>CM031239.1:928258428-928858428 GCA_018340775.1 Taxus wallichiana var. yunnanensis | reverse complement strand
TTCAATGACCCACCTTCCCACTTTGACTTTTCAACGTGGCCACGTGGAGGCCGATGCTAGTTTGAGGACCGCTTTTGGATTTCAGTTTTGAAGTTGTGCCAGGGAGACGTGGTGGATTTCATGGCTCTGGTCTATTTTCTTATGTTTTGGATAAGTTCTTTTGCTTGGCGGGGTCATAGGTCTAATCTCAGACACGTGGAGGGTTGGCGCTTGAGTTTGAGTCTCTGCTCCAAATTTTAGTTTTGAAGTAGTGTTGTGTTAACACGTGGCTCCCTCATTGGCCTACCTCGCTTTGACCATTCAATACTTCTATCCCTTTTTAGACCTAGGACACATGGTGAGCTTGTGCTCACTTAGAAACCCACTCAAGATTTAACCTTAAAGGAGCGTCGTGTCGACGGTGGCACCTTCCACCGAGTTAATGAATTTTCAATGGCCGGTGTAACTTTTGGGTCGTTGGACATGTGGATGGTTGGCACTTATTTTGGGATTGCATTTTGGGATTGATTCTTGGAGATGCGTTGTTGAGACACTTGGAAGCCTCCATCATCTCTTCTATACTTAGCCAATTTAAGCCCGCTCTAATTCATTTGCGAAGCCCGAAGAACTCGAGCCTTTCCTCATTTCTTCCCTAAGACCCCTCTAGTTTATTTGACATTGTTTGCCTCCTTAGCTGACCCTGTTTCTCCATTTTTGAGCCCATGTGCAACCGGATCATTAGATTTGAAACGTGGGCTCGTGTGACGGAAGTGACCCTTAGATTTATTCTCTGCGGGGTCATGTTTGACTAATTTTACCTGGAGGGAAAAATTGGGATAACAGAACCTTGATATGACCCATGCACTTTGGTTCCATCCGTAGCCATTAGACCCGAGTTGCGTTAAAATAGGCATGTGACTTCATTTTTCAGATTTTTGTAATTTTTACTAACTCCTTAGATTTTCTTGGACAAGGGAGTTAGAGGAGAGCACAAAGGTACCCAACAATCCAAAGAAATTTCCTTCGAGTGATTTCCACTTGCTTATCCTTGAAGAAATGATGCGGTTTATCAAATTTACCTTGAGGGGTGAGTTTTGGATAATAGGAACCTGCTTTTAGCAATGAACCCTTTCATCACAAATTATGCACTTCACCCCTAAAAGTCTAGGTTCTCTTTGGAGGCCCCATCGAAATTCAGTTTGCAAAACCTAGGAGGGGTGGAGACCATCTAACTTGTCTTCTAAGAGCCTTTTATCTAAGGCTGAATTACCAAGAATTTTAAGGGAGCCTAGGGGAAGCATTTTAATGAGCAGCCAAGCCTTTCATGCGATGCATCCCAGCTGGAGAAATTATCTAAATTTGCTGCAATAGGAATTAACATTTTTGAAATTGTAACTTCCGGTTTTTAATGAATGACTACAAATTGGTTACTGGATCCTCTAAAAGGTAAGAATTCCTTTCCCACCATATGTGCCAAATGAGAAGAAAGGGTTGTAGACCCGGATGGAGCCTAAGGTGTTCTCTCACTTCATAATTTTCTAAGATTCCAAAGATTCTATCATTGTTTTCCCGTAATCTAGGATAAATTCAATTTCAAGCATAGCCAATTCTAGATTTGAAGTTAGAATGGGAAATGAAGTAGCGAGATGATCCATATCCTCTTCTACATTTTCACAAAGCAAGAATTTGGAGGGACCCAGATACCCCACCATGTTCTTATTACCTATGTTAGAATATATCCTTTATATACTAGCCAACAAAAAGGCCCAACTTTAGGGATACACTTAGAGTCCTAACATCTCGACCAAGAGATAGAACCTCTTGGACTTCAAGTGAAAAAGCATATTATGCTCGGATCGGTGGTGTCTTGACCTTAATTGTTACCTAACCATATGACTTGATCCAGGAATTGGAGGAGGCACTGCAAGAACTGAATATGCTGAGATATAAGGCGTTCATTGCTTGAGGTGCATCTAAATCTTCAATCCCTTTCTAATAAAGTGAAGGAGATCCATCCGTAGACTAAACACCATCAACAACCCACTCACCCCAAGCCTCTTTGGTGGCTTCTTTGATAGGATCTAACTCGGGATAAATGAAAGGGTGGGATGACATTCCTAGGAAACTTCCCTGAATTTTTCCCACTTCCTATCCCAAATTTTCTAGAAGTGAGGCGAAGATGACAAATCTACAAGAGAAAATAGAGTTCCAGATATGAGATCCCTTTGGGAGCTCTTGGTGAGTCAAAATGTTTTTCGGGATGAGTAAGGAAGGTACTTTTGGAGCATATTTCTACATTGAGTAGACTGGAGTAATTCAAAAGGATGCTCTTGACATGTTTCGCTCCCAACACCACATGCACGTAGGCCAAGGTTTGAAATCTCGGCTCTCCCCTAATTCTTTGGGTAGCTTGACATCACCCCATTTTATGAGATGAAATTTTCTCTCAGTAGCGGTGCCTTGCCATAAGAATGTATGCATAACTTTCTCAATTTACTAGATTATCCCCTTGGGAATCTACAAGACTGACATCATATAAATGGAAAGATCAATGAGAACATATTTGATTAAGAAGATTTTGCTAGTAAAGGAGAGTCACTTCCCTTTCTAGGAAGTGAGTTTATGCTCTAAGGACAAAATTAAATCCTTCCACAAAATGGATCTCCCTTCCCGAGAGAAAATTGGGATGCCCAAATATTTTTTGGAAGAGATCCGACCGAAAAACTAAGAATTTTCTTGATTCTCCTTTGTAGATTCAGATAAGAGTTGAAAAAGAAAATCAAATATTCAGGCAAGATTATTACCTGACTTGCAGCTTTGGACTAGGTGTTAAGGATATCATCAATCTCTCTTGCTTTGATCATAGAATCTGATCTAAAGAGGAAAGTATCATCGACAAATTAATGATGAGAAAGAGGAGCTACACATTCTACCACACAAGGATCTTGTAATCTCCCGTATGCATCTTTGCTTTAGACATAACTCTACTTAAAGTGTCCACGACCAAAGGGGGAGACCATTTCACCTTGTCTTATCCCTCTGTTACTTGAGAAATGACCCTCAGCCAAACCATTGACCAAGACCGATAAGGTAGGGGCTATTATACAATTGAAGATCCTAGAGCAAAAGGCTTCACTTTGAAACCTAGTTTCTTCATCACCTAGTAAGGAAGCACCAATTCAACTGTCATATGCTTTGCTAAAGTCCAATTTCAACAACATTCCTAGATAATGATTGTAGGAAAGAGAGTGGATGAGATCATTGGAGAGGATGACTCCATCAAAACTAGACCGCATGTGCAAAAAACCACTCTTATCTTTGGAGATTAAGTATTTCATATGTGGTCTAAAACAAATGTCTATTTTGTTAGAGATATTTTATACCGAGTATTGCAAAGAGAAATGGGGTGAAAGTCATCCAAAGAGTCTGCTGGAAGATTCTTTGGAAACATACGGTATAATGTATGGTTTAGGGTGCCAAACATTTTCCCAGTGGATATGGATTCTTCCATCACTTCCCAAATATCCATCCCAATGATCTCCCTGAATTCTTGAAAAAATCTACGCAAAAAGCCATCAAGGGAAGGGCTTTATCTCTTTCCATGGAAAAGGCACCTAATCATATTTCTTCTTTAGATAAGGTGGCCATCAACTTTGAATTTCCAACCTCATTGATCGAATCAATAGAAAAGACAACATGGTGTTTTGAGATTCATGATGGGAAAGAGTATCCACGATAGCAGCTCTTTGAAGAAAGTGATTGCATCTTCCGTGAATCTATGTTCTTCTCAAATCAATTCCTCATTTGCCAATTTGATCTTGGAAATGTAATTTTTGTCACGCCTTTCCTTCGGGAAGAGTGGATGAACTTCATATTTTGTTCTCCTTCTTTCAACCAAAACTCCTTAGATTTTGTTTCTAGAAAAATTCTTCCCTAAGATGAATTTCCCCAATCTCGATATCATGCCTTCTCTTTAAGATATTCATCTTCCCCCATTTTGTTTTTGAAGATAAACTCATTAAAGTCTTTGATCTCTAATTTGACTCTCTATTTTTCTACAAAAAGATTTTTAAAATGAGTACGGTTCCAATCAAGCAACATACCTTTGAGTTTTGAAAGTTTCCTGGAAAGGATGAACATTTTGGTGCCTTTGGCATGAGTGGATAACCACAAATATTTTATCAAACCATGCATATCGAATCCCTTAGCCACATTAACTCGAATTTGAAAAGATATTTCTTTGGGGAAGATCCAAGGATAGATTCAGGGAGATGGGGAAATGATCCGATCCTAAAATAGGAAGTGAATCTCTCTCCAATAAAATTTCTTGATGAAACCATGCCCCATTGGCCAAGAATTTATCTAGGATTTCGACTATTCTACTAAATCCAAATCTTAGATCCAGGTTAACCATCCATGTTTGGGATCCAAATCCATTAATTATGAATTCTAAATGAAGGAACAAAAGTCGATTTGTGACTGTGGATTTCTGCTAATTCCCCCTCTTGTCTTTGTCTAAGATGATGGAATTGAATTCATCGGTTAGGAGGACCAGAGCATCATCAAAATCTTCAATATCCTCTGAGAGAGATGACCATAGGTTTCTTTTGAAAATCAAACTATCAGGGAGCATAAATTTTGCATAGAAAAAGGGAAAAGTCAGAATGCAAAACCTGAACTTGGCACCACTAAGTGGTATTGAAGTATTTGATGGGGGATATCGACACTTTGTTAGCTTTCCAAAAGATACCCACACCTCCTGAGGCCCCCACTAAGTCAACTGATAACCCAAGCCATCCCTTAGATTTAGAGAGACCACAATTTTGGCATTCTACTGAAGACATCTTCTTTTCTTAGAGGAGACATATATTCACTTCAAGTTCTATCATACAATTCTTAACTAAGAACTATTTGATAGGGGACTTGAATCCCCTAACATTATAGGAAAATAGCCTCATTTTTCCTTTAGAGGGGTGATCCCTGCGTACTTACTTTGAGAAATAAATTTCTAATTTGAATTATCTTACCTTTTGTTATCTCCGTGTTAGTTTTGGTCTCATTGCTGGGCCTACCTGCCAGAATGGAAAAACAAACATTGGGATGATGATGGGCACAAGAGTGGCTGCTAGAGTGCAAGCTATTGTTTTACTATTCAATGGGAGAGGCGCTTCCCCGCTTCCTTACATACTTCATTAGGTGAAGTAGCATTATATTCATTTAGATGTTTCCAAGTTTTCTAAGGCTTCGATTGAGGTTCCATGACCTATTTGACCCCCTTCATGAACATTATGGAAAATCTTGTCTGATTCCTCCATTAGAGCTCTAGATTCTTTCAAAAGTGTATTCGGTGTAAGGCCAAAATCTTGCCCCGTAGCTGTATCTTTGATGGAACCCGAGGAGAAGAATGCTGGGAAAGAGATACTATTGAATGATAATAGGATACCCATTTCGAATCTAGGGGATTTGGAGGGGCTCTGTAATCCAATCGAGAATGGCCAATTCTACCATATTTGAAGAATTTTTGAGAGACGGTTTCAAGCTCCAATTTTTGCAACCAAGTACCCATAGGTCCCTAAATGGAAATTGTCTCCAAAAGGGGTCTGGACGGATCGAAGAGGATACCAACCTTGGAAAATATAGCTATGGAACCTTCTAGAGTCCTTGAATCTATCTGGATAAACTTTCCTAAACCCCCGTAAATTTTAGCCAAGATTTTTAGATTCCAGTACTAAAGAGGCAATGTGTAAACTTGAATCCATATATATTGACCTTCCATTTCCATCTTGAGAAGATCAAAATTTGGAACCCAATTCTGCATCTGAAGGCCCCATTTGGAAAGGAAAGAGACGTTATTAAGGACCTCACATTTCTCTACTTCACTGTAAAAAGAAAAAAAAGAGATCCTTGACAAGGAAGTGAACTTGTAAACCAAGGCCCATTGGTCTTCACACCAGGAAGTTATTTCACCCATGGATAACCATTTCCCCCAAAAATGGTAATTATGGCTCTACTTTTGAAAATATTAATATGTCCCTCCATACCATCCTCGAGCCCTAACGCTACCTTACCATATTGGGGTTTATTTCAAGGGAGAAATCCTCAAAGGAGAATTCTGGAACCTCCCAGGCACATTCTGAGGTGACGGAGTATGAAGTTCCTACCTTGGAAAGGACCTCCCGATTCTGAGCTAGAAGTTCTGACTGATTCTAATTGCCATGCAACCTGAGTGAAATGAGAGCCTTAGGAAAAGGGGAATCCCGATCATCTTGCTAAGTTTGAAGAGCCTTCGTATTCCAAAAATTTGAATTTGAAAAAAATTAGGTGGGAAAGATGTATGGTTTCACTCGTTAGGTGTCTAATGAGAGTGACTCCTCCATCTAAGGGGGATTTTATTAACGTCGGAGAGAGGACTTGATTCCTATGACCGGTGTCGCATACCTCTAAGGGAGAGGAGCCAATAGTGGAGCATGGACCAATAATGGTGAGGGTATTTGTGAAGTGAGTGACTAGTACATGTACATTTGTCATTCAACATTTGAAAAAAAAGTAGCTAATAAAATGTGTCACATCAAATCACATCAAAGAATCACCCAATCACATGATGCCACATAAGTGGAAAAAAATGCATGACATAATGCCCTACTAATGGTCCACCCTTTTTTTCCTTTGTATGGAAAACTACTTGATTTAAATCCATTTAAAAACCACTTTCCATAAAATAAAAATGCTAAAAAAAAGTATTTAGATTAAGAAAAAAATCTATTAAAGGTTTTTTTTTCAAAATTTGATGTATTTGTATGTGTGTTGTACACCCCTCAACTTAAGTGCACAACTACTAGCTCCTCTCCCTTACTATTTTGCCATGAATAAAGTCTTCTCGAATTCGCGTAGCTTTAGGACCCCACCTCGCCATGGTGGTAAACCCGAATTTGTATCCTCCTAGTCTCTCCATATATAATTTCATAATTAAATTTATGATTCATGGGAATTTTATTAATGAATATATTTAAAATAAATCTTTGTAGATATTAGTTATAAAATTGTAATCTTAGATTATGTGTGTGTGTGTGTGTGTGTGTGTGTGTGTGTGTGTGTGTGTGTGTGTGTGTGTGTGTGTGCGTGTGCACGCGCGCATGTATGTATGCATCCATGCATGCATGCATGTATATATGTATGTATGATATACAAATTTATTATCTACTTAGAAAGTGATGAATGCTATTTTTTTGTGTTAATGTCTCATTTTGAATATATGTTAAATTAGAAAAAAGTCTCACAAACACTATTATGTGACTATACTACATGTTGCTCAAATAGAATCCAAATTTAAGGTTGTATGTAAGTTGTGATGGTCAAATGAACTTCAAATTTTAAAAACCTTTATGAATAGTTTAAATTCAAAATATGGTATTTGAAAAGTCACTTTGGGAAGATTAAGAGTTGCCTTTTCATCTATTAATTGTAGCAAGGTCCTCATTTGAGGGTCTTATTATATCTTCGAGACTTAGGAGATGTTTTTTGTGAATTCATGAAAGAGATATTCTTGTGAAGAGAACAAATAGATAGCAAATAATTTCTTCCATTTTTCCCTATTATAAAATGTCTTCCATTCTTATGCTATGTACAATTTATGCTTGAGCATCAATACAAGAAGAAGGAATTTTATCCTTTTTGACTAAGGATTTTAGTGATACTTTGTGCTCATTAAATGTTATTTGGTCTTGTTGTTATGCAGATTTGTTTTCTTCTGAATTCTAGTGCATGTGATGTAATTTCTAACTGGTGTATGCAAGTATCTAATTTTCTACTTGCAGCATTAGTTTACCTTATCTAACATTCTCACTCCCTTTCCCACTCTCCTAGAAAATTCTTCCTTGTAGATATATAAGCTTTTCCATAAGGTTAGTGGAGTGCCCTGTTAGATCCCTAGTCGAAAAGCGAAACACGAAATCCACATTTTTACTCATGCATGCATATACGGCAATACTGCACTATTTAAGTTCCATCGATTGATACCACATGAAAAGAATGAAAAGGCTCATTCCCTTTCAGTGTCAACTTCCCTAGTGACACCTCATCCTTCTTTTGGAAAAGATAAAGTGACCATTGAGATGGTGTTCAGGCCTAGTGTACCAGATAATGAAAACCATTGGAAAGTATTCAATGACGAGCTTCAAGAATTCTTAGAGAAAAGAGACAAATTCAATAATATCCTCTTCGATCCAAGTGATAATCCACATAGAGAAGTGATAGATGAAGAGGAGAAAGAATGAATTGAAGGAGTTGATGAAGAGGGAGTGATCAAATTGAAAGGAAACAAGATTCCTAAAGGCCTAGTTTCTCTGGAGGACCTCTTTGATAAGCATGATAGATTCATTCAAGTTAAGGAAAAGAAATCTTCAAAATGACCAGTTGATTTTGAGAAGGAGAATATTGGGACTACAGAGAAGCCAAGGATGGTCAATATTAGAAAGTGTTATTCTCCTGAGGAGAAGAGAAGGTCTGTTTCTTTGTTGAAAAAATATTTAGATTCTTTGGCCTACTCTTATGATGAGCTCAAATCCTTCCAACTGAAGGAAATGTGTGTGGGAAGTAGAGCTTTGGAATTTGCATTTGATTTTATAGGATACCACCACGGACTACATCAATGAACCTATCAAGTTGAGCGGGGTGCATCTGTAGGTATTCTAGCTCTGTGATCACACAACAAGAAAAACCTTTATTCTCTTATTTGAAAAATAATTTGCTGAAGTTTCTAATAAATTATGGGGGTCACATGATTATTTTAAAGGATTAGATTCTCCTACATTGGACATCCTAGCTAGAGAAAAATTATGATCTCCTTATCACAATGATAGAGCGAGTTATAAAACCATTTTTAGGATAATAGAAACTTGTGACTAATCCATCCCTTTCTAAAGATACAAAACCTCTGCATGTCCCATTTCTTAAGTTTTATTTTCTATAATGTTTTGGTCTATGAGCTTCTTCATCCATTTTATCTCTTTCCCCATTTCTTGGTTCTTTCTTTCATATAAAATTTCCCTTCCTCCTAATGGGGTCATTAATATTTATTAATATATGTGTTTCGGGTTTTATTTAACAGTAGTTATTCTAAATATATATGTTCGTCTCTTCCAAAATTCTTGCTAGGAGAAAACACACCTTCATACTAACACTTCCACTTTAAGATTTTGTTTCTTAAGTATATTTTCTCTTGGTTACTTGCACCCACTACTATTCAAACAAGTATTCTAAATACATGTAGTTCTATTTGAATCAATATACAACTTGTGTTATATTTTTCCTCCTATTTTCTCTTGGATGCAAAAATTTCCACTTCTCTCATTTTCCTCATTTACATGTCAATATATTGATATGGAAACATCATATTCTTTTATATTTATACACATCAATGTGTCCTAAAAAACACTAACTATTTTCTAAGGATCACCTATCCCAACTAGGCTATCATAATTAAATTTATTGTCTTCACCATGTGCTTATAATGAGCGTAGAAGTGTATCCTCTGTGTTATAAATTTAGAACTTCATCTTTTTATAATATATATTTTGTTAACACATGTTTAGGTTCTTAACAAACTCAACCATAGAATCTCATCCTTTTATTCTTATAAGATCAAATAATTACATTAAAATGATTATAATCCTTTTTATTCACCTCATCCATGTCATCTAAAAAGAACCTTGCACTCTCCTTATCCATATGAAAACAATATATAAATTTAATTATAAGATTTTTTGTAGTGATACCTATGTGTATGCTCCCATAAGCGTGACATTAAAATAATCCTTTAATCTCCCTAATTAAAACTTACACCTATCACCTCTATCTCATGCGTAGTTTTGTTTTTCTATCTCAAATTGGTGTGTTTTTGATTTTCTCTCTATGTGCATTTCATTTTGCAATTGTAAAAATATTTTCAAGGATTTATTTGAATGAAAATTTTTCCTTCATTTTCCACACTAACACACTTTTGTTATTGAAATAGATCGAGTTTCATTGTTTGAAAAGGGCCTAGAAGAATTGAATTTCATTTCCCATCATGAGGGACCTATTTCATCCCCATAATACCTTTTTTTTTTTTTGTCTAAGCCATCAGAAATCTGAACGTTTTTATCCCACTAAGTACAGAGTATAATAATCTCGGTGATATGGAGGATTATAAATTGGTGATTATGAAAAAATAAGATTATAATATCTTTAAAAATAATATGAACCAAATACGATGATTCTACGCTCTAAAAAGGGATTCAATACAAAAGAAACTTAGTTTCTTGGAAAGAAATGGATGATGGAATGCATATGTGTTGCTTCCATTTTAATGGTCCTGATATTTGCAAACTATTGGAAGGAGATTTTGTTTTTGGATTGATTGGAATTGGTAAGGTATAAATGGAAGTTTTATTTAGTTTGGGCTTTATTTTTTTATCTGATCATATTTACAAAAAGTTATGTGATCCTTTGAAACACTTTTTCGTTTACATAGAATCAATTAACTTACTAGTTTTCATTTCTAAACATCCCTAAATTAACATTCAATTATTTTAAGATTGTAGTTTATCTAGGAAAAAAGTTTCATACCCAAACGAGATTATACTAAGATGGACCATTGGGTTAATGTGAAGGAAAATAAAGTATTATTTGATAGATTTTTTGTTTTTCTAAGATGAATGCTTTTCATAATTTTTGGGTGGTAGATTATGAAAGTTTTGATTGAATGAAATTCATACGTGATGATTACTAATATGTTTTTTTTTTTTTTTTTGGGTGGTAGATTGTGTCCTTCTTGACACAACCAAACATCTTTGTTTCATCTATTTTAAAATTTTCAATGCATAATTGTTTTGGAGTAGCTTTTTACACCCATTCTTCATACATTTGTGTTTAAAAATTGTGATGGAACTTTAATGTTTTTGGATTCATTGGTTTTATTTGGGAAAATAGATTTTTCATCACGAATATGTTATGTACAATCATCATTATTTTTAATAGATTACATAGTTCATGACATGATGTAGTAATCTTGGTCTTTAAATGGCTTGCATGATTTCTTTTCAATTTCTTTCTTGAATTGATCAAACTCAATGGTAGTTTACAAGAATTTTCCTTCATTTTCTCCATTGTCAATACTAAATTAAGAACTTCTAATATTATCGTCTTCCTTATACATTTCATGTTCAAATAATGCAAAGTTTAAAGGAATTGAAATTTAAAACATTTAGATATTAAATTTATGATTTCTATGTAAATAAGAATTCAACAAAAATTGATACATTATTATATTTTGGGACATATTTCCAAGGATTGTTCGATCAAGGCAAAGAAAATAAGTAGTGTTAAGAAATTTGGGTGCTCGAAATTAAGAGATGAAAGTTGGAGATGTTGTGACTAAAAATATAGTATTTCGTATTGCTTTTTACTTATTATTCAATTGTGTTTATATATATATATATATATATATATATATATATATAATTTCATTCCCATTCTACTAAATATTCATTCTTAGGTTAAATTATTCCAAAAAAAAATTGAGATTGGTCTTAATAGATGCGTATTTTTAGGCCGATATGTGTGATATAACTAATTATAGTCACTAATGTGATGAATCTCTATAGTGATGATACTCTAAATATGTTTGGTATATGATTAGAAAAGAGTAGTTTTTTTTTTAGGATGTTCATTATTTTTGAAACTATGGATTTTAATGGGATAAATTAGCCTTTAGAATCGGAGACGTAATAGAAATAGTTAAGGCTTTTGAATTTTAATACAACATGTTTTGATATAGATATTTATTGAATAATGTGGGGTTCTTAGGGGAAAATATTTAGGGCTTAAAATGGAATACATATGTATTGAGTTATGTCTATATTCACTTGTAACATATATCTCATTGGTTATGTTTTTGAAGGTGTATAGTGAATGCCTTTTGAAACCATTTCTTGAAGGTATTATCTTTGGATGGATTCAAGTCAACTATATTTGGTGATAATTTTTAATTTTAATTTGTAGATACATGATTATTAGATGCGTTGATTGATCGAATTTCCTTATGAGGACATATTTTTAATAAGACTTTTATGTATTAGATTTTGTTGAAAAGATACTATTTTTAGGCTATTATATGATTTTAGAGAGTGGTTTTTAATTCTATAAATAGAACTCACTATTTATAATATAATGATTTGTATTTTAATCATGTTAAAATATGGTCAATACATGCCACCTCAATTTTGGGGGTTTATTATTTTGTAGAAAAAAAATCATCTACATATTACTATTTTACTATACCACCAAGTATGTTGCTTTATATCTATGAATCTTAAGAAAAGTATTCATTGGAGACACACTCCCAAGTCCATTTACTTTCTTTAGTTGTTTTTATTGTCTTTCTCTCACACATTGGTCACTACTTGCACCTAGTTTTGGTCAAGTCACGGGGATCCTTTTATGTCATTCTTCTCACATTTTGCGCCAATTATCCCAAGACACAGATCCCATCTCGGACACTAGCACTCACGCGTTGTTATCCATTACGGGAACTTCTATCCTCTTTTTCTTGTTTAAATTTTTGACATTTTTGGTTGGCCTTTTTGGTTTTCTTATGTTTATCCTTAGGTCCTGGTCGGCATGTAGTGTCACTAGTGTCAAAATTCTAAAAAGTGATTCCTATATATACACAACATACATACCATTATATAAGAGGGTGATTCTAAAGGGAAAGAATATCTACATACTATCAAAGAGATTGCATTTTGGGTTGATCACTTATGCATGCATTGCATAGGAAAGGGAAGTTCTAAATTTCATCCCACACATTTTCATTTTAGCTAGCTATAGCCCACTATCTTGGCCTCATTAGCACAAGGGGAACCTAAGGACACCATTTCACACACAAGCACACATAACTACATGGATTATGGAATGTATTGTAGTTCTCGGCCATAATTTCATCCTTTAGATGACCATTGGGGTTATTCAAAATTCACATATTACATTTTTTATTCCAATTTTATGTGTTTTTGAGCTTGTGCAAGTAGCTAGGGTTGGTGTTATAGGTTATAGTGATCCAAGTAATAACAATCGATCAACAAGAAGTGATAGAGAAACCATTATGAAATAGGAAAAATAAAATTCTAACCCTCTACGTAGTCACATGCACCTACATGAGGTATATGGCACCCATCCACCGTCTCCCTAGCCCGGGTTCCCATGTTCAGCTCTATCCATAGGTTCTAGAATTGATATTAAGCATTTCGACATCATGCCCATCCTATTCATTAGTCACTCCAATTGAGTTCTTCTTTAGGATACGCGTAAATCAAATAAGTGCCCTATTTCTCCTCTTTCTTACATGGTTGCATCTTTATAGTAATTAGCATTTCTATTCTATTGTATTTTATCATTGTAGTGACTCTAAAATTATATTTAATAATAATATTTTATTAAATCATTTGGTGAACCCCATCCTTATTTCAACTTATTTCCCTAGGATCCACAAAACCCTCATGGCTAAAAATAAATCCTCCTCTCCTAGGAAATTTATGCATCATGTTACTGTAAATCCTATCCTTGATGATGTTATTGAGGCTAAAATTAATTCCATTTATCGCAATGCTCAATTTTATGATGAAGTTCAAAGGTTTCTTCTTGCTCACGAAAACACTATTCCCACTATTTTTTTGCAAATTGTAGCATGAGCATTGTTTCACCTAAACAAAAATTTACTCCATGTTCTCTATTTTCTTCCATAGTCACCAAGGCTGATACACCTTCTTCAATTCCTATTATATCACATAATGATGCTCTTATAGATTATATGCTTGGTCTTGATTTTTCCACTGTTGATACAAATAATGTTCCTTCAAATGTTAAACATGTACATGTGCATGATGATGTTTCTAATACTAGTCAATATGAATGTAAAGCTATATCTCATGACTCTTCTATTTCTGAAAATGTTTTAAATGATTGCAAAGATACATCTTATGATAGTTCTCCTCCTACTTGTTTATATGTTGATGACTATCTTGATGAATTACTTTCATGTGAACATCTGTTTGATAGTGATGTTGATCATATTTATGATCATGAATATGTTAGTGAGGATGTTACTTCTTTTAATACTATTGAATGTAAATTTTCCACTCCAATTTCTACTACTTTTTAAGTTTTTCCAATTGCATTCATGATGATTCGACCAATCCTACTAGTTCACTACTTATCATTTCTTCAGTTTCTACTTCTACCATTTCTGTCGATATTCCATGTTCCTCTCCTCCTCTTCCACCTATTTTTTATTCTTCTCTATATATTCTTCATGATGATTATACAACTCCTACTATTTCACCCCTATCCTTTCTTTTGATTATACTTCTATCACTTTTGTGAAAAAAATCCATTTTCCTCTCCTCCTCTTTCTTCCCCTTGTCTAGATGTCATTCATGATGATTCTACCATTCCCACTAGTACACCTTTTGTTATTTCTTTTCATAAATATCTAACATTACCATATATCCATCATCTTCCACTTCTTATTCTCACATTCCCATGATCACTCACAATGGAAAACTTCAACCTCTTCATGTGTCTCTCACTTCTTCTACCATTCCTTCACATTATGTTTTATCATTCATGCATGTTGTTGGCCATTTGCAATCTCAAGTTAAATCTCTTACTCTCGAAAGAAAAGCCTACTATGCTTCCATTGACAATAACTCTCTTCATGAAAATCCTATTCCAAAGAAAATTCAGAATTCAGGTATACCTAATGACTTTATCATGCCTACCTTTTCATTTTTAATGAGGAAATATTTATTTACATATTAAGCATTATCTTTTATCTATGGTTTCTTATTCTAATAATTGATTATTACTCAAATATTTTTGTCATAGTCTTATTGATGATGATCTTCAATGATATACTCATTTTCCTTATGGATATATTAGTACATATTTTGAAATGGAATATGTTTTTATTATATAATTTATTATTAACAATGGTCTTAGAGTTACACATGATTGCTTATGTAGCTTACATCAAGGAAAGAAAAAACCCATTCTAGATTACATTTTACGATTCATGTATTGCATGCATCAATTATTATTTTAGCCTATTTATTTAGAAAAGCAATTTCTATTTTCCATGGCTTGATTCATGCATTGAAAGATAGATTTTAATATGATACATGTGAATTGTTTATGCCTTTATGTTATAAAGTCATTGATCTATAATAAGATTTAATTATTGCACATGTTATAGAACCCCCTTCTATTCCTTCTAATGCTCCATGGTCTTTTACTTCTTCTCCTCTTCCATCTATTAAGCGTCCTCCAAGGTCTTCATATCCTCCACCTTGTAATCATGTTCCATCCCCTCCACCATATAAGCATCCTCCATCTCCTCCACCATGTCGACTCTAGCTAAGTCTTCTCCTTATCATACTCGAAGCCATTAAATTTCTCATATGCTATTAAGCCTCATGATGTTTTACGTGATTTTATGGATACACACTTAATTCAAATACCTCTAATAATAATAATCCTTATTAACACTTTCATCACTAGCAAGATCAACCTTATTGAAATTTCCACCATATCAATTACCACTGTGATAAAGTGACTATTGTGCCATTCATGAAAAATAATACAATTAAAAGACAAGGGTGTCATTTCATTTGGATCTTTCTCTCGTGAGTGGTAACTTTCTCCAATAGCACATAACCATACTTCCACTTCTATTCCCTTGTCTCCTTCACCTACCTCTCATGTCGTCATTCATCCACCTCCTAAGATAATTATCTATCTACATCCTCCACCTAACTCATCCATCATGGCACCATCCCACCCACCTCACAATGATAATACTTCTCTTTGGCTTCCTCATTCATCAACATCTATGCTTTCTACCACTACATCTCCCATCATTGGGACCATTTCATCTGACATTTAGTTTTTATCTTACACTCATGATGCTACCATTTCACATGCTTCCACCATCCCTTGCGAGCCTCTTCATCATTGGTTGGTGATTAATGAATGATCACCTCATTACCTAGTGACACACTTGTGTTCTTAAGGTTCTAACATGAATGTTGAGGGGTCTGTTACAAAATGAACCTATCCTCACTCACTCTTCATGGTACGTGCTTCCTGATCTATCTTTCTAGCATACACTCTTGAACCATTTCTTGATGACACACTCTTGTTCTATTGTTCATTCTTGATTGTTGAGGGATCTTATATAAATGAACCTCATTTTCCAAGACATACGCCAAGGAATCTCTCTTATTCCACATCTTCCTCATACTTGCAACATGATTACATATGTTATTCGACATTTTTTTCATCCTATAATTAGCAATGCATACTTCCACTTTTTCCTATCATCTCAATAAATTGCAATTTCACATTATCTACATTCATTTCTATTCATCACATAATATCCATCCTCATTCAAATATACAATCCTATTTTCAATCAATACTTCTTCTATTTCTATCTACATCATCATCCATTTCAAATCAACACAATCATTTATAGTATACATATCACACATCACAAAGTAAAATGAAAACCACAATCATCACATCGCATATCAATACACATCAACCCGACACAATGATATCAAAATCCATCTATATGTCTCTCATCAAACATCGTAGTTTCAAAATTCAATCACTAGGGAAATCCCCCATACATCAAGACAAAAATATGCATCATATATCATCCTCACTATCACTATATACTTTCACAAGAGATATATAAGTAGGTGCTTCTTCATTGCTCAATCTATGATGTTGGGTGTGTCCATTATATCTCCCTATCTCCTTCGTAGTATCTCTACCTTGGCTATTTTCTCCATGAATTGACCATGTGACTCAACATATTTCATGAAAACATCTTGAGCTAGGTCTCTTCCTCCTATAACCTCCCTTTCTCTTTGACTCTCTGCATGAACCTTATCATACTTACTCCATAACAAAGTACTCAAATAAATAGGCATGATCACTTACAATAAATTCCACTTTCTCTAGCATACCACCTACCATGAGCACATCTAAAGGTGTATTTCATTTCAACATGTGGATTGATGAAAAATAATCAATGACCAATACACATCATCCGCAACCATCCAATACCACATTAGTTATCACATGCATTTTCCAATAAGCAACAACCAAGTAACAATAAACAAATATCAATGAAAAATACCTAAAGTTAACTAGTTCCATTTCTAAATGATCTCCATCAAAGAAAGTTACTTGTCCCTCCACTCCTCTAACAAAATTTATAACCACCACATCTACAATAAAAAAAATAATATCACCCATCGATGTGTTACCCACAATTTGTTATAGGCCTAAGTGTACCCACATCATCTACCTGTATCATCTCTATGGCCGCATCTACCTCATATATTTCATGGTGCACTATCTATGCTCTTGTTGGTCTAGGCCTCACTCTTAGCCACCTTGGCACTATAATAGCTCTCACCCATACATATCACTCTAGGGCACATCCGAAACATATTAAATAGTATTGATAGTCTCTTTCTTGGAACAACTCGACTACTCCTAGGAATTGATCCTCTAACCACATGGTGTGCCAAACACATTGAAACTCTCTACATCCTCTATCCATCCACCATAGTCTCTATATGGCCTCCATATGATGGCATATGGTCCTATCCGATCAAGAATAGCCCTGTAAGTGGGTCAGTGTCTAGTCTCCCGCTCTCGCATGCCTACCCACCATGTTCTAAATATATCGGGTCTCGCCCAATCAACACGTGGCCCATTGCGTGGAATCAATACCAAAATATGCTCCTATAACCATACATATAACAATTTGGTGGCTCCTATTCCAACCCCATGGTGCTCTTGTATACAGTTCCAATGATAATATCATCCCATGCTCCTCTATGTGTTGATAAATATCATGCACCTTATACAAGATGCCCACTACACCACACTCTACTACCACTAATAAAGCAATAAATACTGCAATAAACTTTTAAATCATGGAACACCTAATCTCAATATCGTACCCATACTAATATGGGTATCTATGTATACCGTGTGCTAGTAAACTATCATCTAATTGCCCTCATCTACCTGTAAGCATCCACTATATCCATAACTTGTACTCTCTCTTCCATAACCGGTAGTCACAATATATGAATATGCATCCTCTTAGGTATGTGTCATCTCCCCAGTAGGAAACCAAATGGTACATGTGTCAACACTCCATCTTTTGTTAAATTCATTCACCATATGTATATTATGGGGAGCTATATGATAGAAAAGCAACACGTGACCATATTCGCACATGACTTCCTGAGGTCATGCCGTGACAACCGGTGTAGAATAGAAATGGATGTATGTGTGGTGATGGTGGATAGGCTAATGAGGAAATTGTTGATGTGTAACCATAACACCCCCGAATTTCTACAACTTGATAGGTTGAAAATGTCGGTGTGATTGCATAACATGGAGCTTTTCCCAAAGTGTGGGAATTTACAATCAGAACACTCTCCAGATGAAGGATGGTTCCTATTCCTCTATTCCGATGCACACATACAAACTATAGAGAAACTACTCTAAAATATTCTCTAACTTTCCAAGGAGACAAGGTTAAAAATCTTACAAGAACTTAAACCTAAACTAACAAATGTGATACACAAAAGGAATGTTGAACACCTACTTTGCGAGGAGACGAAAACCATAATTAGATTAAAAAGGATGAAAATACATCACAGATCAATCTACTAATGAGAATCCAATAACCATTAAACACAAACCATTAAAAATGTAACACAACCACCATGCATAGATAACGAGGATTGCAATGAGAGATGAGGAAGTTACAATGAAAATAAGAGAGGGTTGAGATTCATCCACAAAGTTATATTCTTACTCCACAAGTTTGATACAATGAATTACAATGGAAAAGAGGAATAAAATTTCATTACAACTTGAATGAGAGGTTTTAATTCAAAAAATTCACTTACAGACAAGAGAAGAAGGGAGGGTGCAAAGCCAAATTGTACAACATTAAAAAAATGCCCCTCCTTACAATACATATGAAGAATGAGAGATGGGGGAGAGAAGAACTCAAAATCCTACTTCCCCCACCCTGAGATGCATTGAATTCACCTATAACAATGATGAGTTCCATGAAAAAAACCCATGCCTCCATGTACTATGCCTTGTTGGGAAAGAAAGGAAGCCCATATTTCATCATTGTGGTAGGTGAGAAACCTAGAACATCCTCTAAAATGGTGGACTGTATTTCTTCATTTTGAATAACTTAGTCTCACTTAAATTATGGCCAATCCGAGCTCCTTTCTTGTGCAAATCCAACCTCACAAATCAAACATTATGGCCAATCCTAAACTTTTATGGCCACCTCACAGTCAAACATTATGGCCATCTGAAGATTGGGGTGCCATACTACATTAATGGTGGGTGGTTGGCTCTATTTCTTTGGACATCAAAATCCCTTGCAACCTCTAAAATCAAAAATTTCAGACTTTCATAATTTGGGACTTCGGACATTGATGCTTTAGAAGTTGCAAGAATTGTTCATCCTTTAAATTGGATCGAGATTTCTAAAACTCTAAAACTTGAGCCTTCAAAACCACAAAATTTATACCGTGACCTCAAAATAAAGTTTGAACTTTGAAATCCGAACCATTTTGGACTTCATACTTTTGGGATTTTGGGATTTTTGTTCTAACTTCCAACCAGTCATTTCCTATCTCAAACTCGAAACTTGAAAGTATAAATTTCAGAATTTGAGGTTTTAATTTTTCCTTTTCGAACCTGAGGCACTATTCACCTACTCATGCTCACGGAGATCTCTAAAACTCCGATCCCAAAGTTTGAAATTTAGATTTTGAGGTTTTAAAATTTTATTACTTTATCGCCCCACTTTGTCTCCAAAATGCCGAATGCCCAAATTTTGAATAATTTAGACTTGGGTGTCCATTCTTTCCTCTCAAGCTCTGATATCCTTTGACATTCCCTTGTCCATTCATTTTCCGAACTTACATTTGCAATTACCGAGCTTGCCTTTATAACCCGATATTTGGAATAGAGAAGTGAGATCCCATGGCGAATGGCCCCTTCAATTTCTCAATGTGCAAGGTTGTAACCTTATATCTTTGACATGTAATATCGGGATATGTGAATCTATGGAAAAGAATGCTCTCCTAACCTAAAGTGGTGTGATGAATTGATTTGATATAATAGCTTCTCAAAGACCTGTAATCAATATCAAGCTCTGTCAATATTCAATTCACTTGTTCTTGAACATGTAGAAAGTTACTTATGGGCACCTCGTATAGATTTCCAGAAAAGGTCATAGAAGTGAGAACGAGAGGCATAATGAAACCATAGGGACTATGGATTATTTTTGGCCTAGTCCAGAAAGTCTTAGCTTGATTGGATGTTATGTTCAATAATGAAAGTTGTGCAATGATATTAGGTGGAAGTGGTGATGACCTAAATACAAACATACTCAAACCAAAGTGTTGATGTTTAACTTGTCGGCAGACTTGTTGGGTTGTGGGACTGAGGATCACAACCAAAAACTCATGGGGGTTGTTTTCCTTGTATGGTAATGTGTGTAATCAAACCTTATTGCCAAGAGTAGTCCAATAATCATAGGATTGATTAGCTAAAATTTTTAGTGTGTTTAATTGTTTAATGCTCTCGTAAATCCTAGCAGTGTGCATAAAACTTGTAAGCATAAACATGTATTATTATTAGTCAATAATTCCAGCCCTTTAGGTTGTCGAACCAAAGGATTACAACCGTACATCTTCTCTTGGTGTGGATTGTTGATGGTCATGCGGAACAAATAGAATTGATTTGATAAAACAAACTAACTATCAAAGGAAATTTAATCTATGTTTTTAGTGTTTTAACAACATATCGAGAAAAAAATGAAAGCAAATAAATCTAATGAAAGTAAATATTTTTGATCTTTTCCGGCTTTTAAGCAACGTGTCTAATATAATAAACAAAACTAAATACAATTAACTTTTATCTCAAATTTTTCCCCTAGAAAAATTGGATCAAACATGACCCCATTTAGAAAGAAATTCAAAAAACTGGTTTCCGCTGTTTGGGCCCATGCTCCAAATATAATGACATAAGTTCTGGTAGGATCTACAATGGAATAATAGGGTCGGGAAGGAGTAAACAAAAATAAGGAACTAGAAGCTCAAAGGAAAATAAACGGTTAAAGTTCAAAGTTTTTGGGCTTTGCAAATGACTCAGAGTGAGCCCCAAAATTGGCTAAGTATGAAGGAGACAATAGAAGCTACCAAGTGTCCAAATGGCGCACCTCCAAAGATTAAATCCAAATGGGTAGACTTAAATGAGTGCAAAGCCTCCACGCATCTAGAGCCCCAAAAGTTGCACCGACCATTGAAAAATCTTCAACTGAGCGGAGGGTGCCAAATGTCCAAACAACACACATTCAAAAGTGGGATCCTGAGTGGAGACTCAAACTTGCACTAGCCCTCCATGTGGCCAATGGTCAAAAGAGGTCAAAAAGGTGGGACAGAGTGGGCCCAAAATCGGTTAAGTATAAGAGTGCAGGCAGAAGGTGGCATGTGTCTTAATGATGCTCCTTCAAAGGTAAAATACTAAGTGGGTTTTCAAATGTGTGTGGTCTCGCCACGTAGCCCAAATTAAAAAGTGGGATAGAGTGGGCCCAAAATTGACTAAGTATAGAGAACCAATGGAAGCCTTCATGTATCTCATTGGTGCGATTCCAAAAGGAAGTTTGGAGGCAATCCCCAAATGAGCACAGCTTGACACGTGTCCTAAGTCCAAAAAGGGACATAGTCAGGGGTTGAATAGTCAAAGAAGAGGCAAGCCTGTAGAATCCACCAAGTGTCAACATGGCATTGTTTCAAAGGTAAAATTTGGCGTGGGTTTCCAAACAAGCACCAAGCCCCCACGTGTCTTGGGTCAGACTTTTGGCCCCGCCTTGCAACATGAAGGACTTGGGAAAATACAAGGGAATATCGTGAAGCTTGCAGAGGCCTCCACATGTTAGTCTAGTGCTATTTTAGAAGAGAAAGGCACGGGCTAAATCTCCAAGATGCGCAAGTTTGCCACGTGGACCTGGTACGGCAGACTCTTTCAAATTTGTGCACCCGAGACCCTAATCTTCAAATGGCCATATCTTTTGACTAGAAACTCAGATTTGGGTGGGAGAAGACTTTGGAAACTTCTCAAAACCCTCTACATCATAAAAATGTAAAATATCATTCTTGACAAGATTTAGTGGGTGAAAATGGGAAAACATCTTCCAAGGTATTAATGTAGAATCTGCTTTTCCAATAACCGATCGGGTTTTATTTGATCCATTGTTCTTCTTCATCGCATGCCGAGCAAACATAGGAAACTAGAATCTACATATTTTGGTAGATTTGAGAGTGGAATTGATTGACGGTGGTTGAGATTTAGAATAGGATTCAATGCGTTACAGAGGTGGTTGAAGCAGGATTCAAATTTTTCCCTCCTCTCTCTCTTATTCTTCCTATATATTGTAATGAAGGGGCATATTCAAGAGGGTGGGTTATTTATCTTCCATCTCTAACCCCCTCTCACTTTATTCCTTAGGGTCGAATGTGGAGTCTAAGATTCCTCACATGGCTCTGTAATGGCATTTTCTTGCCTCTTGCCCACTGATAATGTACCGTGTAACTTTTGGAGCAATAAAATATGTTTTGTGATGCATCTGTCCATCCTTGGCTCATTTTATGGTATCTTCTTACCTCTCTTTGTTGTAGGGTATACCGTGCATACTTCGATGTCCTTTCAAGTTCTAGGAGCTGTGTTTAATGGGTTTTGAAGTGGTGCTTTATGTGAAAACTATTTCTGGTCTATGGTGCATCTTGTCCACCCTCTCCTCTTCTCACCTTTCTCCACTTCAAGTGGTCGGATATGTGATTCAACCGCTTCCTTTTCTAGTGTATCGCCACTTAGTGTAGGATCTTTTACCTTTCTCTCTCTCTTTGTCCCCTTGGAATGGTTAGATTAGGATAGGATAGGTTCTGCGCTTGCAGACGGAGTAGCTTGTGGTAGGTAGATTAGGAGAAAGAACCAGATTTTTTCTCAGAGGTCCATCTCAAGTTTTGCAAGTCTCACTGCTTGAGAGATGTCCCATGTTGTGTAATCACACTGAATTCCCCATCGCACATTAGGCCATTCAGGGGTGTTGTTATTCTAAACTAACAGAACCAACCGATGTAGCTAAAAACTTGTGTGAATATGTGAATCTAAATCTAAAAAAGGTAACCTAATTTAATCAAAACCCTTCAAACCCTACCTCGAGGTGAATCACAAATCATAACCCTAGAATATCTATTGTTCCCCACAACTTCCCTAGTAATGTCAAAGAGCAAGATTTCTAATCAATTAAAATGAAAAATTTCACTACTCTATTTTATATGTAATTGAAATTATTGATTAGAAATGGATAATTTGAGAAATGAAGCAAAAAAAAGTAAATCCAACCTTGGAAAAGAAGATCTTTGGAAAATTTGGTTGTATTTATATTTTCCACTCAATTTTTCCTTTCTTTCTTTGTGTGTCCATATGAGTCAAAGGGATTGGCAATTTAAGAACATCAAGAGAAGAAAATGCTTGAGCAAAGGTAGCTTGAAGGCACTCTAGTTGCAATACAAATAGAAGAGAGATAACAAAAGTGATTTGAGATTGGCTATGCATTTCCAAGCAGGATTGTGGTAGAAATACTATACAAGATACACAAAAATTCTCCGGCCTTTTCTTGAATACACATAAGGAATATATAATAAATGGGCTGATATGTGCCTTCATGAACAAGGCAAGAAGAGCCATTTCTATCTAACTAAATCTATTTAAATATATAAGAGGGAAGGAGAACTAAGCAATCATTTTTTTAAGAAAATTTATCTCACAAACACATCCTAAAAGGGAAGTTAAGTGAAGTGTCGAATGTTAAAAACACACATGACGGATTTGGAAAAATTGGGCGGGACCACCACTTGTGTAGGGCAGCGCTTTGAAGAACCACCCTTAGATAGGGCAAGTAAGGATGTCTAGGCTAAAATTATACATTGCACATGGGTTTAGGAGCTTGAACATTTTTGAAAGGACGTGAATCATCATTGGGGACTTTTGTAACCATTTTCCAACAATGTAGCACATGTAATTTTAGGGGCGTACATATTACCCCCTCAAAGAAGCATTTTAGCCTTAAAGAGGTGTAAAACGTAGATTTCGAGTATGGCATTCTGAAATGGGGAGTTAGAAGCTATACTTGACATGCCCATGTGTCAAAATTTCATTGACCAAGCTCCGCTTACCTATAAGAGGAAGAGAAGACTCAAGTACAAATAGATGAAAATATCGAAAAATAAACACAAGATCAAAATGACAAGAGGCATTACCATTTATGTGGGGATATAGAGATATACTGCGCTAACACTCCAGCCATGTTAACACATAAACTCAAAACGAGGTCAAAAAAACATATACATATCAAAACAAACGCATTTTCTAGTTCATTTATGCTTATGCGATTTGGTGACTGTGGAGCTCTAGACCCACGGTGACCATTTTTAACGAGAGTGTGGCTGAAACGCAGGCATTACGAGATCGTGATCATGCCTCTACGAATGGGAGATTGACTTGCATGGTCTAAAGTTGGTTTTTTTCCACTTTTGTGCTTTTAAACCTAAAATGTAAAAATGTTGAAAATTATATTTTGAGGGGATAATTTTCAAAATTTCTTCTCTTAAATGAGTCTCTACGGGGGCACCCATAGGGAAGTCTTTTATTTTGTCCAAAATGGTATTTTTTGTGATTTCTAGGGTTAAAACACATTTGGAAAATTGGTCCATATTTGTTGCCCTAAGCAGCGAGCGGCAATCATGGGACCGCCGCCTATTAGGGCATTGGTTTTAGATAGAATGACCAAAATGCATGCTAACTTGTTTTTTTTTGGATTTTTGATGTTTTGTCATGTTTTTGGTGAGCTTATCCTTTGATATACATTACTAACTTTTTCTTTTTCTATGTTTTGGTGGATGCGAAGAAGGAGGAATACATCCGTTGGAGTTGTGAGAGGGAGTGTGATTGGCTCCTAGAGATTTTAGACCAGCTGACTCAGGATGAGATAGATATTCTCTAGAGGGAAGGGATTTGGAGGATTACATAGGTGCCCCATGTCACTCTTGTGAGTCACATACTATGTGACTTGTTTTCTTATTGGGATGTAGACCGGAACACTTTCCGGTTTCCAAGTGTCAGGGGTGAGTGGACTATCACCCTGGAGGACATATACCACATTCATGGTCTTCATATACCATAGTCTTTGAGCCATCCCACACTATTTATGAGCTGGGTATATGAGTGTATTGCCCCCTATGGGAGGGGAATACTAGTACATGACCTGAGGGCTATCTGGGAAGTGAAGTGGATAGTGATGTCAGTTTTTTAGACACCACATCAAATAGTTTCTTATTTTACTACAATGGACATGGTTTCTACACCCTATCATGATATGGAAGGGTTATGGGGGTAGGAGATGACCACAATGGTAGCTTTCTCCACTACTTGTTAGTTGGTTAACAGGTTAGGAGGGTCGAGATCCACCCATTCAACCAAGTTCCTCAGTAGTTTGGCCTTCCCTACATTGACATGCTTCCTCTTGTGGCTGGATTGTGGTTACTCTAGGTGTGCATATTGCAGTTAGGCATGTGTTATATGCCCGATGGGAATCTAGTGCCCCTCGAGCACCTTTACTTTAGATTGCAGCTGCTCGTGCTCACAAAGTGGGGGAGAATGAGCCCATTGACGTAGACTCGACTTTGAGGAGCACACAAGAGATGAGACCGAGGAGGATTCAGTTGGAGAGGAGATGGGGGATGAGGGGTTAGGTGGTGAGGTGGTAAGGCAGCCCATATGGAGGAGGAGGAGAGTGATCTGAGTGGCATGACACTCAGGATATGTTGAGAGCAACATGGGAGGAGGTGAGTGTGGAGAGAGATACCTTGGTCTTAGAGGGACCACTTCCTCGAGATGGAGAGGGAGATGATGAGTCTCGTGATAGGAAAAAGTCTCACCTTTGTCTTTAGGGAGGCCCCACAACCACCAATAATGGTAGTAGTAGCCCCCGACCCTACGGATGCCTAGAGATCTGAGTATGTTGATACTCTTCTCTTGAATTTGTTAGTTAGAAATGTTAGTTGGTACTTTTTTTTGTTTTGTAATTTTCTAACTTGTCATTTCTTCTTCTTTTCTTGCTTGCAGAGACTACACAGAGTGGCGAGAGCTTATTCAATGGGTGTTTGTGGGCATCTTGCTGATCCCCTTAGGGAAGACCCAAGCCAAATTGGTGAGGATTCGGGCCAGCCTACCATGCTAGAGTAATAGACAGATAAGATGATTTGTTTACACATTTACGGAGCACTCACACCATTTAGTTTGTTCTCATGTCATAGCCACAGTAGGAGTCCCAAACGCGACCATGTTCCGAAATTTAAATTTCATGAAAATGAAGCTTCGAGGTCAAAATTTATGGTTGTTTGAAATTTAGGATCTGATTTTCACTCTTTTCCTTTGCATGTGGAGACATTTTGGCCATTTTAGGTTCTCATGTCTTGGCAGTCCCGGACAAAAATCTCCATTCCACCCACAAGCCTACTTCCTTCTCATCTACTTCAGCATTTGGTGTCCCACTTGTCCCAATGTTGACTAGGTCATGAGGGTCATTGACCTCTGCATCACCCGCACTACACTTGATAGGTTTTTTCATAATTTTAGAGCCCACGTGTACTGTGTCCCGGCCTATCGTGAGGACCGTGCGAGACAATTTTTTTTTATTTTCCAGTTCCTTCTTCCCTGCAGATTTTTCATTTTTCGGGCCCTGACATCCCTTCTAAACTTGTGTAGTTTGGAATAGAAAAACCCAACTTAACTAATTCCTTTGCAAAATCGGCCATTTTTGCTTTGTGGGTCCCAAATTGTCCCACTTGAACCTATGTTGCACGGGACATATTTTTCCACTTTTTCCACATTTATCTTCATCCTTAACATTTCAACCTTGAATTTTTAGGACAAAACTATTAGCATAGAATTACAACACCCCGAATGGCCTGATTATGAGTGGGGCATTCAGTATGATTGCACAACATGAGACCATCTCTCAAGTGTGGGACTTGCAAAATTTAGATGGACCTCCAGAGAAAGATGGTTCTTGCTTCCTAATCTACCTACCACAAGCTACTCCAGTGTACGTAGAATCTATTCTAAATCTAATCTAACCATTCCAAGGGGACAAGGAGAGAGAGGGTGAAAGAGTCTACAATAAGTGGTGATAAAACAAAAAATGAAGTGGTGAGATACTTGTTGAGGGAGAATGAAATGGGGAAAAGGAACCCGAGGGAGGTCGGACTAAAGTGACATAGACCCAGATCCAAATCCACCATCAAAACTCCATGAAGCACAACATCTTACACCTGCAAACGTGAAATACATACACAAAGAGAAAACATGAGATAGAGAGGCACAAAGAAACAAGAAAACAATGCCAAGGGTTGAAATATGTCACGAAACAAGATTTATTTCTCTATAAGGAGCATAGACTATTACATGAGTTCTCAGAGGCACAAATATGCTCTCCAGGCGTAGGAGAAGGCGTACAACTCAAACGGAGTCAAGAAATGAATTTTGAGTTTCCCAATCCTAGAATGTCTCTCCCTTCTCGAATGAGAAGTGTTACAATATATAGATGTTGAAAATTAGAAAGAGAGAGGAGAAACTCCACTCTGCTCTTAAAATGAAACCAAAACCACCAATGCACACCGAGAATCCACCCACAATCTATCAATTTTAGTTCCCTATGTCTATTCGGTATGTTGAAGAAGGAAGAACGGTGGATTGAATCAAATCAGATCTGGTAGTTGAAGCAATCGGATTATGTATTAATGGCCTGAAAGATGTTTTCACATTTTTCACTCACCTAACCTCGTCAAAATTAAATTTTCAGGCTCCCATGGTACATACGAGGTCGAGACCTTTCCAATGGTGCCAAATTTGTTGAATTTCGGGCATTGGATCGAAAGATATGTCCATTTGAATATTTGAGTTGGGTTTGTACAAAAATGGTGAAAACCAGTTTAGCAGAATGGGTCCACAGTTCGAAACTCATTTTGCACCTTTTCACACCAAAAATAAAAAAATACATAAAATGGCCCGTAGTGTTGTAATTCATTTTTCTAAAAACCATCTTTGGGCCTGCCGGTCCACATTTTCCATTTGGGCGAAAATTCCTTCCAGGCTTGCCGGCCCGCATGTAATTTAGCTATGACACATGGCTCCTTGGGCATCAGTGGAGGTGCATCTCATTTTCATATTTTATGCCTTTCGAGCCAAAAAAATTGAATTGACTTCAACAACCCACCTGTTATCCATATTTTCCCCCCAGAAAAATATTGGATCAGCCACGACCCTACACGGAAAACCGAGAGAAATCACATTCAAATCCTACAAACAAGTTGCAGGGAGACTCTACAATGGAAGTGGTGGGGCTGCGAAAGATCAAATGACCTTACACAGAAAAAATTCAAAAAATGGCTCTATTGAGTGAATCTGTGCCTTAAATCCATTAAACAGATTATAGGTAGGCTGAAATGGAACAACAAGGTCAGGGAAGGAGGAGCAGTGTCAAAAGAGCCAGGATAAAGAAGGAAAATAAAATGGTGAATATTCAAAGTCTTCGAGAGCTACCAAGATTTCAAATGACACACCTCCAAAAGTTAAAACCAAAGGGGTGGCTCAAATAAGAAATAAGCCTCCACACATCTAGAGCTCCCAAAATTTCACCGGCCATTGAAAATTCTTCGACTTGGCGTAAGGGGCCAAGTGTCAACACAATGCCATTTCAAAGGCACAGTCCAAAAGAAAATCTCAAACGAGCGCCAACTCACCACATGTCCTAGAGCCCGAAAGGGTGAGGGTGACCGTTGAAAAGTCCAAAGGCTGCGGAGGTCTTCATGTGTCATATATGCGCTACTCCAAAGGTAAAGTCTTGGGGCACTTTCTAAACATGCGCAAATCCTTCACGTGTCTTGGGTCGGATACAATGCCACCGCCTGCTGGAAAAGACTTAGGAAGAATACAAAGGAAATAGGGAAACCTATGGACATTACCACGTGTCACATGGGTGCTATTACAAGAGTGAAGGAAGGATTCAAATCATAAATGAGCGCCGAGCTGCAACGTGGACCCAGTATAGACAAACTCATTTAAATATTACATGCCCACGACCCAAAAATTTAAATAACCACATCTTTTGATTGAGAACTCAGATTTGGGCATGAGAATATTTTTTGGAAACGTCTCAACACCCTCTATGCCTTAGAAACATAAAATATCATTTTTTTAGGTGTTTGTAGTTAAAAAATGGGAAAATTTCTTCCACACCATTAATACAGAGCCTGATTTCTCCAACTACCAGATCTGATTTGATTCAATCCGCCATTCTTCTTCAATACACCTGGGACAGGACA
This sequence comes from Taxus wallichiana var. yunnanensis, assembly GCA_018340775.1. NCBI lineage: Eukaryota > Viridiplantae > Streptophyta > Pinopsida > Cupressales > Taxaceae > Taxus > Taxus wallichiana. The sequence goes on along the minus strand of CM031239.1, from coordinate 928,828,841 downwards.
TAGGGAACTAGAATCAATAGATTCTAGGTGGATTTGAAAGGGGCATTGATTGATAATGGTTGAGTCTTCAAGGCAGGATTCAATGCATATCTCGTGGTAGTTGAAACAAGATTCAAATTTTCCCTCTTCTCTCTCTTATTATTTCTATATATTGTAACACTTCTCATTTGAGAAGGAGAGATTATTCTAGGCGTAGGGAAACTCTGTCAAATTTTTTTCTTGACTCCATTTTGAGTTGAAAACCTTCTCCTACGCCTAACAAGAATTTTTGTGCCTCTAAGTAGAAACGTAATGGTCTGTGCACCCATATAGAGCAATAAAACGTGTTTTTGTGGTGTTTCTTCAACCCTTTGCATTGTTTTGTTGTCTCTTCATGCCTCTCCCTTTCAAATCTATTTTCTATGCATGTATTTCACATTTACAGTGCAAGGCATCGTGTTTCATGGATTTTTTTATGTGGATTAGGGTTTGGGTTTGTGTCACTTTATCTAACCTTCCCATCTTCCTTTCTCCCCTATTTCATCCCCCTCAATAGAGCATCTCAACCCTTTCCTTCTCTAGTGTATCACCACTTTAGTGTAGTCTTTTCTTTCACCCTCTTTTTCTATTCGGTTCCTTGGAATGGTTTGATTAGAATAGTTTATTTTTGTTATCATTAGAGTAGCTTATGCCGGGTAGTTTAGTAACAAGAACCAACTTTCTCTAGAGGATCATTTCAGTTTGCAAGTCCTCACTTGAGAGATGATCCAATGTTATGCAATCACACCGAATGCCCCATTTTAACCACTTCACATATTTGGCCACTAGGGGGTCTTATGATTTTACACTAACAGTTTTCGTAATGGTTTGTGCACCCATATATAGCAATAGAACGTGTTTTTTTGGTGTTTCTTCAACCCTTTACATTGTTTTGTTGTCTCTCCATGCCTATCCCTTTCAAATCTATTTTATGTGCATGTATTTCACATTTGCAGGTGTAGGGCTTTGTGTTTCATGGAGTTTTGATCATGGATTAGCTTCTAGGTTTGTGTCACTTTTTTCGACCTTCTCATCTTCTTTTCTCCTCTATTTCATCCTCCCTCAATAGATCATATCACTCATTTCCTTTTCTAGTGTATCACTACTTTGGTGTATGATTTTCTTTCACCCTATCTTTCTCTCTGGTTCCTTAGAATGGTTAGATTAGGATAGTTTAGTTTTTTCTTGCATTAGAGTAGCTCGTGGTAGGTAGTTTAGGAATAAGAACCAAATTTCTCTAGAGGATCATCTCAGGTTTGCAAGTCCCACAACTTGAGAGATGATCCAATGTTATGAAATCACACTGAATTCCCCATTTTAACCACTTCACATCTTTGGACATTGGAGTGCTGTGATTTTGTACTAACAGTTTTGGCACACCCGGTGGGACAAGAGGTCTTCACTTTATTTCATCAAGTTGATGTGTTCTTGGTGGGATTTAGCCTTTTGAGGCACATGTAAGCACATTTGGTGACTCCATCTGGTCAAAAACCCATTCTCTGAGTTGCAGACCTTTTCCATCCATTTCCACTCATTTTCATCCATTTTCTTCTTCCATATCTTTCATTTTCTCCCATTCCATGAGGTTGTGCAATCATGACTTCATTCTCTTCACGGAACTCACACTTACAACAATGAAATCCACCTCCAATGCATTTCCCAACTCTAATAAATCAGCATTATAATCAGATCCAAGAACATTATGCTTACCCATATGAGCAAGGTCAAAGTCATTTTGGCCATGGATCTTATCAAGAATAAGGGGACACATACAATGGTAACAACTATGTGGAGAATGTTGGTTTATTGGAGAAAATTCAAAAAATGGAGGCTGGCATGGTTTAGTCAAGGGTCATAGCAAAAATGAAGGCATTCAATATTAGTTTAGGGAACCTTGTCCATGGGATAGCCATTTTCCAAGACATTACATCCCTCAGGAGAAGCTAAAATTCATGGTTGAAATGTTGCCCCAAATTGCACAATGGACTGATGAGATCAAGGCTTATGAGTTGGAGTCAAGACAACCTTGTCAATGGGTAAGTCCACCATCTCATAGCTTTTATTTTTCTCTTTCTCAAGTAGCACCATCTCAACCCAAGCTCCAATTTCCAAGCTTCCCGGCTTATTGCCCCAAGTGTTGATTCCATTTCTCCATTCCTAGTCTTCCACCCCATTTCAGTTCCTCTCCCCTTTCCCTTCCAAATATTCATCCCCTCAAAAAAAATAAGAAGTTCCACCTCCCTCCCCACCACAAACAATTGCAAAGTTGGTTGAACCCACAACTGTCACTCCTCTTGCTTTCCCAAGTCCATGTTGGGAAGAGACTCAAGGATCTAGCCAAGGAAAAAAGAAAGAAGGAGCCCAACGAAGAGAATAAATGATAGACAATCTAAAGATTTGGGATGCCAAATTTGGGTTTATAAATATCCCCTTAATGGTTAAGCCAATAGAGGAGGTCAAATTTGAAGAGACAGTGGTGTTTGAGACTGACTTTGCGGCAGAGAAGGAACAAAAATAATAAGAAGAAGATCAACTTGATCTGGCTACTCGAGATGAAGTTTCCATGATGGCACTTTTTCTAAAGTGGATGCTAAGCGACCCAAGCTACACAACCAGTTGAAGAGGAAGGACAACCAGCTCCAAGTCCCATTGAAGAGGAGCATCTGGGAGAGATTGAATCAGAGTTGAGGCCACTAAATGAAGAATGCATCATTGAAGATTTTTTGCTTTCATTTCAAGGGCCTGATTTGATTGATGAACCCATGATGGAGGAGGACCATATAGTTTCAAAGGTTCCAAGTGTGGAGTAGGCTACAGGAGAACCTTCAGTTCTTCCTTCTACTTCATCCCCTTCAAGCTCTGATGTTGAAGAAGAGTTTGAGCTTGAAAACTTCATTTTTAAGGATGAAGGGAGCCATGGTGGTCAAGTTACAGATCAAGAGGACACCATGGAGGAGGTTGAGCACATGTAATAGGACAACAATGAGGAATATTATCTCTCTGACTTGGAATATTTATTTGATGGAGAAAATCCCACAGAGATCACATCATTTTCTCTTCCATCATCCATCTTTCAAGCACATGAGCCTGCTGCCAGAAAGGAGGGCACTCAAAGACAATAGCCAGTGTCTCAAAACATCCCTCTAGAACTAGGGTTGGAAGATCATGGTCTTCCACGTTCTTCACAAGAGAAGGAAGACAAAAAGCAAGGAGATCTCATCATCTATCTCTCACAATCCATCCAAGAAGGTCCATAAAAGACTCCATTTTGAAGTTAGAGTTCAAAACCATGGGAAGATTCAAAGGACTATACCTTGCCCAATCAGATATTTGGCTTCATTAGAGCCAAGGAGAAACCAAAACTAGTCATGCCTACTTCACAGCATGAAGATGAGCATCAAAGTACCAAGGGTCATCATCAACATCTCAAGGATTCTAATGTCAATCAGCTTGAGGAGGTATTTTTGGTTAATGTAGATACCTTGATGATTTGGGTGGAGGACAGGCTTAAAGTCAGTTTTTTATTCATCTAGGCAGCCATATTCAGTGTCAAATCATTTGCATGGCTGCCCCTTTTGAGAAAGGGAAGCTATTTCTCCCTGCTTGTAGCGGGCTTTATTTAAGCTTTTCTTTCTTTCTAGTTAGTATAAGAGTAGGAGTAGGAGTAGGAGTAGAGTTTAGATTTTGTCTTCGAGAAAAAGAAGTGCTTGTGTACACTCTGCATGTTTCATTTGAGGCATGTATGATTTGATTCTTTGTACATAACATTGTTGTTGTGTTTTTTTGCTCTAAGGTTATGTCATTGCGAAGTTCAATGTTCCCGGGTAAACATTGTAACAGTCCATTCTCGGGATAGACCAAGGCTAGGCTCTTTAGTATTCATGGTAGAAAGATCCATAATTCTGTAGAATTGCTAGTTCCAAAAAATGAAACAAAGGAAAAGCAACCAAAGGGCATTTTTAAGTTTTTCCATTCAGGAAAAAATGAAATCCCCAGGTCAATACAATTTTCTACTCTCAGAAACTCCATTTCAATATTTTATTATGAAAATTGAGAGTGCAGACGCGCGGGTAGGCTCAAGGATAGGTAGAACATAGAAAGTGCAGGCAATTGGGAGTCCATTTTGAAGGAAGGGTCTAGTACCAAGCCATTAATTATGACTCCATGCCCAATGAATGCTTCAAGGCTACTGGTCTCTTCATCTAGCAGGTAGATACCCCTGTGAGTTGCCAAAATTATCCATATTTCCCCCCAAAAAAAATATTGGATCAGCCATGACCCCACATAGAAAGAACCAAAGAAATCACATTTGAATCCTACAAATAGGTTACAAGGAGACTCTATAATGGAAGTAGTAGGGCCTGTGAAATATCAAATGACTTTATACAGAGAAATAAAAAAATAAGCTCTATCAAGAGAACCCATGCCTTAAATCCATTAAATAGATTACAGGCAAGGCTCGGAAATGGAACAGTAGGGTCGGGGAAGGAGGAGTAGTGTCAAAAGAGTTAGGAGAAAGAAGGAAAAGAAAATGGTGAAGATTCAAAGTCTTCGGGCTCTGAAATAGTTCAGGAGATGAGACCCTAAAATCGACTAAGTATGGAGGAGATAACAGAAGCTACCAAGTGTCCAAATGGTGCACCTCCAAAAGTTAAAACCAAAGGGGTAGGTTCAAATAAGTGTCAAGCCTCCACGCATCCGAGCTTCCAAAACGTTACACCAACCGTTAAAAAGTCTTTAACTCGGTGGAAGGGGAAAAGTGTTAACTCAACACAATTACAAAATGGGAGCCCAAGGAGGAGACTCAAATTTGTGCTAGCCCTCCACATAGCCAATGGTCAACAAAGGTTAAAAGGAGAATGGGCCCAAAACAACTAAGTAATGAATGTAGTGGAAGGCACCAAGTGTCCAAATAATGCACATTCAAAAGCGAGACCCTAGGTGGAGAATCAAACAAGTGTGGGCTCACCGCATGTCCTAGGATTTAAAAAAGGGGGGATAGAGTCACAGTTTGAATAGTCAAAGTAGAGGTAGGCCAGTAGCGGAAGGTGCCAAGTGTCAACATGATGCCATTTCAAAGGTGCAGTCCAAAAGAAAATATCAAATGAGTGCTAGCTCACCCCATGTCCTGAGCCTGAAAAGGTGAGGGCAACCGTTGAAAATTCCAAATGCGTAGAGGTCTCCACATGTCATATCCATGCTACTCCAAAGGTAAAAGTCTAGGGCAGTTTCTAAACATGTGCAAAGCCTCCACGTGTCTTGGGTTAGATATAGTGCCTCACCTATGGAAAAGAATCGGGAAGAATAAAAAAGGAAATAGGAAACCTATGGATTCCACCACGTGTTATATGAGTGATATTCCAAGAGTGAAGGAAGGAGTCAAATCTCAAATGAGTGTAGAGCTGCCATGTGGACCCAGTACAGATAGACTCATTTAAATATTATGCGCTCGTGACTCAAAAATTCAAATGAACATATCTTTTAACTGAGAACTCTAATTTGGGTGGGAGAAGATTTTTTGGAAATGTCTCGACACCCTCTATGCCTTAGAAACATAAAATATCATTTTTGTAGGTGTTTGTGGGTAAAAATGGAGAAATGTCTTTCTAAAACCATTAATACTGAACCTGATTTCTCCAACTACCAGATCTGATTCGATTTAATCCATCGTTCTTCTTCAATAGGCCGGACAGACATAGGGAACCAAAATTGATAGATTTGGGGTGGATTTGAAAGGGGCATTGATTAATAGTGGTTGAGTCTTCAAGGTAGGATTCAATGCATATCCCATGGTAGTTGAAACAGATTCAAATTTTGCTTCTCTCTCTCTTATTCTTTTTATATATTGTAACACTTCTCATTTGAGAAGGAGAGATTATTCTGGGCATAAGGAAACTCTATCAAATTTGTTTCCTGACTCCATTTTGAGTTGAAAACCTTCTCCTATGCCTGGCAAGCATTTTTGTGCCTCTAAGCAGAAATGTAATGGTCTGTAAACCCATATAGAGCAATATAACATATTTTTGTGGTGTTTCTTCAACCCTTTGTATTGTTTTGTTGTCTCTTCGTGCCTCTCCCTTTCAAATCTATTTTTGTGCATGTATTCCACATTTGCAGGTGTAGGGCATTATGTTTCATGGAGTTTTGATCATGGATTAGGGTGCAGGTTTATGTCACTTCGTGTGACCTTCCCATATTCCTTTCTCCACTGTTTCATCCTCCCTCAACAGAGCATCTCACCCCTTTCCTTCTTTGGTGCATCACCGTTTTAGTGTAGGCTTTTCTTTCACCCTCTCTTTCTCTTTGGATCCTTGGAATGGTTTGTTTAGGATAGTTTAGTTTTTTCCTACATTAGAGTAGCTCAAGGGGTAGTTTAGTGATAAGAACTAGCTTTCTCAAGAGGATCATCTCAGGTTTGCAAGTCCCATAGCTTGAGAGATGATCCAATGTTATGAAATCACACTAAATTCCCCATTTTAACCACTTCACATCTTTGGCCATTCGAGGGTGCTGTGATTTTGCACTAACAATTTTCGTAATGGTCTCGTGTACCCATATAGGGAAATAAAACATGTTTTTGTAGTGTTTCTTCAACCCTTTGCATTGTTTTGTTATCTCTATGTGCCTATCCCTTTCAAATCTATTTTCTATGCATGTATTTAACATTTGTAGTGCACAAGCGCGTTGTGTTTCATGGAGTTTTGATCATGGATTAGGGTCCTGCAGGTTTGTGTCACTTTTGTCGACCTTCCCATCTTCCTTTCTTCCTGTTTCATCCTCCCTCAATGCAGAGCATCTCACTCCTTTCCTTATTTGGTGTATCGGTGCTTTAGTGTAGGATTTTCTTTCACCTTCTCTTTCTTTATAGTTCCTTGGAATGGTTAGATTAGGATAGTTTAGTTTTTTTTTCATTAGAGTAGATCGTGGAAGGTAGTTTAAGAACAAGAACCATCTTTCTCTAGAGGATCATCTCGGGTTTGCAATTCCCTGACTTGAGAGATGATTCAATGTTATGCAATCACACCGAATTCCCCATTTAACCACTTCACATCTTTGGCCATTCGGGGGTGTTGTGATTTTACACTAACAGTTTTGGCATGCTTGGTGGGACAAGAGGTCTTCACTTTATTTCATCAAGTTGATGTGTTCTTGGTGGGATTCAGCATTTTGAGGAACATTTGGTGACTCCATCTAGTCTAAAACCCATTATTTGAGTTGTAGACCTTTTCCATCCATTTCCACTCATCTTCATTCATTTTATTCTTCCATTTCTTTCATTTTCTCCCATTCCATGAGGTTGTGTAATCATTATTTCATTCCCTTAACAAAACTCGCACTTATAGGAATGCAATCCACCTCCAATGCATTTCCCAACTCAAATAAATTGACATCATAATCAGATCTAAGACCATTATGCTTACCCATATGAGCGTGGTCAAAGTTATTTTGGCCATGGAGCTTATCAAGAACAAGGGGATGCATACAATGGTGACAACTATGTGGAGAATGCTGGTTTATTGGAGAAAATTCAAAAAATGGAGGTTAGCATGGTTTAGTTAAGGGACATAACACAAATGAAGGCATTCAAGATTGGTTACAGGGAACCTTGTCCATGGGAATGCCCTTTTCCAAGACATTATAGCCCTAGGAGAAGCTAGACTTCATGGTTGAAATTCTTCCCCAACTTGCACAATGGACTGAGGAGATCGAGGCTTATGAGTTGGAGTTAAGACAACCTTGTCAATGGGTAAGTTCACCATCTCATAGCTTTTCTTTTTCTCTTTCTCAAGCAGCACCATCTCAAACCAAGTTCCAATTTCCAAGCTTCCCAGTTGCTTCCCCAAGTGTTGATTCCATTTCTCCATTCCCTAGTCTTCCACCCCATTTCAGTTCCTCTCCCCCTTTCCCTTCCAAATAGTCATCCCCTCCAAACAAACAAGAATTTCCACCAAACACGTGGCACCTTCCATCGAGTTGAATAATTTTCAATAGTCGGGGTGACTCTAGACACGTGGAGGCTTGCCGCTTGTTTGAGGATTGCCTTTGGGCTCTATTCTTGGAGATGTGCCCTTGAGACACTTGGCAGCTTCCACCGTCTCTTCCATACTTAGCCAATTTAAGCCCGCTCTAAATCATTTTTAAAGCACGAAGACTCGAGTCATTCCCCATTTCTCCCCGAGACCCTCTCTGGTTTATTTAACACTATTTACCTCCCTATCCAACCCTAGTTCTCCATTTTGTTAGGAAATAAGAGATAAAATATGCGGAATAATCCCTTACAGAATCGCAACAATAGAAACTAATATGCAAAAATATTACAGATCTCAAATAAAAGTGTAGAATAAATAACACAACACAGAGAGACAATATTTAACATGGTTCACCCAATATGGGCTACATCCACCAAGAATCACTTGCTCAGATTTTATTACAAGCCTCCACTCTCTCAATACAATACCCAGATCTGTTTAGAGCTATGCTCAACAAACTCTATAGAATTCACACCCGAATTCAAAGCACATCTATAATACATTTGCTTGTCTATCTATCATATGTATAAGACCATATAAATAGACAATTTCTTAAGCAATTTGATACAAAACCGTGGGTATCAAAACCATGGGGAAAAAAACCGTGGGTATCAAAACAATGGGTATCGAAAAACCATGGGCCCAAAAACAACCCATAATGGTTACCCATTACCCATGGGTTACTAAACCACTGATGAAAATTTTTTTGGGGCTTCGCCCCAATCCCCTTTGACCGAGGTAACTTCACCCCCCGACCCACTCACCGGTGAGCGGGACCGCCGTAAAAATACCCGAGTGTAACACATAGAAGGTGTACCACACTCTAACATGAAAATAGGCTCCACAAACATAACACATTTTTGATCCCGTCTACAACCTAATCATTAGATTTGAAACGTGGGCTCATGTGATGGAATTGACCCTTAGATTTCTTCTATGCGGGGTCGTGTTTGACTAATTTTACCCGGAGGGAAAAATTGGGATAACAAAACTTGGTACGATCCACACTGGTTCTATCCACATCCATTAAACCCGAGTTGTGTTAAAATAGGCCTGTGACTTCATTTTTTTGGATTTTTTTGTAACGTTTTACTAACTCCATGGGTTTTTCTTGGACAAGGAGTTAGAGGAGAGCAAAGAGGTACCCAAAAATCCAAAATTTTTACCTTCGAGCCATTTCCACTTGCTTAGCCTGAAGAAATGATGCAGTTTATCAAAATTACCTTGAGGGGTGAATTTTAGATAATATGAACCTGGATTTAGCAAGGAACCCCTTTCATCACGAATTATGCACTCTTCCCCTAAAAGTCCTGGGTTCCTTTGGAGGATCCCATCAAAATTCAATTTGCAAAAACTAGGAGGGGTGGAGACCATCTAACTTTTCTTCTAAGAGCCCTTTTATCTAAGGTGAATTACTAAGAATTTGAAGGGACCATAGGGGAGGAATTTTAATGGGCATCAAGCCTTTCATGTTGACACATCCCGGATGGAGAAATTGGCTAAAATCTGCAATGGGAGCTGACATTTTCGAAATTGCAACTTCAATTTTTTAATGAATGACTAAAAACTAGTTATGGATCCTCTAAAAAGGTGTGAATTCCTTTCCTACCATATGTACCAAATGAGAAGAAAGGGGTTACAAACATAGATGGAGCCTAAGGAGTTCTCTTGCTTCATAATTGTTTAAGATTCCAAAGATTCTTTTATTGTTTTCCCGTAATATAGGATAAATTCAATTTCAAGCATAGTCAATTCTATATTTGAAGTGAGAATGGGAATTGAAGTAGCAAATGATCCAGATCCTCTTCTACGTTTTCACAAAGCAAACATTTGGAGGGACCTAGATAGGCTCATCACATTATTATTACCTATGTTAGAATATATCCTTTATATATTAGCCAACAAAAAGGCCCAACTTTAGGGATACACTTAAAGTCCCAACATCCCGACCAAGAGATAGAACCTCTTCCTTCAAGATGAAAAAGTAGATTATACTTGGATCCGGTAGTGTCTTGACCTCAACTATTACCTAACCATATGACTCATTCTAGAGAATTAGAGAAGGATGCCTTGTGAAAACTAAAGATGTTGAGATATAAGGAATTCGCTTCTTGAGGTGCATCTAAATCCTCAATCCCTTTCCAATAAAGTGAATGAGATCTATCCTCGAGAATAAACACCATACTCATTAACCCACTCACCCTAAGCCTATTTTGTGGCTTCTTTGATAGATCTAAATTTGGGATAAATGAAAGGGTGGGATGACCTTCCTTGGAAACTTCCCTAATTTTTTCCCGCTTCTTATCCCCAATTTTCTAAAAAGTGAGGGTTGAGAAGACAAATCTACAAGAGCAAATAAAGTTCCAGCTATGAGATCCCTTTGGGAGCACTTGGTGAGTAAAAAAAAATTCAAGATGAGTAAGGGAGGGTACTTTTGGAGCATATTTCTATTGTGCAGACTGGAGGAATTTGAAAGGATGCTCTAAACATGTGTCACTCCCAACACCACATTTTGTAGGCCAAGGTTTGAAATCTCGGCTCCCCTAATTCTTTGCGTAGCTTGACATCACCCCATTTGATGAGATGAAATTTTCTCTCGTACCGGTGCCTTGCGATAAGAAGGTATGCATAACTTTCTCAATTTCTTGGATTATCCCCTTGGGAATCTACAAGACTTACATCATATAAATGGGAAATGGAATAAGAATATATTTGATTAAGAGGATTCTGCAAAGAGCAAGGAGAGTCACTTCCCTTTCTAGGAAGTGAGTTTATGCTCTAAGGAAAAAATTAAATCCTTCCACAAAATGGATCTCCCGCCCAAGAGAAAAGTTAGATGCCCAAATATTTTTGTGGAAGAGATCCAACCGAAAAACCAATAATTTTCTTGATTCTCCTTTGTAGATTCAAAGAAGAGTTGAAAAATAAAATCAAATATTTAGGCAAGATTATTACCTAACTTGTAGCTTTTGAATAAGTGTTAAGGATACCATCAATCTCTCTTTCTTTGATCATAGAAGTTGATCGAAGAGAAAAGTATCATCGACAATCGATGATGAGAATGAGGAGTGTAAATTCTGCCACACAAAGATCTTACAATCACCCGTCTACTACTACCTTAGACATAACTCTACTTAAAGTGTATACGACTAAAAGAAATAGAAAGGAGGAGATTAGTTCATCTTGTCATATCCCTTTGTTACTTGAGAAATGACCCTAATCCAAACCATTGACCAAGAACGATAAGGTAGGGGTTGTTATACATTTGAAGATCCGGGAGCAGAAGATTTCGCTAAAACCTAGTTTCTTCATCACGAATAAGGAAGTTCCAATTCAACCTGTCATATGCTTTTTGAATTCCAATTTCAGCAACATTCCTAGATGATGATTGTAGGAAAGAGAGTGGATGAGATCATTGGAGAGGATTACTCAGTAAAAACTAACCACACATGCAAAAACAACTCTACTCTTTGGAGATTAAGTATTCCATATGTGGTCTAAGATGAATGACTATTTCCTTATAGATTATTTTATACCTAGTATTACAAAGAGAAATGGGGTGAAATTCATCCAAAGAGTATGCAAGGAGATTCTTTAGAAACATACAGTATAATATATGGTTCAGGGCACCAAACATTTTCCCAGTGGATCTAGATTCTTCCATCACTTCCCAGATATCCATCCCAACAATCTCCCTAAACTTTTGAAAAAATTCTACATGAAATCCATCAAGGCAAGGGGCTTTATCTCTTTCCATGGAAAAGACACCTACTCAGATTTCTTCTTTAGAGAAGGGAGCCATCAACTTTGAATTTCAAGCCTCATTGATTAGAATCAAAAGAAAAGAAAACATGGTTTTTAAGAGTCACGATGTGAAAGAGTATCCTGATAGCATCTCTTTGAAGAAAGTGATTGGATCTTCGTTAATCTATCTACTTCTGAAATCAATTCCTCATCCGCAATTTGATCTTGGAAATTTAAAATGTGTTACGCCTTGCCTTCGGGGGAAGAGTGGATGAATTTCATATTTTGTTCTCCTTATTTCAACGAAAACTCCTTAGATTTTTGTTTCTAGAAATTTTTTTCCCGAGATGAATTTCCCTAATATCGAGAGCAATGCCTTCTCTTTAAGATATTCATCATCCCCCTTTCCATTTTTGAAGATAAACTCATTTAAGTCTTTGATCTCTAATTTGACTATTTTTTTCTACAAAAATATTTTTAAAATGAGTACGGTTCCAATCAAGCGACATACCTTTGATTTTTGAAAGTTTCTGGGAAAGGATGAACATTTTGGTGCCTTTGGCGTGAGTGGATGACCAAAATATTTTATCAAACCATGTAGAGCCGAGATCCCTTAGCCACATTAACTTGAATTTGAATGGATATTTATTTTGGGGAAGATCCAAGGATAGATTCAGGAGATGGGGAAATGATCCAATCTTAAAATAGGAAGAACATATCCCTCTAATAAAATGTCTTAATGAAACCATGCCCCATTGGCCAAGAATTTATCTAGGATTTTATCTATTCTACGAAAGCCAAATCTCTCGATCTAGGTGAACCATCCATATTTGGGATCCAGATCCATTAATTATGAACTCGAATGAAGGAACAAAAGTCGATTTGTGACTATGGAATTTTGCTAATTCCTCCCCCTCTTGTCTTTGTCTCGAGATGATGGCATTGAAGTCATCAATCGGGAGGACAAGATCATCATCAAAATCTTCAATATCCTCTAAGAGAGATGACCATAGGTTTCTTTTGAAAATCAAACTATCGGGGCATAAATATTGCATAAAAAAGGAAAAGTTGATATGCAAAACATTAACTTGGCACCACTAATTGGTATTAGAGGATTTTATGGGGAATATCAACACTTTGTTAGCTTTCCAAAATAGACCCACACCTCTCAAGGCCCCCACCGAGTAAACTGATAACCCAAGCCATCCCCTAGATTTAGAGAGACCACAATTTTGGCATTCTACGAAGACATCTTCTTTTCTCGGAGGAGACATATATTCGCTTCATATTCTATCATATAGTGCTTAAATACATACTATTTTATGTGGGAGTTGAATCGCCTAACATTATAGGAAAAGAGCCTCATTTTTCCTTTAGGAGGGATGATCCCTCCCTACTTACTTTGAGAAAGAAATTGCTAATTTGAATTATCTTACCTTTTGCAATCTCCTTGTTAGTTTTGGTATCATTGTTGGGCCTACCTACTAGAGTGGAAAAAAAACATTGGGATGATGATGGGCCCAAGAGTGACCTCTAGAGTGCAAGCTATTGTTTTATTAGTTAGTGGGAGAGGCGCTTCCTCGCTTCCTTACATACTTCATTAGGTGAAGTAGGGTTATCTTCATTTAGATGTTCCAAGTTTTCTAAGGCTTCCCATGACTTATTTGACCCCTTCTTGAACATTATGGAAAATCTTGGCTGATTCCTCCATTAGATCCCTAGATTCTTTCAATAGCGTATTTGGTGTAAGGCCAAAATCTTGCCCGTAGTGATTTGTATCTTTTGATGACACCCGAGGAGAAGAATGTTGGGAAAGAGATACTATTGAATGAGAATAGGATACCCATTTCAAATCTAGGGGATTTGGAGGGGCTCTGAAATCCAATTGAAAATGGCCATTTCTACCATATTTGAAGCATTTTTGAGAGATGGTTTCAAGCTCCATTTTTTGCAACCAAGTACCCATAGGTCCCTAAATGGAAATTTTCTCTCTTGAAAGGGTCTGGATGGATCAAAGAGGATGCAAACCTTGGAAAATATAGCTATGGAAACTTCTAGAGTCCTTGAATCTATCTGGATAAATTTTCCTAGATTCCTCGTAAATTTTAGCCAAGATTTTTGGATTCTAGTACTTAAGAGGCAATGTGTAAACACAAATCCATATATGTTGAGCTTCCATTTCCATCTTGAGAATATAAAAATTTGGAACCCAATTCTACATCTAAAGGACCCATTTGGAAAGGAAAGTGACCTTATTAATAAGGACCTCACACTACTCTACTTCACTATGAACAAGAAAGAAAAGGGACCCCTGACAAGGAAGTGAACCTATAAACCAAGGTCCCATTGGTCTTCACACTGTAGGAAGTTATTTCTCCCATGGATAACCATTTCCCAAAAAATTAGTGATTATGGCTCTACTTTTTAAAAGATTAATATGTCCCTCCATACCATCCTCAATCCCTAACACTACCTTACCATCTTGGGGTTGATTTCAGGGGAGAATTCCTTAAAGGAGAATTCTAGAACCTCCTAGGAACATTCTAAGGTGACGGAGTATGAAGGACCTACCTTGGAAAGGACATCATGATTCGAGCTAGAGGATATGACTGATTCGGATTTCCATGCAACCCAAGTGCAATGAGAGCCTCAAAAAAGGGGAATCTTGATTGTCTTGTTGGGGTTGATGAGCCTTCACATTCTAAAAATTTGAATTTGAAAAAAATTAGGCGGGAAAGATGTATGGTTTCACTCGTTAGGTGTCTAATAAGAGTGACTCCTCCATCTAAGGGGATTGTATTAACGTTGGAGAGAGGACTTGATTCGCTTACCGGTGTCGTATACCTCTACTGTTGTGCCACGAATAAAGTCTGCTCAAATCATGGGGTTTAGGACCCCACCTCGCCATGGCACTAAACCATGAATTCACATCCTCCTAGTCTCTCCATATATAATTTCATAATTCAATTTATGATTCATGGAAATTTTATTAATTAATGTATTAAAAACAAATTTATTCAATAAATATTTGTAGATATTACTTATAAAATTTAAATCTTAGATTGTGTGTGTGTGTGTGTGTGTGTGTGTGTGTGTGTGTGTGTGTGTGTGTGTGTGTGTGTGTGTGTGTGTGTGCATGCATGTATGTATGTGTGTGTGTATGTGTGTGTGTGTGTAAATATCTCTGTGTATAGGTATGTGTGTTTGTGTGCATGCATGCATGCATATATGCATGTATGTATGTATGTATGTATGATCTACAAATTTATTATCTACTTAGAAAGTGATGAATGCTATATTTTTTTTTGTGTTAATGTCTCATTTTGAATATATGTTAAATTAAAGAAAATCCTTGCAAACACTATTGTGTGACTATACTACATGTTGCTCAAATAGAATTCAAATTTAATGTTGTATGTATGTTGTGATGGTCATATGAACTTCAAATTTTAAAAACCTTTATGAATAGTCTAAAGTCAGAATATGGTATTTGAAAAGTCATTGGGAAGATTAAGAGTTGCCTTTTCATCTATTAATTGTAGCAAGGTCCTCATTTGAGGGTCTTCTTAGATCTTCGAGAATTTGGAGATGTTTTTGTGAATTCATGAGAGAGATATTCTTGTGAAGAGAATAAGCAGATAGTAAACAATTTATTCCATTTTTCCCTATTCTAAAATGTCTTCCATTCTTATGCTATGTACAATTTCTGCTTGAGCATCAATACAAGAAGAAGGAATTTTATCCTTTTTTGACTAAGGAGTTTAGTGATACTTTGTGCTCATTAAATGCTATTTGGTCTTGTTGTTGTTACACATATTTGTTTTCTTCTGAATTTTAGTGCATGTGATGTAATTTCTAACTAGTGTATGCAAGTCTCTGATTTTCTACTTGTAACATTAGTTTCCCTTGTCTAACATTCTCACTCCCTTTCCCGCTCTCCTAGAAAATTATTCCCTTGCAGAGATATCGTAATATTTTTCTGGCATGGAGTGGAGGATTCTAGTTGAAATAGAGTAAAAAAATATAGCATTGTTGGATTCTGGATTACAAATAGATGAATGCATGCACAAAAAAATATAGCATTCATCACTTTCTAAGTAGATAATAAATTTGTATATATCATATACATACATACATACATACATACATACATACATACATATATATATATATTTTTTTTTGTTAATGTCTTATTTTGAATATATGTTAAATTAGAAAAAGTCTTCGCAAACACTATTGTGTGACTATACTACATGTTTCTCAAATAGAATTCAAATTTAAGGTTGTATGTATGTTGTGATGGTCAAATGAACTTCAAATTTTAAAAACCTTTATGAATAGTCTAAAGTCAAAATATGGTATTTGAAAAGTCACTTTGGGAAGATTAAGAGTTGCCTTTTCATCTATTAATCAGAAAAGGTCCTCATTTGAGGGTCTTCTTAGATCTTCTTAGATCTTCCGAGACTTAGGAGATTTTTTTGTGAATTCATGAGAGAGATATTCTTGTGAAGAGAATAAATAGATAACAAACAATTTCTTCCATTTTTCCCTTTTCTAAAATGTCTTCCATTATTATGCTATGTACAACTTCTATTTGAGCATCAATAGAAGAAGAAGGAATTTTATCCTTTTCGACTAAGGAGTTTAATGATACTTGTTACTCGTTAAATGCTCTTTGGTCTTGTTATTACGTGATTTATTTTCTTCGAATTCTAGTGCATGTGATGTGATTTCTAACCTGATGTATACAAGTTTCTAACTTTCTACTTTCAACATTAGTTTCCCTTGTCTAACATTCTCACTACCTTTCTTGCTCTCCTAGAAAATTATTTCTGGAAGATATCTATAATCTTTTTTTGTAGGGTCGGTGGAGTTCCCTATTGGATCCCCGGTTGAAAGGTGAACACATAAATCCAAATTTTTACTCGCACATGCATATATGACAAATGTCTTGGTTAAGTTCCAACGATTCTCTACCACATAAAAAGAATGAAAAGGATAATTCCCTTTAGTTCAGCTTCCCTAGTGACACCTCATCCTTCTTTTAGAAAAGATAAAGTGACCATCAAGATGGTGTTCGGTGCCTAGTGTACTAGATAATGAAAACCATTTTGTTGTTATCCAAATTGATTCTCCTGCAATGGCTAAGCAGCATCACAAAACTGACAGGATGCTTAGAGATAGACAAATCACAATATGAGTTGTTTTGTAGCTAGGGAGGGGGTTCAGCTGACTCTTTGTCACTTAGGCCTTGGAGAAATGGATAGCACCTCACTAAGGCTTTGATCTACCCTCACTACCTTAGGTTGTGCCTTCAACTAGGGTGAGAGGAGCCGTTCTGTAACCCGTGTTGGTGAAGGTCATAAAGAGATCCTTCTTTACACAATTTTCATGAGAATCTTGAGAACATATGATCAATACAACACAATCTAACTCTCATGAGTTGTCACACTAGAGAGTGGAGATGTTTCTGGACAAGGTTTAGGTTACTAAAGACAATAATTGAAACTTGATTGTCTCTGCATACTTTGGAAATGGAATTTGTTCATTTGTGGATACACAGTAAACAGGGTGGTTCGTGTATGATTCATCGTTTGAGAAATCTTTTGGTGGTAAGTCAAGCAAGATGAAGTTGATTATACTAGATCTTTGAGCCTTTATAAATATTGGAAAACTCACAGACAAAATGCTTCAGAACAACCAAAATATTCCTTCAACTAGAAGGTGTGCATCAATGGAGGCCCATAGATGCATAGTTTCACACATTCTTTGAGAATTCAACACAAATGATCATGTTAAAGACTCAATTAAATGTTAGAAATCCCTAGTTTGTCACACCTAAGATACACTCATAGGCTTACAAACAATATTTATCAACATAGTGAGAGAAAATTGATTTGAAATTGTTTATTTCATTACTAGATGAAAGCTCTTCTCATAATGAAATTGCAAATGCCACAATACTAACACACGGACAAGATATTGTATGACTCAGAGAGATTTTAACATAATATTGTAATGGGAACAAGAAATACTATTTGAAAACATTCTCGAAATAAAAGTAAACACAATAATGTTCGTGATCAACACAAAGTCATTCAACGTTCATCGATTCATAAAGAGAGGAAAGTTTCTTGAACAATCTCAGAGCTTGTCAATGGATATACACTTGCAACCATCTTGACGTGATTGAATCCAAAGACATAGGAAAACAAAATGGTCTCTCGGGAAAATGGTTTCTCTCAAAATTTCTCAAAAAAGTTAACCCCCGAACTTTTGTAAGAGTATTCTCATTGCATTTATACAATTTCACTCACTCACTCATCCCAAATTTTCCCCAAAAGAATAATATTCGAGGAATCCTTTGTTTGTTACAAGTTTGTTCCAGAAAGTGATGTTTAACAAATTTACCCAACAACTTGTTTGCAGGTGGATAGATCATGAACTCATCACATTTCTCAGTCCCTCAACTATGACTGGGATTCCATATCATAACCTCTGAAAGTATTTTTAATCATTCCCTTATTATGTCATACAAGAAATACCCCTTTTAATAAATCTCAGGTGGATCCATATGGCTTGATCTGACAAGCAATCATTTTCACCTTTGAGAATACACCTTGAGAAATGAGTTCCCTCACATGGATACCTACATTCATGCCTCTCAAAAATGAGTTTCCTCACATGGATTATACCACATACTTGTGCTATGAGTTTGAGTCACCCAAGTGCAAAGAGGAGCTAGTGGAAACCTCCACGTGTTTCCTTGGTGCAACTAAAAACGTGAGGTCCAAAGGTAGGTCCCCAAATGAGTGCGAGCCCTCCACGTGTTCAAAACCCTAGAGAGTTACACCTCGCTGAAAAGTCGAGTATGGAAAGGTTGAGTAGAAGCTTCCATGTGTTTATTCGGTGTAACTTCAAAGATGAAGTCTAGAGGCGGGACCTCAAACAAGCACAAGCTCTCCACTTGCCCTAGGCCCAAGAAAGTTAACTCGGCCTTTGCAAAATTTTAAGTATAAAGAGGAGTCGGTGGAAGCCTCCACATGTCTCTTTGGTGCACTTTTGTTATGGTGCCATAAAGCGAAGACCCCAAACAAGTGCGAGCTCTCCATGTGTCTCATCTTGACAAAGTTGTTGAAAGAGTTTAAGGACCAGCAGAAGGTGCCATGTGTCTAAGGTCCAAGAAAGTTTCCTCGACCATTAAAAAGTCTAATTATGGGTAGGGCTAGCAGAATCTTCCTTGTGTCTCTTCGACACTTTTTTGATATGAAGCTCAAAAGAAGGACTCCCAAACAAGCGTGGGCCTTCCACGTGTCTAGAGTATGAAAACGTTATATTGGACACTTGAAAAAATCTAAGTATGGGAAGATCTAGTGAAAACTTCCACATGCATCTTTGGCACTCTTTCAAAAGTAAAGTTCGGGGTAGGTCTTCAAACATGTGTGGGCCCTCCACGTGTCCCAAGCCTAAGAAAGTTACATTAGGTGCTTGAAAAGTCTAAGTATAAAGAGGAGCCAGCAGAAACCTCCACGTGTCTCCTTAGTGCCACTCCAAAGGTAAGACCCAGAGGTGAATCCTAAAATAAGTGCATGCCCTCCAGGTGGAAAATATTTGAGTTGAAATGGGCCTGAGAATCTCAGAAAGTCCCGGTGACCCGCCTCTTTGTTTCTAAGTTTTGATGTGGGCCCTAGCAGAGTCATGACTCAATTTTATACTTTTTCTTCATTTCAAAACAAATCTTAAAAACTATAAAGTGATCCAATAACCTACCTCCCGCTTTGAATTTTCAAAGTGCCATGTGTCCTTTCTTTGGGGTAAAAGTAATAAATTTTCCCTTCCGCTTCATATTGTTGAATAGACAATTATATACTATTGGGGCTGCGGGACCAATTTGGAATTTTTTACAAATGTAAAAAAAGTGACAAGTTTCACCAAAAATACTCATTGGGCTGCGTCCAATAAAAAGGACAACGTATCCATGGATGTTGGGATAGGATTTACAAAGGAGACACAGTCGTGGAAGATACCTAACAACAAAATTTTTCCCCATGGATAGAAGAATGTAAATAAAACCAAGACTCAATGTGATCCACGAACTAAGGAAAGGGCCAACAATGGAAATTAAATGAAGGAGAAATCTTTTATGCATCCATATAGGGAGACAGAGAATACTTCAAACCATGCAGACTGAGAAATTTTGAACAAACAGGGTGAGATTAAATTGAGCACCAACATCGGCTCCGACTCGGGGATGGGCACTCCCAGTGAGTGCCGCAAGAAAAATAGACCATGTTCTAAAAAATCCATTGGGCAATGGAGTCAAGAACAATATTGCAAAGTAGAAAAACAATAACCAATCCTCCCAAGATCGAACCGAGAAACCAACAAGAACTGGTCACTAGGGACCAAGAGAAACCGAAATAGAAAAATGTGAAAACAGAACAAAAACAAAAGACTATACACTATACAATGATGCGTGCCTTGATTCGAGAAATCAGTCAAGGAAATGTTTCAAGTGCCTACCATTCTAAGTATGACCAAGCCAAGAATTCTTGATACTTTTTTAACAACTAGACATATGCTTGTTTTTCTTCTCTATCCAAGTTGCTACCTAGCCATATTTTTTGAGGTTTATCTTTTGTGCCTTTACCAAATCTAGAACAAACCCCATCAAACATTAGAGTCCAGGGAGAACCAATCTTCTTGGGATACTTGCACTCATCAATTTTATGCTCCTTAAAATCATCATAACCCTCAAAGTTATCAACATCGACGTCTGCATACAATACTTCATAAGAAGCATTATTAGGGTCCTCAATGAGATATAACATTTTCTTCTCACCGTACAAATTCACAAGGTTCCCCTCAATTGGTATGGTTTCGTATGACATGTCCATTTGTACACTTCCACCCACACTAGCTGCCCACTTTCTAGATAATAACATCCCCCATTTGGTAGGACAGTCCACAATAACCACATTCATGGTCAAGCATATTCCTAGAAAAGCAGCCAACTGCACTACTAATGCCTTGACATACCCAACTACTGGCACTTCTCTTGAATCCATAGCAGTACATTTCCCATAAGTTGTTGTTACCTTGATATTTAACTCATTCATGACCTTAAGAGGCATTACATTACATGAGGCTCTTGAATCAAAAATGTAGTTATGTACCACCCTATCTTTAAAAATCAAAGTGGTAAAAAATGGATCCACATTAAGCTGAGATTCAACCAGATAAGTTCCCAAATATAACTCAGATGATTCACCCGGTTCCTCCAATGCTTGTGGTATTTCTTATTCTATAATAATGGGAGGAACCTCTATATTATTAACACTTTTTCTTTGAGTAATCTTTTCTTCCTTAAACCCCAAATATTTGAATGCCCTTTCCCTATGCTCACGGATCCTAAGTAATTTAAAAATGGGAGCAGTGACCTTGATATGACTCAAGATTTGGGCTATGTCATAAGGAACATATTAGGGTAGGGTAGTATTAGGAGGGAGATTCATAGTTTCATCGATAGTATAGGAGTTTTCAAATTTGCGGGCATGGGCGGGAGCACAAGTTTTATTTTGGGTAATTAGGCCTTTGTCGGATGTATCTTTCTTAGGGATCTCCTTAGGGATATTGGTAAGGATTGGAACTTTTAGCTTGGCTTGTGCACTCGCCTTTGAAACCTTACTTTTGGTGTTATATCCTTTTCCGAGAAACTACCGCATTCATAAAAATTTTCCTGTCCTCTTTGGAAGGGATCCCTCTATCATACTTTTTAATCATCAAAGCCCTTAAGTATTCAAAATCATTATTGGGAAGATCAAATACTTGCACCATATCAATTTCAAAAGTATTAATAGGAGGAAGAGGAAATACCCAGTGGACACAATCCCATAAATCTTCAGTGAGTTCGGCACTTACCAATTCGGTTGAGATTTCCCTAATGTGAGTTCACATGGCTCTCCATCATGCACAGATCATTATATGCTTCATCATCATCTGCTTCCTCAACTTCCTGATCTACATCACATGGGGAGTGTGGTAAGAAACCCCTATCACACCAATCAATAACACTGGCCTCCTCCACAGTAGTAACCATGACAGTTAAAGGATTAGCAACCAATCTATTCTCCCTAAGTTGAGGCTGTTTATTTCATGTTCCCATGATCCCTTTCCCTCTTTCATCGGTATGTGATCACCTCGAGAATGATTTTCAGATCTCTCTGATTGTGTGGCTTGTGCTGACCCTGGGAAATTTTTCCTATCCCTTTTTCTGCTCTAGCTAGTTTATAGGATATTTCTTTAACTGCTCCAACCAAAGTTTGTACAACCTCTTCCAGATCCACAACTTTGCTTGACTAAGGATTTTCAGGATTGATCAACTTAACACCTTCCCTCTTAGGAGGCTTTCCAACTGCTTTGATGTTATTCTCTATTTGTAAGGCCATGGTGAAATCTTGCCTCAATGTTCTTAGGTTCTTATCTCTCAAGTAATAAGCAACATTTTAATCAAAAGCATCATAATATTTTATCAAACATGAAACATCGCTTGACCTTAGGATTACAAGTATCCTATTCAAGGTCTTATTGAATTGAGTATTGAAATCACGAGACATATTCATTTGGATTTTTCTTTATATTTTCAAATTCAGATAAAAGGAACCTAGGATCTGTCTTATCCCCATATTGTAATCTAAAGGCATTTTTCATCTCGGTCCATGAATCTATTGAATTATCTAGTAAATACTTGTACCAATCACGTGCATCCTCCTCAAGAGTATGAATAAATAACTTTACATACACGTCTTCAAACTCAATTTCAAAATCTTCCATCATGTTGACAAAGAGTTTCAAATGGTGGTCACCAGTGATGGCATTATTTCCTTGAAATTTTGGCAACCTATTTTTGACATCTTGTGGCACCATATTAGGATATCCATCCATACCTCTAAAATCTATAGGTCCAAAAGTGTTGACAACAAAAGGAGGTCTAGGTGGAGGTTGGGCCATATTGCCTTGAGGCGGTGAATTTATAGGAGAAACAAAAAGATAGGGAACGAGGGGTCTTTGGAGCACAGAGTATGGCTTTCAAAATAGATATTCTCTAATGACTCAGTTTCTTGGAAAACCCTACCAACCTTGGAAGAAACAGGGGAAAACTGAGAAGCACACTTTTTAGACACAAATGATGGCCCCTCTCCTACTAGAGAACTCAAATTTATATAAAGATTACCTAGTTCAGAGTCACTTGAAGACGTATGGTAATATTCAACCAAAGACTGATCACCCTTCAGGACTGATATTTCCTTTTTTATTCTTGATCTTCTACTGCTTTTGATTTGTCTTCCTTCTAAATTTTTTTCCTAGTTCTAGAAATAACCTTTTAGTAGGATCCTGGTGAAGAGAGATCTTCTTCCCTCCAAATTTGCACAAATTAATGAAAAATCTCACTTGAAATAGGTTAAGGCACTGGTAATCATCAAAATTTCAATTCAACATGAAGTCACCACTAAGTATTTTCACCTTAGTTGTGTAGATGCACTATAAGTAACTTGCCAAGTGTTTATCAATGCTTAATTTTTGCAAATCTTAACAGATCCGACCTTCCTTTACCCACATTTATCACTATTGATGAAAATTTAGTGCAATAACCACTATAAACTAGAAATATTGCACAATGGACTTGTAATCTTGCACAAATCTTACAGACCTTAACAAAGGATGACGTTTAAACAACGTATTTGCACTTAAATCATGTAAGAAACATTACCAAGGTTAGTATGTGTATGCATTTGTAAACATAGTCCCAAAACGGTGCCACTTGGGTGGTGTTGCTACATAAATAGGTTTAGGAGTTCAAATAATCCACGGCATTGGTGTCATTTTGATGTTGTTGCCGCATAAATAGGTTCCAAAGTTCAAATAATCCCCGGAAACGTAAATAGTTCTTGGCAATGATTGCACCACTTCTAGTGTTGTTGCCACACAAATATGTCCTAGAGTTCAAATAACCCCCAACAACGGTGCCACTTCGGTGTTGGTATCCAAATTAATTCTCCCGCAAGGGTGAGTAGCATCAAAAACTGATAGGATACTTAGAGACAAATGAATCACGATATGAGCCATTTTGTATCCGGGAGGGGATTGGTGACTCTTTGTCACTCAAGCATTGGAGAAATGGATAACATCTCACTGAGGGTTTGATATACCCTCACTACTTTAGGTTGTGCCTTCAAACAGGGTGAGAGGACCCATTCTGTAACCCATGTTGGTGAAGGACATCAAAAGATCCTTCTTTGCACAATTTTCATGAGAACCTTGAGAAAATATGATTAATACAACACAATCTAACTCTCACGAGTTATCACACTAGAGAGTGGAGATGTTTCCTGGACAAGGTTCGGGTTACTAAAGACAATAATTGAAACCTAATTGTCTCTACATACTTTGGCAATGGAATTTGTTCATTTGTGGATACACAATACAAACAAGGGTGGTTCGTGTAGGATTCATTGTTTAAGAAATTTTTGGTGGGAAGTTAAGCAAGATGAAGTTGATTATACCAGATCTTTGAGAGCCTTTATAAATATTGGAAAACTCGTAGACATAATATGACAGAACAACAAATATATTCCTTCAACAAGAAGGTGTGCATCAATGGAGGCCCGAGACATACAGTCTCACACATTCTTCGAGAATTAAACACAAAGGCCCATGTTAAAGACTCAATTAAATGTTATAAATCCTTGGTTCGTCATGCCTAAGATACACTCATAGGATTACAAATAATCCTTATCAACATAGTGAGAGAAAAGTGATTTTAAATTATTTATTTCATTACCGGATGAAATCTATTCTCATAATGAAATTGTAAATGTCAAAATACTAACACACGGATGAGATATTGGATGACTTAGATAGATTTTAACATAAAATTGCAATGGGAACAAGAAAAACTATTTGAAAAATTCTGAAATAAATGTAGACACAATAATGTTCATGATCAACACATAGTCATTCAACATTCATCGATTCATTTGTAGGAGAAAGTTTCTTGAACAATCTCGAGCTTGTCAATGGTTATACACTTGCAACCATCTTGACGCGATTGAATCCAAAGACACGGGAAAACAAACTAGTCTCTCTGATGGTCTCTCGAGAAAATGGTTTCTCTCAAACTTTCTAAAAAAATTTACCCCCAACCTTTTGTAAGAGTATTCTCATTGCATTTATACAATTTCACTCGCTCACTCATCCCAAACTTTCCCCCCAAAAGAAGAATATTTGAGGAATCCTTTGTTTGTTACAAGTTTGTTCTAGAATGTGATGTTTAACAAATTTACACCCAAAAGCTACTAGATCGATAGATCATGAACTGATCACGTTTCTCAGTCCCTCAACTATGACTGGGATTCCATATCATAACCTCTAACAGTATTTTTAATCATTCCCTTATTCTGTCATGCAAGAAATCCTCCTTTTAATAATTATCAGGTGGCTCCATATGGCTTGATCTGACAAGAAATCCTTTTCACCTTTGAGAATACACCTTGAGAAATGAGTGCCCTCACATGGATACATGCATTCATGCCTCTCAAAAATGAGTGTTCTCACATGGATTATACCATATACTTATGTTGTGATTCCGAGTCGCCAAGTGCAAAGAGGAGCCAGCAGAAACCTCCACATGTTTCCTTGGCACAACTGCAAAGGTGAAGTCCAAAGGTAGTTTCCAAATGAGTGCGGGCCCTCCACGTGTTCAGAACCCTAGAGAGTTGCACCGGTTGCTGAAAATTTAGAGTATGGGAAGGTCCAATGGAAGCTTCCACGTGTCTATTTGGCACAACTTCAAAGATGAAGTCTAGAGGTAGGACCTCAAACAAGCGCAGGTTCTCCACGTGCCCTGGGCCCAAGAAAGTTACCTCGGCCTTTGAAAAAGTCTCAATATAAAGAGGAGCCAGCGGAAGCCTCCACGTGTCTCTTTGGTGCACTTTTGATATGGTGCCCAAAAGTGGAGACCCAAACAAGCACGGGCTCTCCACATGTCTCATCCTGGAAAAGTTTTTGAAAGAGTTCAAGGACCAGTGAGAAGGTGCCATGTGCCTATAAGAGCAGCTATAGATTTACACTGAATAAACACACAAAATAATCTTCTTCACACCGTATATTATTTTCTCTATCTGTTTGCTGCACAATAGATTACAAATATATAGGAAAATACTTTCCTATAAACAAGGTGATGGTTGTTAACAACCTCAACCATCTGAAAACTCACGTACAACAATAATCCCATAATATATATTGTTATATATTTGTTATAACAATATATATGTATAATAAACTAACAACCATGTGAATACTAATTCCTAACATTCCCCCCCTTAGTGTTTACATGGTAGAAAAACATCCACACTCTCAACTGCAGTATGCTCACCCCTGTGGCATGTCCAACTCTGTGACTCATGACCTTGATCCAAAAGAAAGGCTCACTCCTTCCATGGTTTTAAACAGGCTTACCACAAACCTTGACGTGACAGGAACCTCATCAACTGTCCACCTCGTGTGGTTTTCTGGATCCTCCCACAAACCCTTTCAAGATCCATGAACTGACTTACTCTAGTGCTACTGTTCACCACTATGCTTATACATCAGGGAATTATGTAGGAAACACAACATGCATATCACAAAACCGCACAATAGAAGATATATTGAAAAAATTCACATTACTTCCTATAAGAATCGTAATGTTCTTAATCGTAGTCTCTGTCATTGATCGCTGCCACTCGATCTCGAACAACATAGAAAGCGCCACGCCTTGCCCTTTGGAAGCTTTCCTTGACTAATTCGTTTTGGGTGCATAATGGGAATGGAACATTGGTATGTATTCCCCCCCACAATGTGAAATTCCACTCATATAGATACTGAGAAGCAAAATGCATCGAAGAACATACTCCTGAATGGATCTTGCTAGTTAGGTCTTGCTGCACATGGTCACTAATGCTAGTGAACGTATTCTTCTAGCTGACCATCTTCCAAAGAAGTATGGTAGTTAGAGGACCAAGTTAGTCAGAGGATCACTGACAGTCATCTGCACTCCAACACAACTCTCTTTCCAACATCCATCAAATACCACACAAAACAGGAACACTGCAAACTGAAGCACATTGAGAAAATGGAAACCACACTGAAAATCATATATTCACACCATACATATGCCACCACAGCTTTCTGCATGGCCCCGTCGTTGGTGACTGACGAGAGGTCATTGTTCGACCTCCTTCCTCCGATGCCTCCTTCCTCCATTTTTGTGGCTTCTAACTCAGCCAAATGAAAATTTTAAGCTCATTTGTTTCCACATTGAAGTTATTCTCCCCACAATGTGAAACATTTTATTTTTAGGATGTCGGGTACAACCGATAATGCGTCCCACAAAATAGCCAAAAAATATGATATTTTTCAAAGTGGGTATTTTATCCCAAAATTAGAACCACTATAATGAGAATTAAAAAATAAACACTTTTGCAAAAAACGGTGCTCAATTTTGACTCGTGCAAAAGTTATTGAGGTTACAATTTCCCATAAATTGGTCTAATTAAAATAAAATTGAATTGCCCTCAAAATTCAATTATTAAGCAAAAACTATATATATATATATATATATATATATATATATATATAACTATAGTTTTGCTAAATAATTAAAAAAAATTGACCAATAAGAAAAAACCTGTGTGTTGCATTTCTTTTACCGGATGTGCATTTCCAGCAACAAAAATGTCTGTTTGACAGCAATTTCATCATATCTTCATGTTGAATCTGACCCTGATGTAAACTACAAAATTGTGCGTCTTTTTCTCATATTTTCAACCCAAAAAGAATCACCTCAATCTGATGTTTTATATGGAAGATATGTTCATTTTCTTGAACACTACTTGTATTTTTTGGATGGATTTTTGAATATTCTCTTTGGCCTCTTAAATCTTCTTGGCTCTCATAGGAATAACCTGCTCTGATACCAAATATAAGAGCAGCTACAGATTTACACTAAATAAACACACAGAATAATCTTCTTCACACCGTATATTATTTTCTCTATCTGTTTGCTACACAATAGATTACAAATATATAGGAAAATACTTTCCTATAAACAAGGTGATGGTTGTTAACAACCTCAACCATCTGAAAACTCACGTACAAAAATAATCCCATAATATATATATTTTTTAATTATTGGTAAATAGTTTTTTGAAAAGGACTATACCCTTTTACAACAGTGCTCAAAAGCAAAATTTAACCCCAGAAAGCCCAACAAAAGAAAAACAACCAAGAAAAAAGAAAAAAGCAAATTGCTTCAAAAACAGCTAAAAAACAACAACTTAACAGCAACACAACTGCCCAGCAACTGTGCAGTTGGCCATTTGCCCAGATGTAACAATAATAGCACTAACAATGACCAGAATCAAACCTTGTCCGGAGTGGTGGGGGTTTAGATTTGACATTTCCCTTCTTCTTCCGATCAACCACTGTCCATTCAAGATTTCCTGCATCCAATGCAAATGAAGCATCTGCAATGGACTTGATGTGTATGTGACCCATAGGAAGGGGGGCCGAAACTTCCTTAAACACTGAATCAACAATCTGCGGAGGATAGTCTGTAGGAAGTTTCGCTATGTTGGCCTGTGAATCAGTCATTACGGGTGAGTCAACATGCAAGGGGGCACTAGAATCCTCAGCCGGATCTGAGTCAATTGTGAGATGTTCAGGAAGTGAATCCTTCCACCAAGCAGCTTTGGTCTTTCATTTGGAATGTTCACAATCATTTGTAACATGACCAGTTTGGAAGCAACGCCGACATCTGAAGGCAAGTCTCTCATAGTCAATCCTTTGTACCCAGAGCCTTTCTCCAATCTGAAGATTGATTTCTGCTGGTAAGGGTTTGGAGGTATCAATATCAACCAGGATACGAGCAAACGTAGTATGTGTTTGAATGGAGGTCTTACCATCAACTGCCACACATGATCCAAGAGTATCGCCTATAGCAATGAGACAAGATCTGTTCCAAAGTTGTAACGGAAGTCCTGGTAAACGAACCCAAATCGGGTAGGTATCAAAAGACTCCTTTAACGGGTCGAAGGACGGATACCATGGTTTGGACATCAGCCCATGTTCCCCCCAAACCCAATGCTGGCTAAAGATTAAATCCCTATCAGCAGGGGTTTCAAAGACTCAATGAAGTAAGCTTTAGCACAGGGATAAAGCTCAATCTTACCTTGTATTTTTTCTCTCCATCTCTGGGCTATCCATTCATGGAGCTGAGAAAGCTTAGGCCAAAATTTATGGAATCTACATATGAGACCCAGCTGAGAGAGATTTTCCTCTTCCTTAAGAATTTTTTTAAGAAGATCCTCCCGATTTTCAGCATCGGACCTCCTGAGAGGGTTTCAAGAGCTCATTTCTGGTACTCTCTTTTTGTTTGGAGACCACTGAAGCATAAGAAGTAGACTTAGCTCCACCAGAGGTTCCTGTGTGACCACTTTTCTGAAGCGAGTTGGATCTATCCATGCTCTTGAAAGAAGATCCATCATTTTTAAATGATTCATTGTCATTGTTGAGATTTGTAGGGGAGACCGAGCCACCTTTACCTGTCTCAATGGAGAGACCCTCTGCTTTTTGACAGGTCGGAGAAACTCTATCCCAGATTTTCTTTGAAGGGGGGTCTTGATTTGCATCAAAAGCCATGTCAATCCAAGAGATTGGTGTTGTATTTTCCATGCCCATTTTACAGGCGCCGCCATCAGTTTTGCACTCAAGGGGCGGATTCCCAAAGCCGCCGCCAAGGAGAAGGGCATCCTGTTTAAATTTGTTGTTCGTGTCTCCAATCCCATGTTCAGGCCGATCCAGGCATGGTAGAGAGCTTCGCAGACCTACGCGAATGCGTAGCTACCATGGCTGCACAACTAGCGGTAGGCGCACTGGCGTGGCTAGAGCACGGGCGTGTTGCGATTAATTATTCCAAGGTTGATCTAAGCATCCATTCTATAATTCCATTCTAGTTGATTATCATCCCATAATATATATTGTTATATATTTTTTATAACAATATATATGTATAATAAACTAACAACCATGTGAATACTAATTCTTAACAATTGCCTAAGGTCCAAGAAAGTTTTCTCAGCCGTTGAAAAGTGTAAGTATGGCCAAGGCTAGTGGAATGTTCCACGTGTCTTTTCAAAGTGCATTTTTGTATGAAGCTCAAAATAAGGACTCCCAAACAAGTGCAGCCTCCCACGTGTGTAGGGTCACGACAATGTTACACCGGACACTTGAAAAAGTATAAGTGTGGGAAGATCTAGCGGAAACCTCCATGTGACTCTTCGGTGCTCCTCAAAATTAAAGTTTAGGGTGGGTCCCCAAACATCCGCGAGTCCTCCACATGTCCTAGTTTTAAGAAAGTTGCATTGGGTGCTTGAAAATTCTAAGTATAAAGAGAAGCTAGTGGAAACCTCCACATGTCTCCTTGGTGCCACTCCAAATGTAAGACCCAAAGGCAAGTCCTCAAATGAGCGTAGGCCCTCCACGTGGAAAATATTTGAGTTGAAGCGGGCCTGAGAATCTCAAAATGCCTCGGTGACCCACCTCTCTGCTTCTAACTTTTGATGTGGGCCCTAGTGGAGTCGTAGCTCACTTTTATACTTTTTCTTCATTTTAAAATAGAGCTTAAAAACTCCAAAGTGCCCCAGTGACCCACCTCCCCACTTTGAATTTTCAAACCGCCACATGTCCCTCTTCGGGGTCAAAGTAAAAAATTTCCCTGCCACTTCATATTGTTGAATAGCCAATTATATACTATCGGGGCTTTGGGGACCAATTTGGCATTTTTTACAAATGTAACAAAAGTGACAAGTTTCACCAAAAAGACCCGTTGGGCCGCGTCTAATCAAAAAGGACCACATATCCACGAATGTTGGGACAATATTTACAAAGGAGATGTAGTCGTGGAAGATGCCCAACAACAAAAATTTTCCCCGGAGAGAAGACTGTAAATAAAACAAAGACTCAATGTGATCCACGACCCAAGGAAAGGACCGAAAATGAAAACAAAATGAAGGAGAAAGCTTTCACGCATCCATATAGGAAGATAGAGAGGACTTAAAACCTTGTAGACCGAGAAATTTGGAACAAATAGGGTGATATTAAATTGAGCACCAACACATTGGAAATTATTCAATGACAAGCTTCGGGAATTCTTAGAGAAAAGAGACAACTTCAATAATATCTTCTTCGAAGGAAGTGATAATCCACATAGAGAAGTGGTAGCTGAAGAGGAGAAAGAAGGAATTGAAGGAGTTGATGAAGAGGGAGTGATCAAATTGAAAGGAAACAAGATTCCTAAAGGCCTAGTTTCTCTGGAGGACCTCTTTGATAAGCATGACAGATTCATTCAAGATAAGGAAAAGAAATCTTCAAAGTGCCCAATTGATTTTGAGAAGGAGAATATTGGCACTACAAGTAAGCCAAGGATGGTCAATATGGAAAGTGTTGTTCTCCGAAGAGAAGAGAAGGTTTGTTTCTTTGTTGAAAAATATTTAGATTCTTTTCCTACTCTTATGATGAGCTCAAATCCTTTCCAACCAAAGGAAATGCATGTGGGAAGTAGAGCATTGGAATTTTCATTTGATTTTATAGAGCTACCACCATGGAATACATCAATGAACCTATCAAGTTGAGCGGGGGTGCATCGTAGGTATTCTAGATCTATGATCACACAACAAGAAAAACCTTTATTCTCTTATTTGAAAAATGATTTTCTTAAGTTTCTAATAAATTATGGGGGTCGCATGATTATTTTAAAGGTTTAGATTCTCCTACATTGGACATCCTAGCTAGAGAAAAATTATGATCTCCTTATCACAATGATAGAGCGAGTTATGAAACCATTTTTAGGATAATCGAAACTTGTGACTAATGCTTCCCTTTCTAAAGATACAAAACCTCTGCATGTCCTATTTCTTAATTTTTATTTTCTATAACTTTTTTGTCTATGAACTTCTCCATCCATTTTATCTCTTTCCCCATTTATTGGTTCTTTCTTTCATATAAAATTTCCCTTCCTCCTAATGGGGTCATTATTATTTATTAATATATGTGTTTTGGGTTTTCTTTAACCATAGTTATTCTAAATATATATGTTATTCTCTTACGACATTCTTCTAGGAGAAAATGCACCTTCATACTACCACTTCCACTAAGATTTTGTTTCTTACGTATATTTTCTCTTAGTTACTTGCACCCACTACTATTCAAACAAGTATTTTAAATACATGTAGTTCTATTTGAATCAATATAAAACTTGTGTTATATTTTTCCTCTTATTTTCTCTTGGATGTCAAAATTTCCACTTCTCTCATTTTCCTCATTTACATGTCAATATATCGACATGGAAATATCATATTATATTATATTTATACACATCAATGTGTCCTAAAAACACTAACTATTTTTCTAAGGATCACTATCCCAACTAGGCTCTCATAATTTAATTTATTTTGCACCATGTGCTTATCATGAGCGTAGAAGTGTATCCTCTTTGTTATAAACTTAAAAATTCATCTTTTTACAACAATATATTTTTTAACATGTGGTTAGGTTCTTAACAAACTCAACCATGCAATCTCATCCTTGTATTCTTCTATGACCAAACATTTACACTAAAATTATTATAATCCTTTTTATTCACCTCATCCATGTCATCTAAAAAGAACCTTGCACTCTCCTTATCCATATGAAAACAATATATAAATTTAATTATAAGATTTTCTACGTAGTAATACCTATGTGGTATGTTCTCATAAGTGTGACATTAAAATAATCCTTTAATCTCCCTATTTTAAACTTACACCAATCACCTCTATCTCATTCATAGTTTTGTTTTTCTATCTCAAATTGGTGTGTGTTTTTATTTTTCTCCTAGTGTCAATGTGCATTTCATTTTGTAATTGTAAGAAATATTTTCAAGACTTTATTTGAATGAAAAATTTTCCTTAATTTTCCCCCACACACAATTAATCTTCCTTAATTTTCCTTATTGAAATAGATAGAGTTTCATTGTGTGAAAAGGTCTTAGAAGAATTGAATTTCATTTCCCATCATAAGGGACCTCTTGCATCCTCATAATACCTTTTTTTGTCTAAGCCATTAGAAATCTGAACGTTTTTATCCCACTAAGTAAAGAGTATAATAATCTTGGTGATACAGAGGATTATAAATTGGTGATTATGAAAAAATAAGAATATAATATATTTAAAATAACATGAACCAAATATGATGATTCTATGCTCTAAAAAGAGATTCAATACAAAAGAAACTTAGTTTCTTGGAAAGAAAATGGATGATGGAATGCATATGTGTTGATTCCATTTTAATGGTCTTGATATTTGCACACTATTGGAAGGAGATTTTTTTTTTTGGATTGTTTGGAATTGGTAAGGTATAAATGGATGTTTCATTTAGTTTGGGCTTTATTTTTTTATCTAATCATATTTACAAAAAGCTATGTGATCCTTTGAAACCCTTTTTTAATTTACATAGAATCAATAAAATTACTAGTTTTCATTTCCAAACATCCCTAAATTAACATTCAATTATTTTAAGATTGTAGTTTATCTAGGAAAAATGTTTCATACCCAAACGAGATTATAATAAGCTTGACCATTGGGTTAATGTGAAGGAAAATAAAGTATTATTGGATAGATTTTTGTTTTTCTAAGAGGAATGCTTTTCATAATTTTTCGGTGGTAGATTATGAATGTTTTGATTGAATAAAATTCATACATGATGATTACTACTATGTTTTTTTGTTTTTGTTGTTGTAGATTTTGTCCTTTTTCACACAACCAAACATCTTTGTTTCATCTATTTTAAAAATTTCTATGCATAATGTTTTGGAGTAGCTTTTTACACCCATTCTTCATACTTTTGTCTTTAAAACATTGTGATGGAACTTTAATGATTTTGGATTCATTGGTTTTATTTTGAAAAAATAGATTTTTGTCATGAATATGTTATGTACAATCATCATTGTTTTTGAATAGATTACATAGTTCATGACATGATGTAGTAATCTTGGTCTTTAAATGGCTTGCATAATTTGTTTTCAATTTCTTTCTTGAATTGATCAAACTCAATGGTAGTTTACAAGAATTTTCCTTGATTTTATCCATCATCAATACTAAATTAAGAACTTCTAATATTATCGGCTTCCTTTTACATTTCATGTTCAAATAATGCAAATTTTAAAGGAATTGAAATTTAAAACATTTAGATATTAAATTTCTAATTTCTATGTAAATAAGAATTTGACAAAAATTGATACATTATTATATTTTGGGACATATTTCCAAGGACTGTATGAACAAGGCAAAGAAAATAAGTAGGGTTAAGAAATTTGGGTGCTCGAAATGAAGAGATGAAAGTTGGAGATGTTGTGACTAAAAATCTAGTATTTCGTATTGCTTTTTACTTATTATTCAACCATGTTAAAATATATTCCTACCTACCTACTGCATATATATATATATATATATATATATATATATATATATATATATATATATATATATATATATATATATATATATATATATATACCTAATTTCTATAGAGGTATATTTTTATATAATTTCATGACCCATTCTATTGAATATTCATTCTTAGGTTAAATTTATTCCAAAAAAATGAGATCGGTCTTAATAGATGCGTATTTTTGGCCGATATGCATTATATAACTAATTATAATCACTAATGTGAGGAATCTCTATAGTCCATATACTCTTAATATGTTTGGCATATGATTAGAAAAGAGTAGTTTTTTTAGGATCATTATTTTTGAAACTAGGGATTTTTATGGGATGAATTAGAGTTTAGAATTGGAGATGTAATGGAAATAGTTAAGGCTTTTGAATGTTAATACAACTTGTTTTCATATAGATATTTATTAAATAATGTAGGGTTCTTATGGGAAAATATTTAGGGCTTCAAAGGGAATACATATGTATTGAGTTATGTCTATAGTCACTTGTAACATTTATCTCATTGGTTATGTTTTTGAAGGTGTGTAATGGATGCATTTTGAAACCATTTCTTGAAGGTATAATTATCTTTGGTTGGATTCAAGTCAACTATATTTGGTGATAATTTTTAATTTTAATTTGTAGATACATGATTATTAGATGCGTTGTTTGATCGAATTTCCTTATGAGGACATATTTTTAATAAGACTTTTATGCATTAGATTATTGGTCAACTACACTAGTTTTGGTTAGGTTTTTTTATTATTGGGAAATAGCTTTGAAGGGACTATACCCTGTTACAAAAAGGGCTCAACAACAAAATAGAGCTATATATGGAAAAAAAAAGAGGAACAAAATCCAGATAAAACACTATGTCCAACAATAGCAAAACATAGTTACACGTAAAAAAAAATAGAACAACAATTGCAACAATACAACAAAAAATTAGCATAGAAGTAGCAAAAAGACCTAAATAAAGCAATGACTAGAACGAAGCCCTCCAGCGAGGGAGATTACTTCTTGGAAGCTCTGTCGATCCTAGATTAGATTGTTTGCAGTGAAGTGAACAACGCCAAAGTGGTGATGTGTGTGGGTCAGTTGCGTTTAGCTTCGATATGGTCTAGCTTCTCTCTTTTTAGTCCCCAAATAGTGTCAGGGATCCCGCTAAGCATGGTAATGCTTTGAACATGTTGCTCTAAGAAGTCACTAATGGCATTGAAGATAGCCATGTTATGATCATGCCTATCTTTGGCTCTCCCAATCTATTGTCAAAGAGTTCAATTTCTTGTAAATGTCAGCAATCTGATCCTTCCCATTGTCATTATCATCATCAATCTTTCTTTTGCCTTTCTACTTGTCCATGCACTACAGGTCCTTCTTTAACTACTTCATCTCTTTCTCTAGAGATTCCAACCTATGAGGTATGTTATTCCCCTCTGATGCAAGGCCGTATCTAGGCCAACATTACTAATATGCAACAAATTATGTGCAACTTCCAGCTCTTTGGTGCTTAAGAACTTGGGAAAGAGTGAGGGATGGTTTTGGGAAGTTTTGGGTTCTTAGTCTTGGGTTTGGAAGAGGTGTCTAGAATGGGAGTGGGAGTAGTGGAGGTAGTGATGTGTGGATCGTTGGGAGAGGGGGAAGTTAGGGAATTTGGAGACACAGAGCTTATGAAGTAGGAAGATGAGGCCCTAGTGGAGAGGGATAGCATGAGAGTGCTTCTGGAAGTCCAAAATGGAGCGTTGAAGGGAATTTAGTAGGTAATGTGGGAAGCAGACCACAAATTTCCTTCTAAAGTGATTAAGAAAGACTAGGTGCTTGATAGGGACAGTTTTGTAGTGCCCTTCTAGAGAAATGTACCTAACCATCATTTTTGTAACTTCATCAAATGGCTTGGGGATAGAGCTTACCCTAACACCCGCAGAAACAAATTTGAGCTCCTCTCCCTCTTCAGATAATTTCTTAGCCTCGGTGGCCCTATCAATCCTTTTGTTGAAAAAATGATATCCCTCCAACTCGAGGCCTATTGCCTCAACAATCAACTCTTCATTAATAGTAACATGGTGACCACCATATTCCACCTTTTTGTCCTTCCAGTCCATTGTGAAATGAACCAAAATATTTTGGTCATGCCCTGAATGTGTTCTATAAAATTGGAAATGCCGCCCTTTTGTAGGAGGTTCCATAGCTCCTCATTGTTCTTCCAAGATGGATCACTGTAGGGCTCCAGTTGGCATGGGGCACCTCCCATCTCCTTCTCCCTACTATTCCTACAATTTTTCTACTCAAAACCCTCGTTTGAATCTTTATCTTCCTTATGTCTGTCCGATTTTTAAGAACCCAACCACCTATTCGAGGATCATGGGCATTAATATGGCCATAGTTAGGATGATAATTCTCACATGTGTGATCTTTCACACCCACTAAAGCCCACTCCATTCCATTATTATTCCTACTCCATGCTTGATTGCCCATATTTATTTGCATTAATGCTATTATGTACCTCCTTAGGGATGTAATTTTCATTATCCCAAATGGTTAGATTATTATTGATGCCAAAATTGGCCAAGGTATCGCAACCTTATTCCCCTCCCTATAAGTATGCCTAATGATGATATTCTTGAAATTTTGACAAATACTTATGGATTCCATAATAAATTCCTTGATAGTCTAGCTAGGAGGAGAAATTTGATTTAGGTGATTGATGATGTTTAGTGAATCTCCTTCCAAAATTAAGTTTTGTATATTATAATCTTTGGCAACCCTTAGCCCCCATAGAGCAGCTAGGGCTTTTGCATAATGATTTTCTAAATCCCCATTTTACTAGCATAAGCAACAACTAAACAACCTTTATGATCCTGAATTACACCTCCCAACAAACAATTCTAGGATTACCCTTGGAGGCACCATCAAAGTTTAGTTTATGCCAGTTAATCTCAGGAGGGATCAATGAATCAAAGACCTATCAATGTTTGAGGTATTCCTAATCTACAAATTTGCAAAGCTCCTATCTTCCAGTTGGAAAGAATATATTCTTCATTCTCAGGATATTTCTTATTTTTGGGAGGTTTGAATCTCCCAATATTATCTTTAATAGCATGACCAATCTTAACAAAGCTAAGCTTGTAATGTTGTTTATTGTTTCTGAAAATGATATCATTCCTATCTTTCCAAATCCTCAGATAATATGGGGCATGACTAGTTTCCAAAGTCTTCTCACAACACAGTGCTTAAAAGGAGGATTCCATTGGATCCAAAACTGAATGAAATCCTTTGCATACAATCCAGAAAACATTGAACTTGGAAAAGGCATAGCTCAGATCATTGAAGCATACTCACAGTGGAAAAAAGGTGCTTAATATCCTTAGACTCTTTTTTGCAAAGGTGACATCTATTAGGCATTATGAATCCTTTCTTCATCAGGTTGTCATTAGTAATAATTCTTCCTCTGAGCACAAGCCAAAAGAAAAAGTTAATTTTAGGGGTTAGTTCAGTCATCCAAATCTTTCTCCAATTAAACTCACTCTGGATATTCTCAAAGTAAGAATTATATCCAGATTTAACCGTATAATCACCATCTCTAGATTTGTACTAGACAATTTCATCCTTGACTTCCAATTGATTCAAGGAATGAGGTCAGTTGTTCTGAAGAGAGGACAACATGGAGTTCAGTTCAATTCTATCCACTGAGAGTTGTTTCCATCTCTTCTTATTTCCATCAATTTCCATGTAATCAATGACCTTAGTACCATATTTATGTTCAAGACTATCCTTTGCTACACCAAATCTGTCATTGAGGCTGAAATTAGACCAATTATCTCCCCAAAAATTGATGTCTCTGCCATTTCCCACTTTCCATCTACAACCTTGCTTGATGAAATTCTTGACTAGAATCAAGTTGTTCCAGAAAATGGAACCTTGGGGAAGTTGTTCATCATGAAGGAAAGAGAAATTTGTTTGTTGTTCAAGATATTTGGCCTTAATAAGATCAATCCATGGTTGTTCCTCGAGAGCATTCTCCAACCCATTTTTGCAATTAAGGCCATATTCATTTTTCTTATATCTTTTATGCCCAGTCCCCCAATCCTTTTAGGAGTGCACACTTGATCCCAAGAAACCAGGTGATATTTGAATTTTTCCTCCATTCCCTGCCATAAAAAGTGTTTCTGGATCCTTTCAATTTTTTCTCTAAAGGCAGAAGGAATGTTATAGAGAGACATAATGTAGATAGGTAGATTTTGAAGAGTGCTTTTGATAAGTAGACATTTACCAGCACTGGAAAGAATGGCCCCTTTCCATCCGGCCATTTTCTTTTGGAATCTTTCTAGTAAATCATTCCAGACTTTGATTGAGACTTTTTAGTACCAAGGGGAGCCCCAAATAAGTAGTGGGAAGTAAATTGATTTTACAACCCAATATTTTAGCAATTCTATTTTGTCTTTCCAAAGGAGTGTTGAAAAAGAAAATTGAACTTTTATCAAAGTTGATCTCTTCCCAGAAAGCTGACCTCATAAAATTTTAGAATGGACTTGATCACCTTAGCTTCTAGGATAGATGCCACTAAAAGCAGGATAGTGTCATCCACAAATTACTGATGAGAAGTTGTTTGATTCGTAGAGGTAGGTTTAGTGCCTTTTAGAAGACCATCTTTAACAGCTTTGGTAATTGTTCTACTGAGGCTATCCACCATAATAATGAAGAGAAAAGGGATATAGGATCCCCTGTCTTAATCCCCTACTGCTGGTAAAGTACCCCACTGGTTCACCATTAACCACCATAGAGAATCTAGCAGTAGAAATGCAAGCCTTGATAATTCTTCTGAATTTGTTGAGAAAACCAAATTTGGCCAGAACCTTGTCAAGAAAAGACCAGGAGACTTTATCAAAGGCTTTATTCATGTCAAGTTTAAGGACCATGCTTATTTTTATTATTATCCATAGAATGTATAATCTCATGCACCATGATCACACCATCTTGAATTATCCTTCCTCTGATGAACCCACTCTGTTGTTTTGAGATTAAATCATTCAAAATGAATTGCAGTCTAGTGGCAATAATCTTAGTAAAAATTCTATAGACAACATTAACCAAGCTAATGGGTCAAAAATATTTGAAATCTTTAGCATCCATTTTTTTGGAGCCAACACAATGTGATTATTATTAAGCTCTTTTAGTAAATCTCCAATTCTAAAGAATTCATTTATAGCCCTAAGGAGATCATCAAACAAATTTCCCAAAATTTCTGAAAAAATTGACAGAGAAGCCATCAGTCTGGAGCCTTATCTCCTTCAAGAGTAAAAATAGCTTTCTGAAGCTCCTCCAAAGTAACAACTTTGGTAATATCTTTAAATCTCTGCTCCTCAATTTTATCTTGTGGGATAGCTTCTAACATAAAAGAGTCAGCCATATCATTAGTAGCACTCTTCTCATTGAGAAATTTTTCATAGAATCTAAGAGCTTCTTCCTTGATGATCTGTGGATCTTTTATGATGTCATTACCTTTAGAAACTACCATAATCCTATTACAAGCTCTATGCTTCAAAGTGGTCATATGGAAGAACTTTGTATTTTTGTCACCCTCTTTCAGCCATATAGCCCTAGATTTAAGTCTCCATAAGGATTCTTCCTGCTACAACCATTGTGTGTAACTCTGAAAGGATTTTTTTCCACTAAATGGTCCTCCAAAGACCTCCCCTATGAATTTATTTTGATTTCCAAATCTTGGAGTTTCTGTTTTAATTCCTTTTTTCTCACAAAAACATTCCCAAAGATTTCTTTATTCCAAATTTTAACCTATTTTTGACATTTTTAAGCTTTTGAATAAGCCTAAATTGAGCAGTTCCCTCACCAACCCAATTCCACCATTCCTTAATCTTATCAAAGATGTCATCATGTTCCATCCACATCTTTTCAAATTTGAAGGAGCTCCTGGTGGGCTTAGCCCAATTGACAAAATTTAAAGCTATCGGATTGTGATCAGATCCGATTCTAGGTAGAGAGGTGAGATGAAAGTCTTGGTGTAGAATCCAACTAGTAGAGATAAGAGCTCTATCTAGTCTGACTTGAATCATATCCCTACCCAACCTTCTATTTTTCTAGGTATACTTGATTTCCATGAAGATCCACATCCATGAGATTTAAATCAGCAATGAAATCAAAAATTCATCCATGCCAGTGGAGAAACAAGAGTTTCCCCCTTGTTTTCCCCTAGATTTAAAGGAGAGTTGAAGTCACCCATAATAAGCCAGTTGTCAGAACTATGCTGAATTTTGAAAAATCTTTAGATCATTCTAGAGTTTCCTTCTTCCACTAACTGTATTGGGCGCATAGATATTAGAAAGGATCCAAGTACAATTATTTTCAATAGCATGGAATTTAACAACAAGATGGTTACTAGTTTAGAAAGAATCATACCAAGTATAATGCTTCTTATCCCAAAAAGTAGCCATGCCACCTGAAGCTCCTAAGAATCCACCACTGACCATGTTTGAATTTTCCCAAAAATTATTTTTACAATTTACAAGTACCTTAGAATTCATCTTGGTTTTCTGTAGAAGTAGAATGCTAGGTCTACTAGAAACTCTTAACTCTTTGATTATTCTTTGTTTAGAGTTTCCATTCAGACCTCGATATTCCAAGAGATGATCTTCATCTAAAAGATATAGGTGATGTAATTACCTGATGGCTCAATTGGCTTTGAGTACCATCTGCAATATCTTCCTCTGTTCTTTTGGTTCTAAGTGTCTTCTTTGAAGGTCTACCTCTTTTAGAGTTGCTTCCAAAATCCACTATTCTTCTAGTAGAAATCTTGTAGTTCTGGATGTTGAAGCTCCCCAGTTATCAATTTTCTTTTTTTTCATTATAAAGTGAATTTGGGATCTTCTCAAATCCCTTCAATCTTTTTCTTTTTTGAGTTAACCTCTAAAAAACCATTGGTCAAATCTAGATCTCCATTAAAAACATATTTTATTTAAGTGGCGTTACTTCCCCCTCCTCTTTCTCTCCCTGCTTATTGTCAAAGGGTTGTAAAGTTGCTGAGTTATTATTGGGTAGGGGTTCCCACTTTTAGGAGAATAGTTCTTAATCAATGAAGAGATTTTCTTCAATGAGGTTTCTGATTCTACCTTTTATTTTTCCTCATTTAGGTCTTCCTCAATGATGTAAAATGGATCAAGATTAGATTTTTATTTGCTTTTGTCCCTAACCCAACTCTAGTGTCCTTATACTTATCCCAAAGTCCATTCTGATCTACCTCCTTAGATAGAAGATTCACTATAACTGTCTCATTTTGCTCATCAACCTCCAGAATCACCTTTACTAGAGTTTGTATATCTAAATATTCTATGGAGGTTGGATGAACTTCAAATGCACCCGTTGTTAGGGTTTTAGGACGCCAGAGCTTCCTACAAATCAACGGTTTCCTAATTGGAGTTCTAAAACCCTTTTTACCTTTCTTGTATTTCAGCTCTAGTTGGTTAAGGGGTATCCCTTCCCTTTTTTCTTGATATTTATTTTTTCCCGTAACCTTATTTTCCAACCTAGCTTCTTGTATCTTATCGAGTCTTTAATAGGCTTATCATTTTTCCTATTTTTTCCTCTTTATAGATCTCTTTGTTAGGACACCTCTTTGGTAAAATGTCCTATTTTATGACATTTTTTACATCTCAGATGAAAGGTTTCGTATTCAATATTTTGATGCCAAATTCCATACTTCTAATGCAGAATGATAAGATCCAGTAACTCCTACTCCATTTTAGAAGAAATACAAAATCTAGAAAAATCTAGTTTGGATCTGTTCATCTAAGGTCCATCTAGCCCAATCAGAGATTTGAGAGATTTAGCAACATTTAATAAAATTTCATCATCCCAAAATTTCAGGGGTAGTCTTGGGAGCCTACACCAGAATGGAATGGTGTGTATATTCTCTAGTATTAGGATCAAACCAGGATACCACCATTTTAGAAAAAGACCCATAGTTTTGGTCAGGTCATAGGGATCCTTTTCCGTCATTATTCTCACACTTTTTCCAATTATCCCAAGACACCGAGATCCCATCTCGGAAACTAGCACCCACGTATTGTTATCCATTCTAAGAACTTATATCCTCTTTGTTCTTGTTCAAATTTTTGAAATTTATGGTTGGCCTTTTTTTTTTTCTTATGTTTATCCTTAGGTCCTATCCTACATGTCATGTGACTAGTGTCAAAATTCTAAAAGTGATCCTATATATACACAACATACATACCATTATATGGGAGGGAAATTCTAAATGGAAAGAATATTTACATACTATCAAAAATACTACATTTTTGGGCTGATCACTATGCATGCACTACATAGGAAGGGGAGGTTCTAAATTTTGTCCCATACATTTTCATTTTAGCTAGCTATAGCCCACTATCTTGGGCTCGTTCATGAAAGGGGAACCTAAGGAAACCGTTTCACACACAAGCAAACATAACTACATGGATTATGGAATTTTTGTAGTGCTTAGTCATAAGTTCATCCTTTAGATGATCATTGGGGTTATTCAAAATTCACATATTGCATTTATTTATTCCAATTTTATGTGTTTGTGATCTTGTGCAAGTAGCTTGGGTTTGTGATATAGGTTATAGGAACCATGGTTATCCAAGTACAAATAACAAGTGATCAATAAGAAGTGATAGAGAAACCATTATGAAATAGGAAAAATAAAATTTTGACCCTCTGTGTAGTCACAGGCACCTACATGAGGTCTATGGCACCCACCACTGCTTTGTCTCCCTAGTCCAGTTCCCATGTCTAGCTCTCTCCAAAAGTTTTATAATCTATATTAAGAATTTCTAAGCATCATGCCCATCCTATTCATTATTCGCTACGAGTTCATTTCTTCTTCGGGATAAGCGTAAATCAAATAAGTGCCCTATCTCTCCTATTTCTTACATGGTTAAATCTTTATAGTACTTAGAATTTCTGTTCTA
This sequence comes from Taxus wallichiana var. yunnanensis, assembly GCA_018340775.1. Lineage (NCBI taxonomy): Eukaryota > Viridiplantae > Streptophyta > Pinopsida > Cupressales > Taxaceae > Taxus > Taxus wallichiana. Next base: position 928,785,515 of record CM031239.1, on the reverse strand, counting down.
TTGTATTTTATCATTGTAGTGACTCTGAAATTATATTTAATAATAATATTTTATTAAATCATTTGATAAACCCCATCCTTATTTGAACTTATTGCCCTAGGATCCACAAAACCCTCATGGCTAAAATTATGTCCTCCTCTCCTCGGAAAGTTATGCATCATGTTACCGTAAATCCTATCCTTGATGATGTTATTGAGGCTAAAATTAATTCCATTTATCACAATACTCAATTTTATGACGAAATTCAAAGGTTTCTTCTTGCTCACGAAAACACTATTCCCACTATTTTTTGCAAATGTAGCATGAGCATTGTTTCACCTAAACAAAAATTTACTCCATGTTCTCCATTTTTTCCATAGTCACCAAGGCTGATACACCTTATTTTATTCCTATTATAGCACATAATGATGCTCTTTTAGATTATATGCTTGGTCTTGATATTTCCACATTATTGATACAAATAATGTTCCTTCCAATGTTAAACATGTACATGTGTATGATGATGTTTCTAATACTAGTCAAGATGAATGTAAAGTTATATCCCATGTCGCTTCTATTTCTGAAAATGTTTTAAATGATTGCAAAGATACATCTCACGATATTTCTCCTCCTACTTCTTTCTTTGTTGATGACTCTCTTGATGAATTACTTGCACATGAAAATTTGTCTAATAGTGATGTTGATCATATTTATGATCATGAATATGTTAGTGAGGATGTTACTTCTTGTAAGACTATTGAATGTAACTTATCCAATCCAATTTCTACTACTTTTACATTGTTTCCAATCGCATTCATGATGATTTGACCAATCCTACTAGTTCACCGCTTATCATTTCTTTTGTTTCTACTTCTACGATTTTTTTGATATTCCATGTTCCTCTCCTCCTCTTTCACCTATTTTTTATTCTTCTCTAAATATTCTTCATGATGATTACACAACTCCTACTATTTCACCCCCTATCCTTTCTTTTGATTCTACTTCTAGCACTTTTGTCAACAATCCATGTTCCTCTCCTCCTCTTTCTTCCCCTTCTCTAGATGTCATTCATGATGATTATACCATTCCCACTAGTACACCTTATGTTATTTCTTTTTCATATATATCTAACATTCCCATATATCCATCATCTTCCACTTCTTCTTCTCACATTCCCATGATCACTCACAATGGAAAACTTCAACCTCTTCATGTGTCTCTCACTTCTTCTACCATTCCTTCACATTATGTTTTATCACTCATGCATGTTGTTGGTCATTTTAATATCAAGTTAAATCTCTTACTCTCAAAATAAAATCCTACTATGGTTCTATTGACAATAACTCTCTTCATGAAAATCCTATTCCAAAGAAAATTCAAAATTCAGGTATACCTAATGACTTTATCATGCCTCCCTTTTCATGTTTTAATGGCACTGGAAATAATTATTTACATCTTAAGGATTATATTTTATCTATGGTTTCTTATTCTAGTAATTGATTATTACTCAAAGATTTTTTTCATAGTATTATTGATGATGCTCTTCAATGATATACTCATTTTCCTTATGGATATATTAGTACATATTTTGAAATGGAATATGTTTTTCTTAGATGATTTATTATTAACAATGGTCATAGAGTTACACATGATCGCTTCCCTAGCTTGCATCAAGGAAAGAAAAAACCCATTCTAGATTACATTTTGCTATTCACGTATTGCATGCATCAATTATTATTTCAGCCTATTTATTTAGAAAATCAACTTATATTTTTCATGGTTTGATTCATACATTGAAAGAGAGATTATAATATGATATATTGAATTGTTTAAGACTTTATGTTATAAAGTCATTGATCTAGAACAAGATTTAATTGTTGCACATGTTATAGAACTCCCTTCTATTCCTTCTAATGCTCTGTGGTCTTTTAATTCTTCTCCTCATCCATCTATTAAGCATCCTCCAAGGTCTCCATATCATCCACCTTGTAATCATGTTCCATCCCCTCCACTATATAAGCCTCCTCTATCTCCTCCACCATGTAAGACTCTAGCTAAGTCTTCTCCAGATCATAATCAAAATCCATTACATTTCTCATATGCTATTAAGCCTCATGATGTTTTACATGATTTTCTTGATAAAAACTTAATTCAATTACCCTTTAATAATAATCATCCTTCTTATTGCTTACATCACTAGCACTATCACCCTTATTCAAATTTCCACCATATCAATTTCGCATGTGACAATGATGATTGTTGTGCACTTAATGAAAAATTAATACAATTATAAGACAAGGGTGTCATTTCATTTGGATCTTGCTCTCGTGAGTGGTAACTTTATCCAATAGTGCATAACCATGTTTCCACTTCTATTCCCTTGTCTCCTTCACCTACCTCTTAGGTCGTCATTCATCCACCTCCTAAGATAATTATCTATCTCGCATCCTCCACCTAACTCATCCATCATGGCACCATCCCACCCACCTCATAATGATAATACTTCCCATTAGCTTCCTCATTTGTTGGAATCGTGCTTCCTACCACTACATCTTCCATCACTTTGGGACCATTTCATTTGACATTTAGTTTGGATCTTACACTCATGATGCTACCACTTCACATGCTTTCACCATCTCTTACATGCCTCTTCATCATTGGTTGGTGATTACTGAATGATCACAAAATTACCTGATGACACACCGTGTTCTTAAGGTTATAGCATGACTATTGAATGTCCTATTACAAAATGAGCCTATCCTCACTCACTCTTCATGGTATGTGCTTCCCGATCTATCTTTCTAGCATACACTCTCAAACCATTTCTCAATGACACACTCTTGTTCTATTTTTCATTATTAATTTTTGAGGTGTCTTGTATAATTGAACCTCATTTTCCAACACATACGACGGGGAATCTCTCTTCTTCCCCATCTTCCTCATACTTCTAACACGATTACATATGTTATTGTACATTTTTTCATCCTATAATTAGCAATGCATACTTCCAGCTTTTTTCTATCATCTCAATAACATTGCAATTTCACATTATCTACATTCATTTCTATACATCACATACTATCCATCCTCATTCAAATATACAATCCTATTTTCAATCAAGTACTTATCTATTTCTGTCTACATCATCATCATCCATTTGAAATCAACACAATAATTTACGCTATACATATCACACATCACAAAGCAAAATGCAAACCACAATCATCACATCACATATCAATACACATCAACACGACACAATGATATCAATAATCCATCTATATATATCTCATCAAAAATCATAGTTTCAAAATAAAATCACTAGGGGAAATCCCCATGCATCAAGACAAAAATATGCATCATATATCATCCTCACTATCGTTATATACAATCACAAGAGATATAGAACTAGGAACTTCACCACTCAATCTATGATGTTGGGTCTGTCATTTATATCTCCCTATCTCCTTCGTAGTATCGCTACCTCCACTATCTACTCTATGAATTGACCATGTGAATCCACATATTTCATGAAAAATATTGAGCTATGTATCTTCCTCCTACAACTTCCCTTTCTCTTTGATTCTCTCGCATGAACCTTATCCTACTCACTCCATAACACACTACAAGTGGCTATTGCTATAGCCAACAACTCATAAAAATTGGCATTATCACTTACAAAAATTCCACTCACTCTAGCATCCCACCTAGGATGAGCACATCTAGAGGTATATTTCATGTCGCATGTGGATCGATGAAAAAATTATCAATGACCAATACACATCACCCGCAACCATACAATACCATATTAGTTGTCACATGCATTTTCCAATAAACAACAACCAAGTAACAATAAACAAATACCAATGAAAAATACCTAAACTTAACTAGTTCCATTTCAAAATGATCTCCATCAGAGGTAGATACCTACCTCTCCACTCCTCTAACAAAACTTTTGACCACCGCATCTATGATAAATAAAAATAATATCACCCATCGATGTGTTTCCCACCATTCGTTATAGGCCAGGTACACCCGCATCATCTACCTATATCAGCTCTATGGCTGCATCTACCTCATCTATGCGATGGTGCACTAGCTATGCACTTGTTGGTCCAAACCTCATTTTTAGCCACTTTAGCACTCTAGTAGCTCTCACCCATACATATGGCTCTGGGGGCACATCTTGAGACATATTACACAATATTGATAGTCTCTTCACTTGGAACAACTTGAATACTCCTAGGAATCGATCCTCCAACCACATGATGTGATAAATGCACTTATAATCTACTCCATCCTCTATCCATCCACCATAGTCTCGATATGGCCTCCATATGATGGCATATGGTCCTATCCGATCAAGAATAGACCTGTAAGTTGTTGTGTCTAGTCTCCTGCTCTGCGTGCCTAACCACCACATTCTAAATATATCATGTCTCACCCAATAAACACGTGGCCCATTGCATGGCCTCAATACCACAATATGATCCTATGCCCATTCATGTAACAATTTGGTGGCTCTAGTCTAACCCCATGGTGCTCCTATATACCGCTCCAATGAACATATCGTCCTTTGCTTCTCATGTTTGATAAATATTATGCACCTTATATAAGATGCCCACTCCACCACCCTCTACTACCACCAATGAAGCAATAACTACTCCAATAAACTTTACAATCATGGAACACCTGATCTCAATATCATACCCATACTAATATGGGTCTCTATCTATCTTATGTGCTAGTAAAGTATCATCTAGCTGCCCTCATCTACCTCTAAGCATCCACTATAGCCATCACATATACTCTCTCTCCCACAACCAGTAGTCACAATATACGAATATGCATCCTCTCAAGTTAGTGTCATCTCCCGAGAAGCAACCAAAAGTACATGTGTCAACACTCCACCTTTTTAAAAATGCATTCACCATATGTATATTATGGGGAGATGTACAATAGAAAATCAACACGTGACCTTCTTCACACCCAATTTCCCGAGGTCATGCCAAGAAAACCAAAGTAGAATAGAAATGGATGTCTATGTGTGGTGATGGTGGATAGGCTAATGAGCTAATTTTTATGCATAATCACAACACTCTCGAATGTCTACAAGTTGATAGGTTGAAAATGTTAGTGTGATTGCATAACATAGATATTTTCCCAAAGTGTGGGAATTTACAATCGAGAAATCTCTCCAAATGAAGGATGGTTCCTATTCCTCTATTCTCGATGCACACATACAAACTATAGAGCATCTACTCTAAAATATACTCTAACTTTTCAAGGAGATAGGGTTAGAAATATTACAAGAACCTAAACCTAAAATAACAAAGGTGATGCACAAAAAGGAATGTTGAACACCTAATTTGCAAGGAGATGGAAAACATAATATGATTAAAAAGGATGAAAATACATCATAGATAAATCTAATGATGAAAATATAGTAACCATTAAAAATGTAACACAATCACCATGCACGAGATAACTGTGGATTGCAATGAGAGATCAGGAAGATGCAATGAACATAAGAGAGGTTTGAGATTCATCCACAAGCTTATATTATTACTCCACATGTTTGATACAATGAATTACAATGTCTAAGAGAAATAAACTTGCATTATAACTTGAATGAGAGGTTTTAATTCCAAAAGTTCACTTACAAACAAGAGAAGAAGCAAGGGTGAAAAGCCAAATTGTAAAACATTAGAAAAATGCCCCTCCTTACAATATATATGAAGAATGAGAGAGAGGGGAGAGAATAATTTGAAATCCTACTTCACCCACCCTAAGATGCATTAAATTCACATGTAACAATTATGGGTTCCACTACAAACCCCATTCCTCTATGTATTATGCCTTGTTTGGAAAGAAAGGAAGCCCATACTTCATCATTTTGGTAGGTGAGAAACTTAGAACATCCTCTAAAATGGTGGATTGTATCTCTTCATTTTGAATAACTTAGTATCACTTAAATTATGGCCAATATGAGCTCCTTTCTTGTGAAAATCTGAGCTCCCAATCAAAATTTATGGCCATCTGAAGATTGGGGTGCCATACTGCATTAATGGTGGGTGGTTAGGTATGTTTCTTGAATTTGAAATCCTCGCAACCTCTGAAATCTAAAATTTCAGACTTTAATTAGGACTTGAGACATTGATGTTTTGGAAGTCAATTGAATTGTTCATCCTTCCAATCGGCTCAAGAGTTCGAAACTCGAAACCTAAACCTCGAAACCTTGAAATTTCTACCGTGACCTAGAAACAAAGTTTGACCTCGAAATCCTAACCCTTTCATACTTTTGGGATTTTGGGATTTTTCTCTAACTTTCAATTTGGTCATTTCCTATCTTTGAAACTCCGAAACCTAAAATTCTAAATTTTAGACTTTGAGGTTTCATAATTTTTCCTTTTAGACCTGATTCACTATTCACCTACTTACGCCACCGAGATCTCCAATACTCGAAATGCCTGAAGTTTGAAATTTAGACTTTGAGGTTTCATAAATTTATTTCTTTTTCACCCCACTTTGTCTCGAAATTCCGAATGCCCAAATTTTGAATACTTTGGACTTGGGTCTCCATTATTTCCTCTCAAGATTTTTCTCCCCATAACTTCCCTAGTAATGTCAAAGAGAAAGATTTCTAATGATTTGATCTACTTGTAATTTCCTAATCAGTTGAAATGAATAATTTTACTACTTTATTTTATATGTAATTGAAACTATTGATTGGAAATTGATAATTTGACAAATGAAGCAAACAAATAAGTAATTCCAACCTGGACAAACAAGAGCTTTGGAAAATCTAGTTGTATTTGTATCATTCCACTCAGTTTGTTCCTTTATTTATTTTTCTTTCCATATGAATCCAAGGGATTGGCAATGCAAAAACATCAGCAGAAGAAAACACTTGAGCAAAGGTAGCTTGAAGGCTCTCTGGTTACAATACAAGTAGAAGAGAGATGACAAAAGAGATTTGAGATTGGCTATGCAATTCCTAGTAGGATTGTGGTAGAAATACTATGAAATATACACAAAAATTCTCGGCCTTTTTCTTGACTACATGCATGGAATATATAAGAATTGTGATGATATGTGCCTTGATGAACAAGGCAAGAAGAGCCAATTCTATCTAACTACATCTATTTAAATATAGAAGAGGGAAGGAGAAAAAATCAATCAATTTTTTTTTTGAAAATTTGGCTCACAAACACATCCTAAAAGGGAAGTTAAGTGAATTCTCGCATGATAAAAACACGCATGACAGATTCGGAAAAAGTGTGTAGGACCTCCACCTGTGCAGTGGGAAATGGTTTCAGTAACCACCCCCGGATAGGGTAGCAAGTCCTACCACCACCGGAGGCCAAAACTTGCATAGAAAGAGGCGGGAAGCTAGAAGAAATCTTGGAAAGGCTAAGTAAGGATGTCTAGGCTACAAATATATACTGTAGATGGGTTTAGGAGCTTGAACATTTTCTGAAAGGACGTGAATCATCATTGGGGACTTTTGTAACCATTTTCCAAAAATGTAGCACATGCAATTTTAGGTGCGTACATATTACCCCATCAGAGAAGAGTTTTAGCCTTAAAGAGGTGTAAAATGTAGATTCTGAGTATGGCATTCCCGAAATGGGGAGTTAGAAGCTATACCTGACATGCCCATGTGTGAAATGTCACCGTCCAAGCTCCTGCTACCTATAAGAGGAAGAGAAGACTCAAGTGCAGATAGATAAAATATTGAAAAATAAACACTAGATCAAAATGACAAGAGGACTTACCATTTATGCGGGTATATAGAGGTATACCTGCGCTAACGCTCCAGCCATGTGAATACATACACTAAAAATGAGGTCAAAAAAACATATATATATCAAAACAAACTCATTTTCCAATTCATTTACACTTATTCGATTTGGTGATTTTGGAGCTCTAGACCCACGGTGACCATTTTCAATGAGAGTGTGGCTGAAACGGACATTACAAGATCGTGATCATGCCTCTATGAGTGGGAGATTGTCATGGGTAGTCTAAGGTTTGTTTTTTTTTCACTTTTGCATTTTTAAACCTAAAATGTAAAAATGTTGAAAATTTTACCATGGGGGATCATTTTAAAAATTTATTGTCTTAAATGAGTCTTTAGAGGGGTGCCCATAGGAGGTATTTTATTTTGTTCAAAATGGTCTTTTTTTGTGTTTTTAGTGTTTTCTAGGGTTAAAATGCGTTTGGAAAATCGGTCCAGGATTGTTTCTAAGCAGGCGGCGGATCACGGGATCGCCGCCCTACTAGGGCATTGGTTTTGAACATAATGACCAAAATTTGTATTAACTTGATTTTTTTGGATTTTTGATGTTTTGTCATGTTTTTGGTGATCTTATCCTTTTATATATGTTACTAAATTGTTCTTGTTTTATGTTTTGGTGGATGCAGAAGAAGGATGAATACATTCATTGTTGTTGTGAGAGGGAGTGTGATTGGCTCCCAGAGATTTTAGACCAGCTGACACATGATGAGATAGATATTCTCCAGCAGAGACAGGATTTGGAGGCTTACATAAAAGCCCCATGTTACTCCTATAATTCACATATTGTGTGACTTGTTTTTTTATTGGGATGTAGACCAGAACACTTTCCGGTTTCAAGGTGCCAGGGGTGAGTGGACTATCATCCTGGAAGACGTATGCTGCATTCATGGTCTTCGAGATACTTAGGAAGAGAATGACCTTGGAGATAGTAGGATCTAGGTTTATGATTACTCAGTGGGCCACATACATGGGGGATTTCATTGTTTCATTTGGTTCGAAGAAGGGGATAAAGGTTTGATCTATTGCCACTACTCCTATCCCCATCATTTGCAGAGCCATCATGGGTATCTTGTCCTCACGATTGATCGGGGACAAGGGAGGTGACACTCTCCTTTATTGCTAGGCTCCCATTATTACACATATTGAGGGGCTTGGCCGCATATATACCTTCATTACACTAACTTCATGGGCTCCCACTTCCACCTCGATATCATTGCACTATCTATCATGACCTATACATGGTTGTCAAAGCTAAAGGAACAGATCTTTGAGCCATCCCACACTAGTACATTAGTGTATTGCCCCCTATGAGATGGGAATACTAGTACATGACCCAGGACCTCTCATGAGAAGTGAAGTGGATAGTGAAGTCGGTTTTTAGACACCACATCAACCAGTTACTTCTTTGACTACAATGGACATGGTTTCCACACCCTATCATGATATGGTAGGGTTATGGGGACATGAGCTGACCATAGTGGTAGCTTACTCCACTACTGGTTAGCTAGTTAACAAGTCATGGAGGGTCGAGATCCACCCATTCGACCAAGTTCCTAAGTAGTATGGCCTTCCCTACATTGACATGCTTCCTCTTGTGGCACCTATATATAGGACCATTCGGGAGTCACACAGGGCCCTAGAGGGGATCCTAGATGGATTGTAGTTACTCCAGGTATGCCTATTTTAGTTAGGCATGTGGTCTATGCCATATGGGTAGCTAGTGCCCCTCAAGCACCTTTACTTTGGATTGTGGCTGCTCCCGCTCACAATGGGGAGGAGGATGAGCCCATTGATGTAGACTCCAACTCTGAGGAGCACACATGAGATGAGATCGAGGAGGTATCAGTTAGAGAGGAGATGAGTGATGAGGGATTAGGTGGTGAGGGTGTCGAGGTAGCCCATATGGAGGAGGAGGAGAGAGACCCAGATTTGCATGACACTTAGGATATGCTGAGATTAACTCGAGGAGGAGGTGATTGCGGAGAGAGAGACCTTGGTCTCAGAGGGACAACTTCCTCGAGATAGAGAGGGAGATGATGATTCCGTGATAGGAAAAAGTCTCTCCTATTTCTTTGGGGAGGCTTTGCAGCTACCAACTATAGCGTAGCATCCCCTAACCCTACCTAAATGCATGGGATCGACTATTTTGATACTCTTCTCTTTAATTTGTTAGTTGGTACTTCTTTTGTTTTTTAATTTTCTAACTTTTCATTTCTTCTTCTTTTCTTTCTTGAAGCATTCGCATAGGTGTGGCAAGAGCTTATTTGATGGGTGTGCATGGGCACCCTACCGATCCTCTTAGGGAATACTGAGCCAAGCCGACCGAGGATTCGTGCCACCGCTAATAGCCGAGCAAACACACTGATGTGTTTACACCTTCTCGGAGCACTCACACCATTTAGTTCATTCTCATTGTAGTAGCCATAGTAGGAGTCCCGGACATGGCCACGCACCATTCGAGGATCCCATAGGGACTGAAAATTCATTATGACTTTTTATTCCTTTGTTGTCATTTTCTCGGGCTTATATGATTTTTATATTTCGGGCTCATTATGAGTGTTTTGACCATGCCTAACACGTCATGGCATTATACACAAACTTGACTCATTATGGTATTAAAAACTCTTCTTTTAGTTTGATAATCCATTGTATTTGAGTTTACTTCCTCTTGGCTTATTTCACATGTGTACTCTAGATGTTCTTTAATTCCCATTTTTCTATGGCTTTGAGAATGTATGCAGTGGATATGAATGCTAAGAGAATGATTTATTTTTTTATTTTATAATGCTCATATACGATAATGAAAACACATTATAATGCTAAAATTTAGTTTCTTTAAGAAATATTTGGTAATTCGTATTGTTTTGGAAAAACATGGTGATACCGTGATATGATAAGTGGATGAACTACCCTAATCCTAACTACAAACAACTAGTAAGATGCGAGGGCTTAACACCAAGATCCAAAAATGACACAAGTTATGAATTTTTTGAATAGTAATGATGAGAGAAAGACAATGATTTGGAAAAACCAAATTGAGACACTATAACCTCAGCCTACTCAAGTTGCTTCATAATTTAGAATGTGAATTGATTTCCAGTTTATCTAGACTTTGATCCAAAGAATGCCACTTGGTTGACAAAATCTGGTTTTGAGGTTTTAAACTCCTTTGGAATTTTGGACATCTAACTCATTTTGTTTTGATTTATGATATCACAATATTTGAATGAATTTTTTCTAACTTTTAAGTTTTTCAAAGATATCCCCTAAAATTTCCCCATGCTACTAGTAGGAATTATGGGCCCATCACCATGGACATGGCATAGGTGAGTAAGGTAATTTATCTCCTTTCCTAACCCTACATCACTAGTAAGAGACACAAGATCAATACCAAAGGTACGTAGGGAAAAAAATGTGTAAAATAATTTTTTTTTGTGGATTTACATTTGACTTATTTATCTAGGAAAAATGTTTAGAATGTTCTTATTTCCAAAGAGATGTGTACATGATAGATGTGACACCATGAAAATTATAGAGCAGGACTAAAGACACATAATCTAGAAAGATATTATAAGTAGAACCAAGTATGTAGGCCTTGGTATGGTTATCAAAACTTTGTCTTATCTGTGTGGATCACTGAAATGATTTATAAACAATTGATGATATTGTGAAGATTTGCAGAGGCATGATTTGAATGTTTTGCCAATGTTTTCAAGAGTTTTTAGGAATTTTTATGAGAATAAGTCCCTTGATTACAAATTTTACGAGAATGAACGCGAGACAATAATGCGATGCGAGATAAAATAATGTACATATGAAAATGCTAATGGACCATGTGTAGTACCTCTTTGGGTGAAGAGAGTTCATGATTCACTAAAGTCTTCACCCTCTAGTGTACACAGGTGAAATGCCCCATTTTGTATTCTTCTATTACTCGATATGGACCCAACCACCTGGGTATGAATTTCCTTCCTTCACCGGTATTTTTGTCTATTCGGCTATCAAGTATTAAAACCAAATATCCCTCATATATTTCACGCTCATAGAATTTCTTGTTGTATTGTCAAGCCATCCGGTTAGCGTAAACACTATGTCGTTGTTCAACGTTGAGTCTAGCCTCATCAAGACTTTCTATTAAGAGAGTTACACCTCTCGATATCCTTCTTCTCCCATAATTCCTTGCAATGAGATACAAAGACTAGGTATTTTGACTTCGAGTGGTAAAACCACTTCTACACAAAATACCAAAGAAAAGGGGTTTCCCCTATTGGTGTTCTTACTAATGTCGATAGGCCCACAAGGCCGGAAATAGATTTAAATTCCAATCTCATTTATTATCCTTGATGGTCTTAAGAAGAAAGAATTTTTATGTCTTGTTCATAGCCTCATCTTGTCCATTGGCTTGAGGGTAATAGAGAGAAGCCATGTGGTGACTTATTTTGAATTTTTCACATAGTTCACATACTTCATCATTTTTGAAAGATGTGTCATTATCCAAGATAATGACTTGTGGGACCCCGTACCTATAAATGATCTGGTTCAAAATGAACTTAGAAATTATAGATCCAGGTACGGTGGTAAGAGGCATGGATTCTACCCACTTAGTAAAGTACTCTATGGTCGTGATTATGAAGTTATGACCATTTGTTGATGAGGGAGAGAATTTCCCTATCAAATCCAGGCCCCATGTGGAAAAGGGCCATGGTGTTGCAATTGGTTGTAGATCTTGTGCTGGTATGTGGATCTCATGGGAGAACTCTTGACATTTATGGCATTTGCACACAAACTCTATCGTGTCATGTTCTAGCGTGGGCCAAAAGTAACCCATCTCGATGTATCTTCCAAGTAGTGGCGTGGCTGCCAAGTGACCTCCACATACTCCACTATGTGATTCATAAATAATATTTTTATATTCTTCTTCATCAACACATCTTAACAAAATTCCATCAAAGGCTCTACGATAGAGAACTTGTTCCAAGATAACATACTTAGTGGCTATAACACGTAACCACCTTCTTTGTTGTGATGTTTCCCCTTCTGGGTATGTATGGTCCACTATAAAATTAATGATGTCAGTGTACCATGGACATGCAGAAATGGGAGGCTTGGTTTCAACAAAATACACACACTCATCGAGGAAGTCTAGATTTACTAGATCGCCTCCATCCGATGGGTTTTCATCCAACTTGATCCGCTATGATGTTTCCTTTAATGGATTTATAATTTACAAATGTTAACTAAAATTCTCCCATTAGAGTTATGAAGCGCCCCACTTTCTTACATAAGGACCCTTGTGTGAGGAATGTCCACAGGTGATCTATTTTAACAATAACCCTTATTTCTTGATTTAGCATGTAATGTATTAAGCAATTTTTCATGAAAACTATAATGAGACATTCCTTCTCTCCTTATGTATAACGTGTCTCATAATCAAGAAATGTAAGACTAGTGAAATAGACCGCACATTCGCATTTATCATCATTTTCTTGAGCTAACATGTAAGCCAATGATAAATCCAAATCTCGTGGATATAAGATCAAGGGGTGATCTCGACCTAGGCAAAGCATGAGTGTGGGACGAGACAATAAGAACTGTTGAACTGATTGAAATGCCTCATTTCATTATTTCGTCCAATTAATGCAACAATCCTTTTTCAAAAAATTGTTGATTAGGTGAATAACAAAGGTCAAATCAGGGATAAACCTTTAGATTGTACTCGAGTTTTTGAAGAAAAGATTTGATGCTAGACTCATCTGACGGTGGGGTCATTTCCAATACAACTCAGCTTTAGGCTATATCTACATCAATACCTTGTGAAGATATGATGTATCCCAAAAGTTTACATCTTATTATGATATCCCATTTCCCCGGAAAAATTGATCAAACACGACCCTGCACAGAAAAAAATCGAAAGGGTTAGTTCAGTCATGTGAGTTGACATTCCAAATTCATCAATGATGGGGAAAGGTTGGTGAAGAAGGCCAATGGTGTCAAAGGAGATTAGAGAGCACAATTGAAAATTAGAGAAAAGGGATCAAATTTTTTAGACTTCGTCAGTATACGAGTCGACTTAGGGGCCAAACATTAGAGCTGCGAAGGAGCCACGTTCTTCATCGACATAATTCCAAGGGTAGAATCCAAAGCGGGGACCCCAAATGAACACCAACATGCCACATGGTCAAAGCCTCAAAAATTTAAATCGGTCATTGAAAATTCTAAGGCTAGTGGATGGCACCATGTGTCTCATCGGGGCACCTTCAAGGGTCAAAGCCAAAGGTAGTTCCCCAAACAAGCACTAGCTCTCCATGTGTCTAGGTTCTAAAAGTTGTTCCTAAATGGGTAGTAGGCCTGAATCAACTAAGTATAAAGGAATAAATAGAATCATCCACATGTCTCATCAGCACAACACCAAGGATGGGTCCAAAGAGTGGGTTCCTAAATGAGCGTAAAGCTTCCACATGTCCCAAGTCTGGAAAGGAGATAGAGTCGGCAGTTGAAAAGTCTCAGGACCCACGGAAGCTTCCACATGTCTCCTCGGTGCAACATCAGAAGTAAGACCGAGAGATAGTCCCCAAATGATTGCAATATTTCCATGTGTCCCAAGTCGAAAAGAAGACAGAGCCATCCGTTGAATTGGCTAAGTATGGAAGGGCCAGCAGAAGCTTTGACATGTCTCATCGGCGTAAATTTAGATATTAAAATCTGGATACGGACCCTAAATGAGTGCGAAGCTTCCACGTGTCTCATCGGCACAAATTCAATGGAGTTGCCCAAAGAGAGACCTTGAACTAGTGTCAACCCTTCCATGTGTCCCAGGTTGGAAAAGGGGACACCAGCTGTTGAGAAGTCCAAAATCCTATGGAGGCCTCCACATGCCTTGTCCACACAACTTCAAAGGTAGAATCAAAAGGGAAGGTCACAAATGAGCATAAAGCCTCCACATGGTCTAAGCCCCAAAATTTGAACCGGTTGTTGAAAAGGTCTAAGATTCAACGGAGGCCTCTATGTGCCTCATTCATGTAATTTCAAAGATCAACTCTAGAGGAAGGTCCCAAATATGCGCTAAGCGTCCACGTTTCCAGGGTTAGACATATGGCCTTGCCAAATAAAAGGGACTTAGCAAAAACACAAAGAAACAGAGAAAATCCACGTAAGGAGCCACGTGTCTCTTCGGCACTCTTTCAAGAGGTAAATCCAAAAGTGGTCCCCTAACATGCGCTAGCTCTCCATGTGTCATGGGTCGGGCAGAGTGTCTCTGCCAAAAGGAGGGACTTAGGTAGAACACAAAGGAGCCCACAGATGATGCCACATGTTAGTTTGGTGCCACTTCAAGAGTGAAAGGAGGAAAAAAATCTTAAGAATGCGTGAGGCTCCATGTAGATCTCATAGGGATAGACCCCAAACCCAAAGCACCTTCAGACGGCCATATATTTTGATTGGAAGCTCAGATTCGGGAGAGAAGGGATGTTTTGGAAAGCTCTTAGCGCCTACTACTCACCTACCACCATTAATATTTCAGCCTGCCATTTTCGAGGCTATCAATTCTCCCACCTACCGCTATGATGAAGAATGGGCCTCTTTTCTTATCCAAGAAAGGAATAACACATGGAGACATGGGTCTTGCGGTGAAGCCCATCATTTTTACATGTGGTTTTTAATGCATATCTAGGGGTGGTTGAAGTAGGATTCTAATTCTTCCCTCTCTCCTTCTCTCTCTCTTCTATATATTGAAAAAAGGGGCATATTCAAAAGGTTGGTCATCTTTTCTCTCTTGCCCCTTCTCTCTTTCTTCCCTAGGGTAGAATGTGTAGTCTAAGCCTCCTCTCATGGCTCTATCATGGAATTTCCTTGCTTCTTTCCCACCGATGATGTCTTGTGTGAACTCATGGAGTAATAAAATATGTTTTGTGATGTATTTTTTCCATCCTTCCTTATTTTATTATCTCTTCTTGCCTCTCATTGTTGCGGGGGTGTATTGTGTATACTCGATGTCATTACGGGTGTTCCGGGAGTTGTTTTTAATAGGTTGAAGTGGTGGTCCGTGTGAACTTCATCTCTAGTACGTGGTGCATCTTGTTGAACCTCTCCTTTTCTCACCTCTCTCCATTCTAGGCGGTTGGATTTGTGATCAACCACCCCCTTTCTTTTTATGGTGTATCACCGCTTTAGTGTAGGCTCTCTTTCACTCTCTCTTTCTCTCCAGTTCCTTAGAATGGTTAGATTAGGATAGATTAGTTTTCCAGCACTAGAGTAGCTTGTGGTAGTTATTTTAGGAAGAAGAAACTAGCTTTCTCCAGAGGGCCATCTCAAGTCCGCAAGTCCCACAACTTGAGAGATGGTCTAATGTTGTGAAGATCACACTGGATGCCCCACTCATATCCAAGGCCATTCAGGGGTCTTTGTGATTTTGCATCAATAGTTACACCGAACATGTATTTTTCTAGATTCAACTTGACGTTGTATTTGATTAAGTGAGAAAGGATGATACAAAGCACCTCTGGGTGATCGCAACATTTTCTGGCCTTAGCTAGAAGGTCATCCATATAGGATTCCACAATATTATGTATAAGATCATGAAATATATAAGTCATTTCCCGTTGGTATGTGGCACTAACATTCTTAATCCCAAACGACATGACAACATAATAGTAGGTTCCCTAAGGAGTTATGAATGTAGTTTTGGCTTGATCTTCCTCAGACATTCTGATTTTATTATTCCCGAGAAAACCCATCGTAATAGACAATAACTCAAAACCAGTTGTTGCGTCAACAATAACATTGATGGATGGTAATGGGAAATCATCTTTTGGAAAATCCTTGTTGATATCCCGAAAGTCTATGTAAATGCGGATCTTTCCATTTTTATTGAGAACAGGGATGATATTAGAAACCCATTGTGAGTAGTCAATTGGCTTGATGAACCTTACCTACAGGAATTTCATCACTTCTTCCTTAACCATGAGGGCCACATTTTGCTTCATGAGCCTTGAATTTTTATTAATTGGATTAGCATCTAGCTTTGTGATGGGATTGGGAATAGTATTTTGTGGTACAACTCTCACCATTTCCTTGTAGCTAAATGTGAAATATGTTTGATGTTGCTTGAGGATACGGGTATGTATTTCAACCTTGTCAGGAGTTAGAGAGGATCCCATTTTTAATATTTTTTATTCATCCTCTATCCCGATTTTTATATCAATTGTTCCTTTGATCAAGGAGGAAGTGCCTTCCTCAAACTTAGGTAGGCATGGAGGTAAATCTAAATCCCCCTCTTCTCCTACCTCATAAATTTTGAGCTCCTTCCCGAGGGAAGATTTTATCATGAGATTTCCAAAATAGGAAGAAGAATGTGGGATTAGGGAAAGATCAACCTCATGATGAGTAAGATGCAATTCTATAAAAGTGTTTAGATATCCCAAAGTTGCTTTATCACTGTCAACGTGATTTGAGATGACAGACTCGTTCTAGTTTCTATGTATGTCAACATTGGGGTTATCGATGTTTTACAAACTAAAGGTTCAAAAAAACCGAGACCGTGAAGTTTATATCTTCCAACTCACTGCTTGGAGTGAAGCAAGAAGAGAAATTTGTTATAGAGTCTATGAGGAGGTTCTGTTCTCATGGAATTGCTTCAATCGATATGAAGTCAAACCCCTTTGTTAGATTTAGCACTACTATTTTGTAGAGTTGTAGATGCTTAGATCTAGTCTCATATACCTCAAATATTTGATTTGCGACTAGTTTTGAATCACCCAGTACCCTAATATTAAGAGCACCCATTCTTTTGGCTATAATGAGACCAAGTAGGAGGGCTTCGTATTCACCCCATTATTTGTACATTCAAAGTTTAACTTGAAAACAAAAGGCATAATACTTCCCTTAGGAGAGGTAAGGATCACACCTCCTTGGCGCAAAAACAACACTTAGCTCCATCAAAATGGAGAGTCCAATAGTTACTTGGAAAAATGGATGTTGGATCATCCTTTGTATCTTCTTCCTTTACCTCAATTACTTCAACCATACAAACTTCATCTTCTAGAAGAGAACTGAGTCCAGGGTATGTCCCATACCCATAGAATCAAATGAAAGGAGAATAGGTAAGTCCCTCTCCAATATATAGACAATATTTGTCATGGTTACTAATGAAATTGTCTCTATGATGATGGTTTCATCCTTGACTACCAACATGCCTTGATCAAGCCCATAAATTATAATTCTATTGTAGGAACCAATTTTTCTTAAGGTGCTAAGCATGTAGGTTGATTTAAATGATTTATAGGAAAATCAAACTCAGAGTGTACCCATGGCCTCTTCTTTAAGTTAGCTATATGTATATCAATGGGTTTTGGATCACCTTGTGCCACAAAGACCTTCCCTAAATGTAGGAATCTCAATTCCTGAAACAAAGTCGAGGGAATCACCTTTATGCGATCAATCCAAGACTAGAAAAGGATCATACTATAGTTGGTTTCCCCATCTATAATATAATACTCGGTTAGCATTGTCTTAGGTCCGAGAGTGAGAGGAAACACTATAGTCTCGATTCATGTCACTTTGAAGCTGCCATAGCCTCTCAACATATTTCACGTTGAGGAGAAATTGGTCTCTCCATAACATAACTTTTGAAGGAAAGAGAAAAGAAATATGTAAATTGTTTCCCCATCATCAATAATCACATGTTTTACATATGTTTTGTAGATCTAGACTTGTAAAACAAATCCAGATAACCTCTACAAGCTATTTCAAAGCATCTGTGGCCATCTTGCTGATGTCAAATATGAATCTGACATCTCTTTTAGGCTTCCCTGGAGGATAGACATCAAATTCCACGTGATTTATCTATGCTTCTGGAGGAGGGGTGATTTTAATCAAATGGACAAGACCTAGTTCTTCTAATATAGAGACTCTGTGAGAAGAGGAATTCGTTAATAGATCCAAGAAGGAAATCTAAGAGAAGGTCTTGGTAAGGTCACTAATCAAGTCATAAGCTCCTACTGGATTTCCTAGTGTATCATGAATGTCATCTGATATAGTTGGGTAGATCAAGATAGGCTATGAGGAATAATCTTTGGTTCTAGTGACAACATTGATCTGAGGTTCAATGTCTAACTCTACCAATCCCACAATTTTTCTTTATTGGTGGTCGTCCAAAGGAGGTGCTACCTGTGGGTTCGATGAAGTTGAGGTTTCATAATCATTGGTTCCTATTACAATACCCTTGTTTGACCCATTGGGATATATTATTCCATATTTAAGGTGAGTGGGGAGAGGATCACTAAAGATTCCAAGTGGTGTGTTCTGTGGGCATACCGATCCAATGTAAGTGTTATGAGTTGGTGCGGTTAGGTTTGCCAAAAACATGTGAACGAATAAATGTCTTTGATCCTCTAGTAAGCAGTGTAGAAACATGTTGCAATCACATCATGTTATTGCATCACACCCTCGAACCCTATAGAAACTACAATACAAATCAGGATCATAATCTTAAGGCCTTTGGTTTGCACCTTATTGCGGTCTAAAATTATGATTATTATTCAACTACTGATTGTTATAGTTAAAATTTGGGAACCCCTGCCCTTGGTTTTGGAATTGGTTTGGATACCCACCTAGGTATTGGTTAGGGCCTTGGGTTTGTGTTTGTCTTGATTGCTTTGAGGTTTTTATTGCTAAGGATGATTACAATCTACAACATTAGCGAGGGCAAGAAGGTAATATTTCTCTTATTATTGCTATTGGTGTTGTTATTGGTAGTATTTGTATTTGGATAACTAACAACATTAGGTTTCTAGGCCTGATCAGTAATACAAAATTTTGTGACCCCATGGTTCTTATTAATGACCTTCAGTACTTGATTATTACTCATGTTGTTGGAGTAACTGGGGTTATTTCGATTAGGAGTGACGAACTTCCCATTTGTTCCATAAGTCTTATGACCATTGTCAATGGCTACTTGGTAAATATGAATAAGCACCTTCTAGCACCTCTTTGTAGCTCCTTAGTGGGAGTTTTGAAATTATTCCTTTGTCTCCCTTTTGAGGGAGTGGAGAAAATATCACAAAGCTACGCCGATCCATGTTTGGATCACTTTCGGAGGAATAAAGAGCATGTCACCACCTTTGAATGAAGTGGGATGTGCACTCATTGTGCTCTTGTTTGATATGGAGGAATTATTTGATTCCTATTCTTACAAGTTTGTTCATATTAAAAGCCTTAATAAACTCGACACGAGTTTTTTGAAGGAGTGTATTGAAGCCTCCGATATCCTATAGTACCCATCGAGAGCAATACATTCTAGCATCTTAGGGAAAATCTTTGCAACAATTGCATCCCACGGGAGCAACTCTCAAATAGCCATTTCATAAGATTTGATGTTAGCCTCAAGATTTCCCTCCCCTTTTAACTTTGGAAGATATGGCAAGGGTCTCGGGAGAATGACGGTCTAGTTGGAAAAGTCTAGCGGCTCTTTAATATACTCGAATAGGTCCCCATTGTGTATGTTTCAACCATTAAAGATCCTTGTTGGGGAGGTGGAGGTTACATTGGTTGCTGAAATGGCACAACGTAAACATTTGTTGGGGCATATGGCATCCCTTGTGGCTATCCATACGGACTTGGGTAAGTGTACATATCCCCTTGCGGTGATTTAGAATACATGTGTACGTAGGGGGTTGATTGCTTTGATATGGAGCTTAAGGCACAAAGATAGGGAACGTTTCATTTCCAAAGTGGGTATGGAATTTGAGAATGCACTTCCAAATAGTGTCTTTTGTAGAGATATATATATGTGGCATAAGGGTCATACCCAAGGTGCCCATCCCAGTTAGAAAATCTCTAGGGTTTGGAGTGCCTATATAAACTGGAGGTTTTTGCAGTAGGTGTTTGTCTGTAATTATGTGGATAGTGAGAGACTATTTCCTACCCTACGTATGAATTTTGAGTATTTTGGGCAAGCTCTAACTCTTTGACTTTGTCTACTAACATCTAGATGATGTCACCCATTGATGGGGTGGTGTTTTTTTTTTTATGTTTGTTGTTGAACTTTTGAAGGTTATTGAGGAGTGTTGAATCTGTAATGAATTGTTCATTATGCTGCCACCCCTCATTGGCAATGTTTTCCATTATTGGAGGGGTAGTGTTATTGTTTTTTACAAAACATCACCATGACCTTACACCCTATCAAATTCCCAGTTCATATTCTAGAAGTGTTGTTCATTTGTGTCATATCATGGTAAATACACCTCATCTAGATTAGGGATTTGGTGTGATTGCATGTTAATGGGTTATCGAAATAATACCTAAGAAGATGAACTTACTTCCCAAGTGAAATTCATGTTGTTAGAACTTGATTGTTTGTGAGGATATTTCTATTTGATTTTTTCAAGTTCCTCGATCACGTACTGAGAGGAACCAACATTGGTCCCCTAAAGAAGAGGATTTTTAGTAGTTGAGCAGTTATCTTCTCATGTTGAGAGAAAAGGTGATTGTTGTGGTATACTTTTTTGATAACTGTATATGTCATAACTCGAGATGGGTTGACCGTACTCATCATATCTTGACATATTTGAGGGGTATAATAATACCCATATAATAAAGGATCGGTGAAGAAAGTATAAAAGTTTAGAGACTAGCTCTTCACATTGGGCTCACCAATTTGTATGAAAGAAAATCAACATGTGACCTTCTTAGCTCTCGACTTCCTGAGGTCGTGCCAAGACAGCCAGTGTAGAATATAAATGGATGTGTATGTGTGGTGATGGTGTATATGATAATGAGGAAACCTTATATCTTTGACATGAAATATCGGGATCTATGAATCTAAGGAAAAGAATGCTCTCCTAACCTAAAGTGGTGTGATTGATCGATATGATATAATAGTTGCTCAAAGACTCCAGTCAATATCAAGCTCTGTCGAGATTCTATTCACTGGTTGTTGAACACGTGGAAAGTGACTTGTGGGTGCCTCGTATAGATTTCCAGACAAGGTCATGGAAGTAAGAACGAGAGGTGTAATGAAACCACAGGGACTATGGATGATTTTCTGGTCTAGTCCAGAAAGTCTTAGCTGATTGGTGCTATGTTCAATAATGAAAGTTGTGCACTAATATCGGTGAAAGTTTTGATGACCTAAATACCTACGCACGCAAACCATTGTTGATGTTCAATTGGTCAGCAGACCCATTGAGTTACTGAGGACCTAAGGATCATAACTAAAAACTCATGGGGGTTGTGGTCCTTATATGGTCATGCGCGTAATCAAACCCTATTGCTAGGAGTAGTCCAATAATTGTAGGCTTGATTAGCTGCAATGTTTAGCATGTTTAATTGTTAAATCTTCTCAGAAAACATAACATGTGTATGAAAATATTATAAGTGTAAACCCATATCAATAAATGTCTGCAATTCCGGCCCATTGGGTTGTGGGACTAAAAGATCACAACCATACATCTTTTCTTATTATGGACCATTGATGGTCATGTGGAACAAATTGAATTGATTTGATAAAACAAACTAACTATCAAAGGAAATTTAATCTATGTTTTTGGTGTTTTCACAACATATTAGAACAAAACAATGAAATCTAACTAATCTAATGAAAGTAAATATTTGTTTATCTTTTCTAGTTTTTAAGAAACACGTCTAATCTAATAAACAAAAATAAATACAAGTAACTAGCCGGATGTAGCTAACTACTTGTGCAAATAGGTGAATCTAAATCTAAAATACATAGCCTAATTTAATCAAAACCCTTCAAACCCTTCCTCAGAGGTGAAGAAAAAATCACAACCCTAGAAGAGCTATTGTTCCCCAACTTCCCTGGTAATGTCAAAGAGAAACCTTTTTAATGATTTGATCTACTTGTAATTTCCTAATCAATTGAGATGAAAAATCTTACTACTCTATTTGGTATGGAATTGAAACTAATGATTCAAATTGATAATTTGATAAATGAAGGAAACAAATAAGTAATTCCAACTGGAAATGAAAGAGCTTTGACAAAAATGCAGTTGTATCTATATTTGTCCCCTCAGTTTGTTACTTTCTTTCTTTGTGTGTCCATATGAGTCCAAGGAATTGGGAATGCAAAAACAAGTAGAAGAAGATGCTTGAGCAATGGTAGCTTGAAGGTAGTCTAGTTACAATGCAAGTAGAAGAGAGATAACACAAGATATCTAAGCTTGGATATGCAATTCCTAGCAGGATTATTACAGCAATACTATGCAAGATACACAAAAATTCTCAGGCCTTTTTCTTGAATACAAGCATGAAATATATAAGAATTGGGATGGGATGTGTCTTCATACACAAGGAAAGAAGAGGCAATTCAAACTAACTAAATATATTTAAAAATAGAAGAGGAAAGGATAATTAAGCAATCAAAACTATTTTTAGATAATTTGGCTAAAAAAATGCATCCTAAAAGTGAAGTTAAGTGAAGTGTCACATGTTAAAAACACACATGATAGATTCTAGAAAAAGCGGTAGGATCTGTTACGCTACCTAGGTGGGGGTTTCAAAAAACCGCCTTGCCAAGCAAGGTAGCGGTCCTAGCACTAAATGCCAAAACCTGCACAAAAAGAGGTGGGAAGCAAGAAGAAAGCATGGAAAGACTAAGTAAGGATGTCTAGGCTACAAATATACACTACAGATGGGTTTAGGAGCTTGAACATCATCTGAAAGGACATGAATCATCATTGGGGACTTTTGTAGCCATATTCGACAATGTACCTCATGTAATTTTTGGTGCGTTTCTTCTCCCGTGTTGGTGCTTGAAAGACTTTGTCCTCCATTTGGTTGCCATGATCAGTCCCTTCCTTGGTGAGGATCACTTAAAGGTCCAAATTTGTTTTTGTTTCTCTGTCCATCTGAAGGAGTCTATAAATTGGGCATAAAACTCGGGTTGTTCCTTTCCTTCCATTTTCACATCATGTATTGTTGTCCCTATCATTTTTGTCCCAAATACCTGAGGAAATGTGATTGGATGTAGCTCGGAGGATCATGTTTGAAACTTATAACATCTCCAAATTCTCTGTCCTTGAAGAAAAATTCATCTCGGGCTCAAATGGTGGTTTTCCTGCATTTTTACGGTTTGATGGGTGAGTTTTCCCCATCAAATTTACATCTCTGCATCAGTGGAAACATGGCCCTTTTTGGTTGGATGGCTCGGTGGGGCACTCTAAAAACTCTATGGCTCACTTCAACCCAAAACTTGTCCACGTGGAGGAGAATGCGCTCATTTGAAAATTCACCTTTTGGTTTGGCCTTGGAGTTGTTGCTTGGGGGGACACGTGGAGGATTTCTACTTTTTCCCGGACTTAGACAAATTTTTCATGCAGCTGATATATTTTTGGTGGGCCATGGACACATGGTGGGCTGGCGCTCATTTGAGGATCTCCTCAGGGTCCCACCTTAACAATTGTGACAGGGGACATGTGGAGGCTTCCGTCGGCTCCTTTTTGTACTTAAACTTTTCAAAGCAATTTTCTAAAGCTTGGGACATGTGGTGAGCCCACGCTCATTCAGGGTCTCGCTCTTGGGCACCATCTTGAAGTTCACGCCATAAAGACACGTGGAGGTTTTCCTTTGGGCCTTCCCTTCCCTTAGATTTTCAAACAACTTCCTAAAGGGCCTAGGACATGTGGAGGGACCACGCATGTTTGGGGACCAGCCCTGGTTTTATTTTTGAAGAAGCACTAGGAGGACACTTGGAGGCTTCCGCTCACTCTGCCTTTTGCTTGGACTTTTCAATGGCTGAAGGAGACTATCTCGGACCTTAGACACATGGCGCCTTCTGCTGAACCTTCAAATTTTTTTAACAACTCTCTATCGAGATGAGACACGTGTTGAGCCCATGCTTGTTTGGGGTCTCTATTTTTGGGACCATCTCAAAATGTGCCATTGAGACACGTGGCAAGAGTGGGGAAATGGAGAAATGGAGCTTCGGGGTTATTTAAGGTTTTTTGCCTTTTGTAAAAAGGGATAAAATTGTAAGTTGAAGCGCGGCCCCGACAGGAAAGTAATGCCAGTGTTGAATAGTCAAAAATGGAGGTGCGGGCCCATGGGGAAAATGTGGAACTTTTTCCTTTTTGGAAAATAAGTATAAAGTGAAAAAATGAAGCGCAGGTCCGCTGGAACCCACATCAGAAGCTAAAGGTGGAAGGGCGGAGCTGTGGGAAAATTTGGAAAATTTTCCTTTTTCCAAAAATGAGGTAAAATAGCATAATCGAGCCATGGTTCCTCTGGGACCCACATTGGGACATGTGTCAAGCCCATTTTCTAAGGGTGGAGGGGTGGAGAAAAATGTCAAAATTTTACTTTTTCCAAAAGTTATAAAATGTCAAAAAGTGCTCCTAGGCCCGTTTCCAATCACATTTTTCCATGTGGAGGGCTCAGATTAAAATTTGAAAGGAAAGATCAATGGTAGTTGTGCATTTCATTTGATTTTTTACCACCATTGAAGCTCCAGGATGTTTGGAGATGCATTTTTGCATCATTCTTCATCAAATTTTTGGCAAATTTGTGTCATTTTGGTCTGCAAAGTTCAATTGAATCAATTTGGGAGCTCAATTTGTAAATCTGAAGTACTTTTGAAGTGGATTTTTTCTTGGGCTCATGCAAAAATGCAAAATGCCAGATCCAGAAGTTGTAGAGTAAAATTTTAGAGGAAAAGGGGGAAAAATGATGAAATGATGAAAAGTGAAAGTGCAGGCACAAAAGGTGAAAAAGGTGTTGCCTCGAGAGAAAAAAGGGATGACCTGTCAAGTCCAGCTATGCAGAGGCTCGAAAAATGATTAAAAAGGGGATTTCTCACATGATAGAATCAGAATGATTAAAGGGACTCCTGAAAAGTTGTGGCATGGCATCCTAGTCATTAGTCGAGGGCCCAAGAAATGTGATCAGTTCACAATTGGTCCACTGGAAGATTTTGGATCTTGAATTTGTTAAACGTCGTTGTCTAAAACAAATTGGTAACAAGAAAAGGTCCCTCAAATATTCTTCTCTTTTGGGGGAAAATTGAGTGGGAAAAAATGTATAAATGCAATGAGAATACTCTTGCAAATGGTTGGAGTTTGAATTCTTGAGAATTTTTTGAGAAAGTCATCTTCCGAGAGACCAAAGCCGAGATTACCTGTTATTTTTTTGTGTTAGATTTTTATCATGTCAAGTTGGTTGCAGATGTATAGCCATTGACAAGCACTGAGATTTCTCTGGAAGCTTTCCCCTGCTGATGAATCTAAGCAATTTTGGAATTAATTTGTGTCTAATCTCTAGCAATTTTGTGTTTGCTTTATTTTTAGAATGTCTATAA
The DNA here is from genome assembly GCA_018340775.1 of Taxus wallichiana var. yunnanensis. Classification (NCBI taxonomy): domain Eukaryota; kingdom Viridiplantae; phylum Streptophyta; class Pinopsida; order Cupressales; family Taxaceae; genus Taxus; species Taxus wallichiana. Next base: position 928,759,428 of record CM031239.1, on the reverse strand, counting down.
ATAGTTTCTTTCATTCCTATTGCAATCTTACACTGAAATTTTTGTGAAATCACATAGGATCTCATCCTGTGATAGTCTAATGGTATTTGCAATTTCATTTCAAGAAGATCCTTCATCTTGGATGAGATAAACAAATTTAAAATCAATTCACTTGTCATTTGTTGATAAAGATTGTCTGTAAGTCTTGGGTGTACCTTAGGCATGATTAATCAGAAACTTTAGTGTTTAATTGAGTCTTCAATTGAGCCTTCATGTTGGAGTCTCAAATATTATGTGAAAATGTGTTGATTTGGGCCTCCATTGAAGCACACCTTCTAGTTGAAGGAATGTCTTGACTATTCTGAAGCTTTTTGTTGTGAAGTTGTTCATTATTGTGAAGTCCCTCCAAAGATATGGTATAATCAACTTTATCTACTACTTCATCCACCAAAATCATTTAAAAACCATTGATCCACCCTAAAATACCCCTATTTTCCTTGTGTATCAACAAAGGAACAAAATCTACTTGCAAAAATATATGAGAACAATCAAGGATTTCTTAATGTCTTTAGTAACCTTTTGCCTTGTATTGAAAATATCTCCATAATCTAGAAGTGACAACTCGTGAGAGTCGATTTGGTGTGTTGATCATATTTTCCCAAGGTCTTCTCTATAAAATTTGTGCAAAAGAAGGATTTACCAGCATTCTTCAATAACAAGAGGTTACAAAATAGGTTCTCTTACCTTGGTTGAAAGGCACAACCTAAAATAGTTAGGATAAGATCACATCCTTTTAAGGTGTTACCCACTTCTTCAAAGCTGAGTGCTAAAAAGTTAGATAGATTGCTTCCCTAGCTACAAAATGACATACATAATCATCTATCTTCCTTTGAGTGTCTTGTCAAATCCATGATGTTGCTTGGCCTTTGAAGGAGATTAAATCTGGGTACCAACATGCTTTTGGCACCATTTTTGGGGAACTGATTTTTTGTTGGGGACGATTTCATTTACGATTTTTTGATTAATTGAATTTGTATCCATTTTCATTTTAACACAGATGATTTTTTGATTTTTAGTTTTTGAATCCATCATACATTTGAGATTTTTGCCACACAATCAAAATTTTGCATCATTTCTTGAGGGGATTCTTTTGAAAATATTTGAAATATTTGGATACATATCAAACCCATGGTAATGTTTTTTACAAATTTTGTGCAAATACATTTTTAAACATCATTCTATATGTATTATTTGTAAAGATTTTCAAAGTTATTTGTTTGTAATTTTCCATTTTTTCTATAGTTATTTGCACTAAATTTTGTTCATCATTGATAAATTTGGGTAAAAGAAGATTAGATCTGATAAGTTTTGCAAGATTCCAGTACTGACAGACATTTGATATTATATTTTAGTGCATTTTTGCACATCTAAGGTGAAAATCCTTAGTGGTGACTCCGTGTTTTTTAAATTCTTTATAAATACCAGTGTCTTAACATATATCAAGTGAGATTTGTCATTAATATTTACAAAGATGGAAGGAAGAAGATATTTCTTCACCAAGGACCCTAGTAGAAGGTTGTTTCAAGAGTTGGGAAAGTCAAATTAGAAGGTAGAAGAATTTGGAAGGTTGTTGGAGATCAAGCATCAAGAAAAGAGATCTCCATTGGTGAAACTGATCAACCTTGTGATTGAAGATTGCAAGTACTTCCTCAAGTGCTTCTGAATCAGGTAGCCTCTTTGTTGAATTAAATTCTCCATCTGGAGAGGGTCCATCATCTGTATTTGAAACATTTTCTTCTCGATCTACCCCTGTATTTTCAAAATCTAATAGTTTTCCAAGAGACAGAACCTTTAGAGGGTAGTCATTCTGAAAATTGTATCCTGTACCACACAGACCCCTCACTCCTCATCACTTTGTTTCTCTGTAAGATCACCTCCTTAGAATAATATGGCTCAGCCTCCACCTCAGACCTCCATTTTTTGTTAATATTTTGGTCCCATCAGTTTTAGAGGTATGGTTGGCTATCCAAATGTTGTGCCATATGATGTAAGAAATAGATTGCCTAAGTTTCAAGGAAATAATGCAATAACTGGTGATCAACACTTGAAACTCTTTGTCAATATGATGGAGGATTTTGAAATAGAGTTTGAAGATGTATACATTAAATTATTTATTCATACTCTAGAAGAGGATGCAAGGGACTGGTATAAATCTCTGCTAGATAATTCCATTGACTCCTGGATAGAGATGAAGAATGCCTTTAGAATGCAGTATGGTGATAAAAAATAGACCCTAGGTTTCTTTTATCAGAATTTGAGAATATTAAAAAGAATCCTAATGAATCAGTGCATGATTTTAATACAAGATTCAATAAGACATTGAGAATATTTCCTGTGAATTTGAGGCCATGTGATGAATCTTGTCTTATAAAGTATGTTGATGCATTTGACAAGAAGGTTGCATACTATTTGAGGGATAAAAACCCTGGCACTTTGAGGTAGGCCTTTACTATGGCTCTGTAAATTGAGAACAACATTAAGGCCATTGGAAAACCTCCTAAGAGGGAGGGTGTTAAACTGATAAACCCAGAAAAACCTCAAGCAAAAGAGTGTGGATCTTGAGGAGGTTGTTAAAACTTTGGTAGGGGTTGTCAAAGAAATCTCTTACAAACTAGCCCGGGAAGAGAAAGGAATTGGGTAGAGTTCACAAGGTTAGAAAAAGGCACAAAATCATGACAGATTTGGCAATCATCCTAGGGGTGATCAGAGGTCAGATGAAAGAGGTAAAGGACCCATGGGATCTGCAAATAGACATCCCCAAGCACGTGAAAGTAGAATGGTGCCTGATCCTCTGACTCCTCGGGTTGTTGTTGTTGATGAAGCCAATGAGATTGATTGGTGTGATAGATGCTTTCTGCCCCATCCTCCATGTGAAGTAAATCAGCAAGAAGAAGAAGATGATAATGATGATGGTATTGATGATGATGTTTGCATGATGGGTTTCTCTTCAAGCTCACAACAAGGAGAAACTTCAACCGAAGTGATAAGTGCTCAAACTACTGCAAATTTTTGGGATTGCATTCACCGGGTACCACTTCTTCCTCCTTCTCATACTTTTGAAGTAGATGTAGTGCAAGATTTTGAAATACCTAATAATGACTTTGAGTATTTAAGAGCTTTAATGATAAAGAAGTATGATGGAGGAATCCCTTGGAGGAAGATAGGTAGTTATTGATGAATGTTGTTGTTGCTCAAGAAAAGGATTATAATACTAGGAGTAGAGTTGTCAAAGGAGTAGGGCCTCAAGCCAAACCTAAAACTCCATTGCTTACTAGTATTCCTAAAGAGGCTCCTAAGAAAGATACACCTTCCAAAGGCCTTGTTGTCCCAAACAAGATTCATACTTCTCCTCATGCCCAAACTGTCAAGAATCCCATGCCATCTGATGAGTTTCTAATCTCCCTTCCAATGCTTGCCTTTGCCAAAGAATGTTCCATATGACATTGCCCAAGTTTTGAGTCAAATCAAAGTTAGTGTTCCAATTGTTGAGTTTCTTAGGATTCTTGAGCACAAGAAGAGAGCATTTGAGTACTTGGGATTGAAAGAAGAAAAGAGTACCCTAGGTAGAAATGTAAACATTGTAGAAACTCCTCCTCCAACCATTGCAGACCTTGAAACACCACCAACATTGGAAGAGCTTGGAGAAGCACCTGAGGTTTACTTGGGGACATCTTTGGTTGAATCCCAATTAAATGTTGATCCATTTTTTACAACTTTGATCATTAAGGAAGATAAATTTGCACAATTGTATGTTTGATTCTAGAGCATCATGCAATGTCATGCCTCTTGAGGTCATGAATGAGTTGGATATCAAAGTGACAATAACATATGGAAGATGCACTGCCATGGACTCTAGAGAGGTTCCCGTTGTTGGATGTGTGAAAGGTTTGGTGGTACAACTTGCAGCTTATCAGGTAAGAACCTGAAACTTGATGTTGTCATTGTTGATTGCCCTGCCAAATGGGGCATGTTGTTATCAAGAAAGTGGGCTGCAAGTGTTGGTGGAAGTGTTCAGATGGATATGTCTTTTTCCACCATTCCAATTGAAGGAAGCCTTGTAAAGTTGTATGGAGAGAAGAAAATGTTGCACCTCATTGAAGATCCAAATAATGCTTCTTATGAAGTGTTATATGTTGATGTGGATGCAGATAACTTTGTGGGTTTTTTGATGGCAAGGAGCACAAGATTGATCAATGTAAAAATGTCTTGAACAAGTTGGTTTACCTTGGACCTTGTTATTTGATGGAGCCTGTTCCAAGTTTGGAAATGGTGTTGGCATTGTTCTGATCTCCCCAAGCCAAGAAGAGTTTGTATTTTCTTTCAAACTTAACTTTGAATGCACTAATAACATTGTTGAGTATGAAGCATTGTTATTAGGTTTGAGAATTTCTTGGAAGTATTATATTAAAGATATCATTGTCAAAGGAGACTCAAAACTGATTGTCAAACAAATTAGAAAATTGTATGCTACTAAAAATCAGAGAATGAAACAATACAAGCATGTAGTTTGGGATTTGATTGAAATGTTTGACTCATTTAATATTGTGCATCATGATAGAAAGTTCAATGTTGTTGCAAACCAGCTTGTAGTCTTGGGATCTTGGTTTGATGTTTGTTCAATGTCCCCAATTGTGAATATAATGTTGAAGTACTAACAAGGCCATCTGTCCCTGACAACGTAAAAAATTGGCAAGTATTTGATGATGATGCCTAGGTGAAATGGTTTTTGTAGAACAAAGGGGAGTTTTTGATCAGTGTATTGATTGGGAGCCAATGGTGTGTGCAGCAAGAAGGAAAAGAAACTTTTTTTGGCAAAGACATCATCCAATTGAAAACTAATACCATTCCTAGAGGGTTGGTTGCTCTTGAATCAAACTTTGATAATGTTGATTGCATTATTAACAGACATATAGCAGCCTCAAGGGATGTTGAAGAGCATGACCTTGGCACAAAGGAGAAACCAAGGAAGATCTGGTTGGGAAGCAATCTGAGCAAGGAAGAAAAATAGTCCTATGTCAATTGTTGAAGAAATATCAGGATTATTTGGCTTGGTCTTATTTAGAGCTGAAAGCATACATAGAGAGGATTTGTTTCAGCATGAAATTCCTCTCAAAACAAATGCAAAACCATTCAGAAAAAAAGTAGAGGCTGATTAATCCACTCCTCTCCATGAAGATGCAAGAAGAATTGAAGAAGCTAAGGGATGGAGGGATTATTCAGCCAACAAGGTATTCTTCTTGGGTTGCAAACTTAGTGCCAGTTAGAAAAAAAGAATGGTGATATCAGGCTATGTGGATTTTAGAAATCTGAACAGAGCATCAATGAAAGATAATTATCCTCTACCAAACATGGAAAATATGTTGTAGTTAGTGACTGGATCTGAGTTTCTTTCTACATTGGATGGTTTCTCTGGCTATAATCAAGTTGTTGTAAAGGAATCAGAAAGAATTAAGACTACCTTTACCACTCCTTGGGGAACATATGTCTATGTTAGAATGCCTTTTGGTCTAATGAATGTTGGAGCAACATTTCAAAGGGAAATGGATGTGGCTTTTTTTGCTGGTTACATTAATGATTTCATTGTTGTTTATCAAGATGATGTAACTGTGTTTTCCTAGAAAGAAATGATCACTTGTAGCACTTGGAAAAGATGTTGATTAGATGCAGAGAATTTGGTATCTCTTTGAATCCAAAGAAGTGCCATTTTGGAGTGCAAAAGGCCAAGTTTCTTGGTCACATTGTATCAAAGGATGGTGTCATGATTGATCCCAAAAGGGTAGAGGCTATCAACAAGGTTCCAATTCCAAGAACCAAGAAGGGAATCCAATCCTTCTTTGGGAAAATCAATTTCATTAGAAGATTTGTGTCTAACTTTGTTGAGTTGACTCTCCCCATCACTTGCATGTTGAAGAAAGACCAGATTATCAAGTGGGAAGAAGCAGCCATTCAGGATTTTGATGGGATCAAAGAAGCACTAAAGCATGCCCTATTTTGGCAGCCCCAAATTACAAGAAACCTTTTCAAATGTTTTCTTTTGCTTTAGAAAAACACCATTGCATTTGTTTTATTATAGAAGGATGATGAAGGGGTTGAGAGACCAATTTCCTTTTTCAAGTAAGGCATTGTAGGGAGTTGAGTTGAAATACACCATCATGGAGAAGCAAGCATTTTCCTTGGTGAAAGAAACAAAGGTTTTAGACCCTACATCTTGAGTTCTAAAGTTGTTTCTTATGTTCCCCACACCATGGTGAAAGACATCTTATTAGAGATGGAGGTCTCAAGAAAAAGATGCAGATGGGTGAACAAGTTGTAGGAGTATGACATGGATATCCAAACCATGAAATTGGTAAGAGGTTTGGGCCTAGCTAAGCTTATGGCTGAGAGAAACCTAAAACTATTGAGGTAAATGAAGTAGAAGGAGAAAGGGTGGATGTCCTTGAAAATTGGTAAGTTTTGAATGGTAAAAGATATAATATTTTATCTCAGACATCTATGCTGCCCTGAAAATATGAGTAAAAATCAGAAAAGAGCTCTTAAGTTAGCCTCTTAAAAAGTATGTCATTACTGATTTTGGGTTAGCTTGGAAGAACCCCGAGGGAGTGCTCTTGAGATGCATTACTGAAAATGAGGCCCCAAAATAATTGTTGATCTCCATGGAGGGGTCTGTGGGGGACATTTTTTGGGAGAGTTACAACACATAAAATCTTGAGGGTTGGTTATTGGTGGCCAACTCTCTTCAAGGATACAACTCTATTGGTGAGGAAATGTGAAAGTTGCCAGCATTTTTCTAGAAGAATGAAAGCTTCAGGCTCCCTTCCTTTGCATCCTGTGTCAGTTGAAGCCCCATTTAGACAATGGGGAATGGATTTCATAGGGGAAATTTTTGATCCTTCCAGTGCTGGTCATAAATGGATTCTTGTAGCCATTGATTATTTCACTAAGTGGGTGGAAGCAATCCCCACCAAGAAGGAAACACACCAAGTGATCATGGACTTCATGTTGAATCAAATCATATGTAGATTTGGAGTGCTAGCTAAAATTGTTGTTGATAATGCCATGAGTTTTAGAGCCAAACCTTTGGTGGCAATGTGCAAAGAATATGGGATCAATTTGACATATGCTTCTAACTACAATCCCCAAGGAAATGGACAAGTTGAGTCCTAGTAATAAAAACTTGTTGAAGATCATTAGAAGAACCTTGGAGCTGAAAAAAAGGAAGTGGGGTGAGCAACTGAAGTTTGTTGTTTGGGATGACAAGAATCACTGTCAAAAGAGCTACTGGTAAAATCCCATTTGAATTGGTATATGGAACTCAAGCTTTGTTGCCCCTCCATTTGCAATTGTCTTCATTTCAGTTTGTTCAATAGATTGAAGACCAAGAAGTTAGTTCATATGATGCTGAATCAATCAGATTATTGAGTTGGATGAAGAGAGAAGGGCATCCCATCAGTGGCATGTGAAGTTAGAGAAAATTTGAAGAAGCTATTTGACAAAAAGGTGACACCCAGAGCTTTCAGCATTGGGGATCTTGTGCTTTTATGGGATAATAGGCATGAAGATAAGGGAAAGCATGGTAAATTTGATGCATTGTGGATGGGCCCTTATTCAATTGATATTTGAATTGGTGAAAATACCTTCTTCCTAAAAGACCTAGATGGGGAACTACTTGAATTTCCTATTAATGGCAGGCATTTGAAGCATTTCCTTGATTGATTTCTCATAATCAAGGTATACTCCATTTGTACAGTGTATAGTTCTTTGTTCTCTCATCTTTTTGTGTTTTTTTTCATTTTTGGTCCTTGGTGACCTGGTTTTGTTGGTTTCTCGGTTCATTTTTTGGAGGATGGTTGTGGTTTTTCTCTCTCTACAAGCTTATTCTTTGACTCCATTGCCCAATGGTCTATTTTTGGCACTTGGTCTACTATTTGTTCTTGTGGCACTCATGGGAGTGCCCATCCCCAGTCAGAGCCGATGTTGGTGCTCAAATTAGTCTCCCCCGTTTTTGTCATTGAAATTCCTTAGTTTGCGGCCTCTGTCATGTTTTTATCTCCCCGTGTTGGTGCTTGAAAGACTCTATCCTCCATTTGGTTGCCATGATCAGTCCCTTCCTTGGTCGAGGATCACTTAAAGGTCAAAATTTTTTTTTTCATTTCTCTATCCATCTGAAGGAGTCTGTAAATTGGGCGTAAAACTTGGGTTGTTCCTTTCCTTCCATTTTTCCACAATCACATATTGTTGTCCCTGTCATTTTTGTCCCAAATACCTGAGGAAACATGATTGGATGTAGCTCGGAGGATCATGTTTGAAACTTATAACATCTCCAAATTCTATCCTTGAAGAAAAATTCATCTCTCGGGCTCAAATGGTGGTTTTCCTACATTTTTACGGTTTGATGGGTGAGTTTTCCCATCAAATTTACATCTCTACATCAGTGGAAATGTGGCCCTTTTTGGTTGGATGTGGCTCGGTGGGGCACTCTAAAAACTCTATGGCTCACTTCAACCCAAAACTTGTCCACGTGGAGGAATGACATGCTGTTTGAAAATTCACCTTTTGGTTTGGCCTTGGAGTTGCTGTCGGGGGGACACGTGGAGGATTCCACTACTTTTCCCGGACTTAGAAATTTTTTTTCATGCAGCTGGTATAGTTTTTGGTGGGCCATGGACACGTGGTGGGCTAGTGCTCATTTGAGGATCCACCTCAGGGTCCCACCTTAACAATTGTGACAGGGGGACAGGTGGAGGCTTTCGTCGGCTCTCTTTGTACTTAAACTTTTCAAAGCAATTTTTGAAGCCTAGGACACGTGGTGAGGTCTTGCTCTGCTCATTGATCTCGCTCTTGGGCACCATCTTGAAGTTGCGCCATAAAGACACGTGGAGGTTTCCATTGGGCCTTCCCTTCCTTAGAATTTTCAAGCAACTTCCTAAAGGGCCTGGGACATGTGGAGGGACCACACATGTTTGGGGACTAGCCCCTGAGTTTTATTTTGAAGAAGCTCAGGAGGACACTTGGAGGCTTCCGCTCACTCTTCCTTTTTGCTTGGACTTTTCAATGCCGAAGGAGACTATCTCGAACCTTAGACACATGGCGCCTTCCGTTGAACCTTCAAATTTTTAATAGACTCTATTAGAATGAGACATGTGTTGAGCCTGTGCTTGTTTGGGGTCTCTACTTTTTGGGACCATCTCAAAATGTGCCATTGAGACACGTGGTAGGTGGGGAAATGGAGAAATGGAGCTTCGGGGTTATTTAAGGTTTTTGCCTTTTGTAAAAAGGGATAAAATTGTAAGTTGAAGTGTGGCCCCGATAGGAAAGTAATGCCAGTGTTGAATAGTCAAAAAAATGGAGGTGCGGGCCCATGGGGAAAATGTGGAACTTTTTCCTTTTTGGAAAATAAGTATAAAGTGAAAAAATGAAGCACAAGTCCATTGGAACCCACATCAGAAGCTAAAGGCGGAAGGGCGGAGCTGCGGGGAAAATTTGGAAAATTTTCCTTTTTCCAAAAAATGAGGTAAAATAGCATAATCGAGCCACGGTTCCTCTGGGACCCACATTGGGACACGTGTCAAGCCCATTTTCTAAGGGGGTGGAGGGGGAGAAAAATGTCAAAATTTTACTTTTTCCAAAAGTTATAAAATGTCAAAAAGTGCTCCCATGCCCATTTCCAATCACATTTTCCATGTGGAGGGCTCAGATTAAAATTTGAAAGGCAAGATCAATGGTAGTTGTGCATTTCATTTGATTTTTCCACCATTGAAGCTCCAAGGATGTTTGGAGATGCATTTTTTGCATCATTCTTCATCAATTTTTGGCAAATTTGTGTCGTTTTGGTTTGCAAAGTTCAATTGAATCAATTTGGGAGCTCAATTTGTAAATATGAAGTACTTTTGAAGTGGATTTTTCTCGGGCTCATGTAAAAAATGCAAAATGCTAGATCTAGAAGTTGCAGAGTAAAATTTTAGAGGAAAAGGAGGGAAAAAGGATGAAATGATGAAAGTGTAGTGCAAAAGGTGAAAAGGTGTTGCCTCGAGAGCAAAAAAAGGGATGACCTATCAAGTCTAGCTATGTAGAGGCTCGAAAAATGATTAAAAAGGGGATTTCTCACATGAAAGAATCAGAATGATTAAAGGGACTCCAAAAAGTTGTGGCATGGCATCCTAGTCATTAGTCGAGGGCCCAAGAAATGTGATCAGTTCACAATTGGTCCACCTGGTAGATTTTGGATCTGAATTTGTTAAACGTCATTATTTGAAACAAATTGGTAACAAGAAAAGGTCCCTCGAATATTCTTCTCTTTTGGGGGAAAATTGAGTGGGAAAAAAATGTATAAATGTAATGAGAATACTCTTGCAAATGGTCGGAGTTTGAATTCTTGAGAAAAAATTTGAGAAAGTCATCTTCCGAGAGACCAAAGCCGAGATTACCTATTATTTTCTTTTGTGTTAGATTTTTTTGTCATGTCAAGTTGGTTGTAGATGTATAGCCATTGAAAAGCACTGAGATTTCTCGAAGCTTTCCCTTTGATGAATCTAAGCAATTTTGGAATTAATTTGTGTCTAATCTCTAGTAATTTTGTGTCTGCTTTATTTTAGAATGTCTACAAATAGTTTCTTTCATTCCTATTGCAATCTTACATTAAATTTTTGTGAAATCACATAGGATCTCATCCCTGTGATAGTCTAATGGTATTTGCAATTTCATTTCAAGAAGAGCCTTCATCTTGGATGAGATAAACAAATTTAAAATCAATTCACTATCATTTGTTGATAAATATTGTCTGTAAGTCTTTGGGTGTACCTTAGGCATGATTAATCAGAAACTTTAGTGTTTAATTGAGTCTTCCAATTGAGCCTTCGTGTTGGAGTCTCAAAGATTATGTGAAAATGTGTTGATCTGGGCCTCCATTGAAGCACACCTTCTGGTTGAAGGAATGTATCTTGACTATTCTGAAGCTTTTTGTTGTGAAGTTGTTCATTATTGTGAAGTCCCTCCAAAGATCGGTATAATCAACTTTATCCTGCTTCATCTCCCACCAAAATCATTAAAAACCATTGATCCACCCTGAACTACCCCTGTTTTCCCTGTGTATCAACAAAGGAACAAAATCTACTTGCAAAAATATGTAGAACAATCAGGATTTCTTAATGTCTTTAGTAACCTTTGCCTTGTATTGAAAATATCTCCATAATCTAGAAGTGACAACTCGTGAGAGTCAGATTTGGTGTGTTGATCATATTTTCCCAAGGTCTTCTCTATAAAATTTGTGCAAAAGAAGGATTTACCAGCATTCTTCAATAACAGAGGTTACAAAATAGGTTCTCTTACCTTGGTTGAAAGGCACAACCTAAAATAGTTAGGATAAGATCACATCCTTTTAAGGAATTTCACCACATTTTTCAAAAATAAACTTACTCACCAAATCATTGATCACCTGTGAATTTGTGGCCTCCACTACTCTCTCGAACCTCGTCAAGCTCACTTCCCTAACACGTGACATCCTCACAAGCTCAGAGCTCCAATTCTCACTCAATCATGGTATAAATGAAATTACTATTCACTTTTTTTCTATTATTATATATAGAAATTTTATAATATTCCATCTACTATAGTTATCATTTGCACTCATTCTTCCAACTAATACACAACACATTGTTTCTCTCATATTTAGAGCTGCACGACTCCATTTTCCTCCCCATTTGTGCCATTTGGTTAAAAAAATTCTTTCCACCATACTATACACATTTCACTATGCTACATTTCAATTTGGAACATATACCACTCAACATACAAAAACTCTTGCCACATTTTCTATATTGCCCCTTATTCATTGTTACAATTTTTCACATATAATTTTGTCTCGGCGCTTGTTATCTTTAACCCTCACCCTTTCTCCAAAAGGGGCATATAATTAGGATTACCCTATAATCCATCTCAGGCTCTTATATGATCATTTGATCTTGGTATCCAAGATTCACCACAACGTAATTTTGATTGCATGCACCGTTTCTTCAAGCTTGAGTAAGAAGAAATGGTTTGAGGCCCAAAATCAATTTTTTGGGGGTTCCTTGGATTTTCTCTAACTTCCTTATCCAAAGAAAAATCCAAGTAGATAGCGAAAATTTGCAAAAATTTGAAAAAATGAAGTCAAGGGCCTATTTTAGTGCAAATTGGGTCTGAGGGCTGTAGATGGAACCAATTCGGGTCGTGCAAGGCTTGTTATGTAGATTTGGGGCGAAACACTAAGGTAATAGTTCTTTGTAGAAAAATTAGATCAGCGCATCCTAGGCTACATAGGAACACATGGGGTAGTCGGGCCCAAAATCACCGATTTCGCCGCATGAGAAAGAAACTTAGTGTATTGTGGAGATGGCGGAAAAAATGTCTAGGATAGTCGGGCCCAAAAAATCCACAATAGCCACAAGCAAGGGAAATACTGAAAAGTTGGAAGTTTTTATCTCGTGCATTCTATGGGATAACTAGAACAAAGGTACGTGTGGGACCCAAAATCTGAAATTGCCACATTCAAAGAAAATCGGGTGGAGTGGAAGTCAACAACCCTCATGGCCCTATCAATGGCAGATGTGTAGGATAGAAATGCCAAAATCGGATGATGCAGAAGAAGGAGGCCCGGATAGTGCGAGTCCCATAGGGAAATGACTTCCTCGAAAACCTACAATACCCACAATATAAAGGAAAAGTCAATGCCCAACCCCTGAACTTCAAACGGTCATAAATTTTGACCCGAGCTACAATTTTCAAAAAAATTAATTTTAATGAGAGTAGGTTGGTTAAAATAAAAGAAACATATCGGCTTCAATAAATTGAATACTCAATCCCGTAAAATGCAAGAAATCTCTGGAAAACTCAAAATAGTTGCTCACACTTAGAAAACCATAAATTTTGCATTTCTCAACAAAATCATGCAAGGTTGGACTTGTTGGAATCATGACTCCGATCCTGACACACAACAATCAAGAAATGTAGAAATTGATGAAGTTTTGATGCTAATTTTTCAGAAAATGTGGCCAGGTTTAGAATAGTGATTTTATTGGTGGTTGTGAGAACATTTAATGAAGCATGGGCATACATTTTTCACTATTGCAAGTTATGGGACAGTATGGGGGCCTTTTTCAAGCAACATACCATCATTTCACTTCATTTATTACCTCTTGCAAGTTATGGGAAGTAAAATTTTGGGATTTTCATTTCTCCCTCTCTCTCTCTCCTCTTAGAATTCTATAAATTAGAGTGTTGGGATCATTGTAAAGAGATATTTTTGAGTAGCAAAACTCTGTAAAATTGGTTTTGTGAAGCCAATGTGTTACAGGCCCTTGTAGTGGACTCCTTGCATGGTGATCCAGGCCCTTATTTTGTAACAAATTGAACTGTGCATATCATGAAGTAATAGATGAAAGTTTGTGGATGTATCTTCCCCGATGTGTTTGTTTGCATTCTTCTTTTCCTTTCAACCTCATTGCAAATATATTGTGTCTATTTTATGCTCTTGCAGGGATTCATTACCATTGTGTGTGTATGAAATATTGTTGTGAATACATTTCTAGATTTGTGAGAAGCTGTTATCATGCATGCAGAATGTAATTTGCTTCCATCTTCACACATTGGAAAGATATTCTCATTCCCTCATTTTTGTGTATCACCATTGTTAGTGTAGGATTTACTTTCATGCACACTCTCTCCTTGGTCCTTGGAAATTTAGATTAGGATAAGATAGTTTTGCCTACATTAGAGTAGATTGTGGTAGGTAGTTTAGGAGTAAGAACCAACTTTCTCTGGAGGTCTATCTCAAGTAGTGAGTCTCACAACTTGGAGAAAGCAACCATGTGACCCAATCACACCGTGAGCTTAAGCACACACACTTGTAAAAATATAAGCATGGTGTGATTCGGCAATACCAAATACTCTAATACATCATTATCAAAAAAATTCTTTCACACTAGTCAAACGAAGGAACAAATAAATGTATTCAAATACTTTCTATTTGTTCCCCATAATGACCTAATATGGGGAAAAATTAAAAATATATTCATGAGTAATCTACCACATACATCCAATCTCAAATAAATATTTCTTGTGTGAATCAAATCAATCGATTAGTACAACATAACATACTTTACTATCTCTCCCAAATGACCTAAGTTGGGAGTTAAAACACTTCATTATCTTTCCCATATGACCTAACATGGGATTCATTTTACATCGCTTCCAGATGACCTAATTTGGAAGCCATATAGAATTTTATGAATTGGAATACCCATGGGAGTGGGATAAATGAGACGTCATTTCCTTTCCTATATTGCTCCTATATGGGTTATTCAACATGGAACTAAATTGTGTTTTTAACCATCTACTGATGGTTGGAATTTTTGGGGATGTAGTTATGGATAGATATTAAAACTATACCTCTCTCCCCAACACTCTTCCTTTGGTGGAAGGATTCCCAAATCCTCCCATTTTGAAATATACAAATTTGAGTTGGGAATTAATCACTCCCTACCTCTTCAAATATCCATTAACAACAATCAAAATCTTTGAATTATATGAATCATATAAACTAATTCTTCAAGTGCACCCCTCTGACAGTTTTCTATATCTATTTATACCACATGGGGTCGACATGCTTTGAGCCATGGTTCTCCACGCTATATGTTTTTACAATTTATGAACACTTCTACGACATGGCTTCTCCAAAATTCTCACTAGTATGTTTCTTACTTCCTTTACACTAATTGAATTTCATTCAAATAACATAAAGGGGGATAAAATGTGGACACAAAATCATGCACTTATTATTATATTACTATACGCCAAGTATTATCTTATATGTATGGATATTTAGTAAGAAAAAGTATTCATTGGTGACACACTCCCTAGTCCATTTTCTTTCTTTGGTTGTTTCTATTGTCTTTCTCTCTCACATATGTCACTTATGTACCTAGTTCTAGTCAAGTCACATGGATCCATGTCTATCAGTATTTTAACATTTTTCATCAATTATACTAGGACACCAATGTCCATCCTGACACTAGCGTCCACTGCCACTCATTCATTTTGGATGATTCTATCCTCTTTGTTCTTGTTCACATTTTTGACATTTTTAGTTGTCCCTTTTGGTTTTATTATTCTTATCCCAATCTCCTAGTGAGAATGTCATGTGACTAGTGTCAAAATTCAAATAAGATATCCCTATATATACATAACATACATACCATTATATGGGTGGGAAATTCTAAATGGAAAGAATATCTACATACTATCAAAGGGACTACACTATTGGGCTAATTACTCTATATACACTACATATTAAGGGGAAGTTCTGAATTTCGTCCCAAATATTTTCATTTTAGAAACATATAGCCCACTATCTTAATGTCATTGGCGTAGGGAAACTGAGGAAACTATTTCACACACAAGCACACAAAACTATATAGAGTATGGAATGTAGTGCAACACTCGGTCATAATTTCATTCTTGAGATGACCTTTAGGGTCAATCTAACTTAACATATTGCATTTTCTATTACGATTTGATGTCTTTGCAAGCTTGTCTTTGGTAGATAGGGTTTTTATGTATGTTACACATACCATAGCGACTGCAAGTATGAATATCGGGTGATAAACAATAAGTGATAGAAAAACCCTAATGAAACAAGAAAAATCATATTATGACCCTCTATGTAGTAACAAGAGCCTATAGGAGGTCTTTGGCACCAAGGATCCTTGTATAGCCCATGCATCTCGAGATCAGCTATGTCCACAAGTTCTAAAATTTATATTGACCATATCGACATCTTTCCCATCATGTTCATCATTTTCTTCAATTCATATATGTTTTAGGATAGCGTAAATCAAATTAGTTTCATATCTCTCCTATTTTCTTACATGGTTGCATTTGTAGAGCACTTAGCATTTCTATTTTGTTGTGTTTTTATCATAGTATTGACTTTGAATTTGGATTTAATAATCATATTTTACTAAATCATATTTCTATTTATTTTTAAATTTTGTCAAGCATGGCCATGCTTATTTTGTTTAGCTTGGGAATGATGCACTTCATTTGGGGCTGGATTATATTTATGAATTAATTATTGGGTATGATTCACATTCATCTAATTTTATGGAATATTTTTATGTTATTTGTTGCTTTCTTTGGTTGTATTTTCATTTGACATGTTCTCACTTTTTTAATGTGTGTATAATTTTTATTTGTTTAATTTAAGTAAAGGGATTAATGCAAGAGTATGTGAGGAGCGAGTAAATGCTCAACTGAGTATGGTGCTCAATGTCTATGTTGAGATAGCATTATCAATTTACATGTATTTGTAAATATTTAATTTTATTCAAACAATAATATAAAAATAGTGATTGTAAAGATTAATTCATTGTAATTTCATACATAATATTATCATTATTAAACATTTAACACAAACCTCCCATCCTAAATTTCATAAAGAAGAAAGCGCAGATGATAAAAAATGCCTTAAAAATCTTTCAACAAGTTAAAGCAACTCCTAAAATGAACTAAACGTAAAAAGGATCATCCTTCAATAACAACACTTCACAATTTCTTAAACCATATGACTTAAGTATTGGACACTTGACCCCAAATTCTAAACTGTAAACCATAAACCATATAAACAAATCGTGGATGCTAATATTGAATACTACAACTGAAATGCTAAACATGAACAAGAGTAAATCATAAATAATAAACCATAAATCCTAAATACAAAAGATAAACACTATACATTCAATCCTTACCATGAATGCTTAATGTAAACATGACATTGAGGTTTTAAACACTAATTTCTCTCATTGAATAACAATGTAAACATTTATATGACATCGTAAACTATATATCATAAACGGTAAGAATAAAAGCACGGTACCCTATATCATAAACTATAAATAATCTACGTAATTCTTAGCATTAAACACTTAACAAAAACATCACAGACTTGTGTAACACAATGAAGTAAACATAAATGACATCAAAATGCTTCAAATTTTATTATGTCCTTTAATCCAAAAACTATTGATTTTTGGATTTTGGTATCTAATGTTTCTTGTTTACTTTTGGCACAATTTTTATTATGTTAGTTAAATCCAAAAACCTGGAGTTTTGGATCAATGACATCAAAAGTGAAGCTATCTTGAGAGTATATTATTACCAAGAAAAGGGGGATATATTAAATTGTAGATTTTGAAATAGTTATTATCATTGACACCTTGTGAATTAAGAAGACGAATGGGAAGGAAAGGATATTTTTCTCCAACCTTTGGGTAAATGATAAGCCTTTGCATTTTATTCTTGATAGTGGAAGTCACAATAATTCAATTTCTACGATGTTGTGAAAATTATAAACCTTTTTATAAAGTCGTATCCTGACCATATAGTATCGGCTGGTTAAACCAATGAAGAGATCTCCATATCCTGTAACGCCCACATTTTCCCACATAAATCCTCGAGAAACCCGATAACAAATAGGAAAATTATGGAATAATTTTTTTGAAAGGTTACAAGGCCTTAGCTAGGATTTTAATTAAATCCAGATTATAAAATTTTAAACTATTATATGGCATTTGAACTAAAAAAATAATTAGTTACTATTGACACAACCCTATTAAAATATTTTGATTTAATTTCCCATATTGATTCTGTCACTTTTTGATTCAAACATCAAGTTTGTATTTTTATCCAATTTATTATGAAGGATATTCAGGCGATAAAAATGGAAGTTCAAGAAGGTATTTCCTTCATCATATTCTTATTAGTGCATAATCACAACACCCCAAATGAGTCGTCAAATCTAATTTTCTAAGGTAGATCCATTTGGTGTGATTCGCATAACATTGAGTTTCCCCAAAGTGTGGGACTGCACAAACATGGGAAAACTCTCAGTTAAAGGTTGGTTCCTATTCCTTTGTTTAGGTGCATGCATGAAAGCTTGCAAAGTATTTGTTCCTAATCCTAATTTAATTTTTACCAAGGGGACATGGATAAAAGGAATACAAGAAATCAAAACTAGGCTACAAGGTGATGCACCAAAGGAATGATGAAAATTAGTTTTCTTGGTAGACAAAAATAAACAAAATACATACAATAACCAAGCACAGATAACCAGATTTATAATGAAAGACTAGATGAGAGAAAAGGAGAAAAGAAAGGATCTAAAATCGATCACAAACGTGTTTTATTGCTCTTCGGATTGATACTGATGCATTACAAACGGCCGAAGGTAGGAAATGTATTGCAATTAAAATGAAAGGTCTAAACTCTACGAATTCCTTTGCCGGAAGGTAAGGGAAGGGAAGCGTACAAAAAAATATATCTAACCCTTTACAATGAGTCCCGACCTTGCATTTATAGACTCAATTAGAGAGAAGAAAGAAAGAGAGAGAAGCGGGAAAAGATAGGTCAAAGCTCAACCACTACTATTAATGTCTCCTATAAAATCTTCCCCCAAATCTACCTTGACTACATCAACCTTCGGTTCAACACCTTGAAGGAGGAGGAAATAGTAGAGTAGATTGAATCTAATCTAATTGTTGAGGTAGATAGATCCCGCATTAATGGCCCTGAAGACGTTTTCTCCATTTTTCTTTACTTAACCTCCCAAACTTAGTTTCATATCTGCATGGCTTGGGCGAGTCGAGATCTTTCCAATGGCATCAAATTTGTAATATTTTGAGCCCCGAAGTCGAAAGATATGCCCCTTCGAAGTTTTATCGGGTCCGTTCAAAAGGGTGGGAAAACCGGTTCGAAGCGGACCCCTTTTTGAGGTAGGACACTTGGTTAGCTAGCGCATGTCATGGGTGACCTCTATTTTTGCTCTTGGAATGGCACGGGGCTAACATGTGGCTTCCTCCGCCACCTTCTCAATTTCTTTGTTTCTCGGCTAAGTCCTTTGCTTTGCGGGATCATATTTATTCACCGGGGACACGCAACGGTTTGGTGAATGATTTGAAACCCTCTCTTTATTTGAACCTTGAGTTAGCACCATTTACACATTTGGCACTCTCCGCTAGCTTGCCACCATGCATTGACTATTCAACCCAACTCTGTCCCCCTTTCCGAGATTGGACGCGTGGAGGCTTTGCACTCGCTGAAACCCTCGATTAAGATTTGTCCTTGAAGGAGCATCGAGTTGACACTGGAAGCCCCCCGCAAGTCTTTGGAATTTTCAAGGACCTCCTTCCTACCTTTTCGGACCTTGAGCTACATGGTAAATTGGCGCTTGTTTGAGCCTCTACTTTTGGATCTACCCTTAGAGATGCACCGCTTGGACACTTGGCAGTCCCTGCTAGTACTTCTATACTTAGCCTTTTTGAGGCCCACCCTTTCTACCTTTTGACCTCTGTTGACCATTTTGCTACGTGGAAGGTTGGCATGAGCTTGAGTCTCCACCTTGGGCTCCCATTTTAGATTTGTGCCAAGATGATACCTAGTACCTTCCTGTCTAGTCGAAGAATTTTCAATGGCCATGCAAATTTTGGGGATCTGGATGTGTGGAATCCTGGTGCTCATTTGAACTTACTTTCTTAGATTCAACTTTCGAGAAGTGTCATTCTAACACGTGGTTCTCTCCGCCGCCTCCTCTATACTTAGCTGATTTTTTTGGACTCGTTCGAAGCTGTTTTGAGCCCGAAGACTTTGGATCTTCGTTGTTTCTTCTTTTCCTTCTCCTGGATTCTCTGTGACACTGCTCCTCCTTCTCTGACCCTATTATTATATTTATGAGCCACATGTAACCCATATAATGGATTTAAGGCTAGGATTCACTTGATGTGAGCTTTTTTCTAAATTTCTCTGCCACGGGGTTATTTGATCTTTGCGAGCCTCGCCACTTCCATTATGGAGTCTTCCCTACATTCTGCTTTTACGGGAACCGAACGTGATTTCTAAGGTTATTTCAATGCGTGGTTGTTCTGATCCAATATTTTTCCTAGGGGAAAAATATGGATAATTTGTGAATCACGGGGATATCTTCTGTTAGATGAAAAGACCATTTACGTTGTCATATCCGTTGGGCATGGAGTTGAGAACAATGGTATGTTACTAATCCCGCCTCTAACTCATGAGATAGATGTTTGCACTCTTAATTTTCATAAGAGATTTTGAAACGATTATTTCTGAGAGTAGAAAATTGCTTTGACCTAGAGCTTCATTTGTCTCTGAATGGGCTATGCATGAGCAAAAAAACAACACCACAACTATATACAAAATTTGAAATCATACATGCTCCAAGTAGAACATGCAGAGTGTGTAAAGCACTTAGGAGAAAAGTAACCTAAACTACAACAAGACAATGTGCACAAGCACTTAGAGGAATGAGAAACTAAACTAATATATACAAGGTGATAACTTTCCTTCTAGTATAAGTGTTTAAGATAGATTCCATTCATTGGAATCTGCAACTCTTCACCATCAATGTAGCAAATTGGAAATCATTGCTACTTTTACATTTTGTGAGCATATAAGGGCCACTCCAAATGGCATCAAACTCGAATGCCTTCTTGGTTTTACGATTTGCATCCCATTTCAAAACCAGGTTTCCTTCTGGAAGGTACTTGTTCTTTCCTTCTTGTCGAAGATTCTCTTGATTGAGGCCTAATCCTTCTCTATTGTTTGAAGTGCATGGTCTCTGGTTTCTTCCAATTCCATTAGTTCTACATACGGCCTCCATTGGTTCAAATTTAGACATCTCCGGCTACTTCATGAGCTCTAATCTTTGGAAGCTCAAGTGATATAGGAAACATTTCCTCTTTCCCATAGACAAGTTTGAATGGAGAGCTGCCTATAGACCTCTTGGATGTTGTCTGTCATCCCATAATGCTGATTTGAGTTTCGTATGCTAAGTTCTCTGATTTTCATCCATAGTTCTTATGAAAATCCTCAACAGATTATTGTTCGTGGAATCAGCTTGGCCATTACCTTGAGGGTAATAATTTGATGAAGTTCTCTAGGTAAATCCCATTCCTCATGGCTCATCCTGTGATTTTGGAACCTATGACTTCGATGCATTGTCTGATATAATGGTGGTGGCACTCCAAATCT
Source organism: Taxus wallichiana var. yunnanensis (assembly GCA_018340775.1). Taxonomy (NCBI): domain Eukaryota; kingdom Viridiplantae; phylum Streptophyta; class Pinopsida; order Cupressales; family Taxaceae; genus Taxus; species Taxus wallichiana. The sequence goes on along the minus strand of CM031239.1, from coordinate 928,738,314 downwards.
GGTCACTATCCCTTCATATAAATCTAGTATGCTAGACTCATTAGCTTCTTTGAGTACCACTACCTCGGTCCACTTGGTAAAATAGTATGTTGCTATCATAATCCATTTGTGGCCTTGGCTCGAATTTGGATTGATGAATCCAATGAAGTCCAATCCCCATTGCATGAATGGTTGGTCAACTAAAATTGGGTGCAATGGGAGTGCTACTAGCCTCTCTTTGCCTCTAAAGAACGCATAGTTCTTACACCTTTTGATCCATGCATAGAAATCACTAAACATCCTGGGCCAATAATCTTCATAATCTTGAGTGTTGTCACCCATGGAGAAAAATGGCCTCCATTTTGCTTCATCATGGAACTCTTGTAACACTCTTTCAATCTCGATTTGTCCCAATGCATCTTAACAGAATGCCATTGATATCCCTCTTGAACAAGATACCATTAATAAGCACATATGGGATGGCATGTAGTCTGAAATGTCTCCTTTTTGTTTTACTCATTTCTAGAGGACACAGGCCCATTTGTAGGAAGTGTATAATACTATGAGTCCAACAAGGAGTGGGTACATCATCATTTTCTTCCTCTTGACTATTCAGCAGGACAAAAACAACTTCCTCCTCACCGTTGGCTTCATCTTGTTGACTTGAGGCTAATTATTCACACAATCCCTTCCCATGAACCAGCTTAGTAACCTTGATCTCAATGTCATACTCCATGACACGAGTGATCCATCCTGCACGTTTTTCATTCAAATCCTTGTTGAGAAGGAAGTCTTTAACTCTTGCATGGGAGACTAACAGTTGGATTTTATTTTTTGAAACCAGATACTTAAACTTATTTAAACCTATGATCACTTTGTTAGGACTTACTTTTAAATGAGAGAGTATATCACTTCATAATCTTCCATACCCTCACTAAAGAAAGCAATTGGCTACTCTGTATCCTCTTTGCTTTGTTGTACTAGGATTACGAGAAATTGTGTCACCGCTTTGCCCCTAAAGGAATATAGTATGAAGTCCTTAGAAAAATATGGATTTACAAGAGTTGGGGCTTGTGATATAATTTCTTTGATGGCATCAAAACTTTATTTTCCTTCAACTATCCACCTAAATGCCAAACTCTTCTTCAACATCAACATTATTGGATTAAGAAGGGCGAGAAAAGTTTTGTACAAACATGCAGAAAAAATGATTTTCCTAAGAAGATTTGAAGAGCCTTCTTATGGCTTGGCAATGGCAATGCTCTTATTGCTCAAATCTCTCTAGGTCAATTGCCAAACCTTCCTTTGGCACAATATGGCCAAGAAGCCTACCCTCATGGGCCAAGAATATCCATTTTTAGGGTTCAATGATACCCCAAATCTCCTACACCTTTGAAACACCTGTCTTAGGTGAAAAAGGTGGTTTGCTACATTTTTGGAGAACACAATAATGTCATCTAGATAGATCAATACTATTTTGTTGATCAACCCTTTGAATGCCATATCCATTGCCCTTTGGAAAGTGGCTCCAGCATTAGACAATCCAAATGGCATTTTTCTATAGGCATAGGTGCCCCATTTAGTGGTGAAAGCTATTTTGAACTGATCATCTTCTTTCACCATTATCTGGTTGTACCCTGAGTAGCCATCTAGGAGAGAGAATCTACGTAATCTAGACACCACTGTAAGATTTGTTCCATTGAGGAGCGGGTAGTGGTTTTGAGGAAGCTCACATTCAATTCATGAAAGTCAACACACAACCTAATCTCTCCATTCTTCTTCCTAAGCGGGACCAAGTTTGTGACCCGACTTGAGTGTTTGATTGGAAATATGATACTTGCCTCTATCAACTTGTTCAATCTTTCTTCATCGAGGCTCAATATGTGGATTGAATGGTCTCTAATTTTTCCTTATGGTCTTACAAGATATATCTTGTTCGATTGTGTGTTAGGCTAACCCGAATTGAACCATCTTAGGTCTTCATAGCTTCAAGTAAATACATCTAGAAACTCTTGGCAGAGTTTCATGAATTCTACCTCTCTTGCTCGTGGCCACTTTGCCAATTTGAAGTGTTTTGCCTTCTCCAACTAGAATTGACTCTAAATCTTCTCCTTTGATTTGTATGTTAGCCTTCTCTTTTCGAAACTGATCATTAGGATTAAAGATAGACTCCAACATCACTAAGCCTTTGGGAAGCTTGTTTGTATGCAGTTGCACTACTTGATTGCCATATTGCTGCTCTAATATATTTTGATTCCTAGCTGAGAACTCAGCTTCCTCTTACAAAAAAATGATGATCTGCTAATCATTCTCGAACACCTGCCAGCCTGTGTTGTTATCTTGTACTACTAGCCTCACAACTACATGGATATGTGGCTGTCCTTTGTCCCTTTTGATGTTGTCAACTACATCAAATATTTCTCCAACTGCTGCAAGCCTATCAATAGCTTTGTTCTCCTTTTTGGGTATGGACATGATGTTGAAGGCTTCAAAATCCTCAATGAGATCCCATACCCTATTCTTGTAGTTTTTAGTAGGTAATTCTTGATAGCATTTTGTCATTTGACTTGATTGGAAACCATTTCTTTGTCACCAAACACATGCAGGTTCTTTATTCCTTGTCTTCTAGCCCAATGTAATCCATGAACCAAAGCCTCATATTCTGCAGTGTTATTTGAGTAGGAAAATTGGATACAAAAATTTGAGTAATACTTCATACCTTGGGGGACATGATCATAGCCCCTCATTTGGCTCCTTGTCTACTCTTTAAACCATCAAAGAAAAATTTCCATACTTCATTGTCATCTTTGTGCTCTAGCTTAATGATGTCAGGAAGAGGATTGTTCTCCTCATGCAGGAAGTAGAATCCTAACTCAGATTATTCCATCTCCTTATAGGGGTCAAAATCATGCCTTTTGACTGCCCATTCATTGAGAGTCAGTCTGCAGGATACACCCTACCTTGGTATTTGCCTTAGAAGTATTTAGGAGGTCCTCTTGATCAAAATTCAAACAATTTGCATTGATTGGGCTTGGCACATAAGACTCGATGTGATAATCCACTATGGGATTGGATCTGATTGTGTCCTTCACTCCATACCTTTTTCTAAAGAGCATATGTGACCAATCAATGACAAAAATCCTCCAATTTTGGTAGTGAAGTCCCTGGACAAACACAATGAAAAATGTGGTGGCAAGTCTATGACTGATACATTCTGCAATACAGTCACATTAGGGTAGGCATGCAGAGTGAGGCTCAAATCCTTGATGACTCCAATAGTGGTCACTGTTGTCCCATCCAATTGTACTACTCCTCTAGAGATGAATTCATACTGGAGACCCAATTGATCAACTATTTGTTTCGGCATTACAGAACTACTTGCCCCTGAATCAATCATGCAATTATGCACCAATTTTTCTCCAATGATTAATGAAACATAAAATGGAGGAGGCTTCAGATTCTTACCTTGTTGTTCTCCATGGTTTCTCTCAGGTTGAGCCATATTGGTAAGCACTTTCTCTTGTTGGCTAGGGGGTTGATTTGAGCTTGACCAATTTTTCATGACGGTTTGCAATAGATCCATCTACCCCTGTAATGGTCAATGAATCCCATAGTGAAATGTTCACACTTGTCCTCTTCATTTTCTCAATGATATTAAATGAACTTTCCTTCTACTGCCCCTTCCCTGGCACATTTTTCTCTTGTACATGGGCTGTTACAACCGATGCCTGAGTAGATTTGGAAGGTGGCTTGGATTGGCTCTACATATTGGGAGTTGTATTTTGAATGCCAATACTTTGTGGAGCAATGGAGGATTGAGGATCACCTAAGTTTGGTGAATGTCCTTCTCTAATATTTCTCTTCTTGGACCATGTATTGGCAGCTATACTTTGAGAAGGAGTCTGGTTCATTCCATAGAAGTCCTCAACTTACCGATTAACAAGCATCATTTCACTTGGAGGTCCCTCTTACTTGAGCTCCTTGCTGCTGATTTTCTTCATGGCTAGGTTCTTATGACACACCAACATTTTACACTAGAGATCCCGATTTAATGCACCATTGAAGCACATCAATTTATTATGTGGTTGATTGCATGGGAAACACCAATCATATTCTTGTGTTAAGTTATTCTATGCTAGAACCAATGCTCTTGATGTTGAAGCTGTGTTTCGATCATATGACCTGAAAGGTCTAGCATCTTGAGGTTTCCCTTGGTGTTGAATATGATTTGCAGCATGGGCTGGTGGTCTATTTTTCTTGATCTGAGGGTTTAGCTTGATATTGAGCTTGAGGTGATATGGCCTAGAAATTTGGGCCTAATGTATTTTTATGGTCACTAACTCATTCCCTAGGTTTTGAAGTTGTTTCATAATATCCTGAACCTCCTTTTAGGTGGTAGATGATGAGGTGGATGCTTGATTGAATTTTGACTCCTAGGAGTGTGTATAGGAGCTATTATGGGTGTTTGGATCTGGTACTTCGGTTTCCTAATTCGGGGTATAAAGGAATGGATGGCCTAGGGTAAAGTTTTCTAGCCTAAATTAAACAATTCTCAACCCCTATGGAAAGGCTATCAGCTATAGGTAAGGTTTTCCCCCATTAATTGAATCATTAAAGAAATATCAGAATTTAAAGCTCTAAGAAAGTATAGGAAGGCACCTTCATTAGTGGGCTTTACTACTGCTAGAATCCTATCCCAAGTTTGTTGAAATCTGAGGTTGAAATCCATCAACTACTCATTCGGATCTCTCTTGATTGTTGTCAGTTTCTCCAACAAGGATAAGTTATCCCCCTTTTCTCCAAACTGGTCATGAAGAGCTCTGCACAACTGGTCCCAAGTTTGAATAGAGCCTGCTTCAAGGCTCCTGAACCATTGTGAAGCTTTACCTTTGAGTGAAGAGGCTAGCAACTTGACTGCAATGTCCATCTCAGTGATCTCATGGATTGTATAGACATTTGCAATATCTTGAATGTGGTCACCAGGAGAAGTTTGGTTTTTCAAGTGGAATATGGGATGCTCTTTAATCCTGCCACCAACCGGGTTTTGTGCATTCGAGTTAGTGGGATGCTGCAGTGAAATTGACATAAGGATTTGGTTGTTGGTGTGCCATCTGATCAGCCTAAGCACCCTTCTCGATTGAAAGAATGACCTACTAGGAGGAGTTGTTGATAAGGCTTTGTTTGGTGGAGATAGAGACTTGGGCTCTTCTTCCTCTTCTCCTTTTGTCCGGAGAAAAGTGTATGTACAAATTTGTCCTTCTTCTCTTATTCTTGACTTGTTTGTATCCTTCACATGAACTTGGGAAACTTGGATCTGCTAAAGCCAATGGATTTTGTTCCTTTTGGAGTCACCGGATGCGTAGTTCTTAAAAAACTTCTTAAAAGCTAGAATCATGCAAGCACACATCGATCTTCTTTTGTAATAAAGATGGAGACTTCTTGGTCCCACAGTGGCATGCCAAAACTATTAGTGTAGAATCACAACACCCCCAAATGAGTCATCAAATCTTCTTTTCTAAGGAAGATTCATTTGGTGTGATTCTCATAACATTGATTTTTCCCCAAAGTGTGGGACTCTGCAATAATGGGAAAAATCTCTAGATTAAAGGCTCGTTCCTATTCCTTTGTTTATGTGCATGCATGAAATCTTGCAAAGGATTTGTTCCTAATCCTAATTTAAGTTTTACCAAGGGGATAGGGATAAAAGGAATACAAGAAATCAAAACTAAGCTACAAGGTGATGCAGAAGGAATGATGAACATTAGTTTTGTTGATAGACACAAACCAACAAAATACATACAATAACCAAGCATAGATAACTAGATTTATAATGAAAGACCAAATGAGAGAAAAGGAGACAAGAAAGGATCTAAAATCGATCACAAATGTGTTTTATTGCTTTGTAGATTGATACAATGCATTACAAATGGCCAGAAGGCTAGGAAACATATTGCAATTAAAATGGAATGTCTGAACTCCATGAATTCCTTTTCCAGAAGGGAAGGGAAGCTTGCAAAACAAAAAGAATGTCCAACCCTTTACAATGAGTCCCGACCCTACATTTATAGATTCAATCAAAGAGAAGAAAGAGAGAGAAGTGGGAAAAGTAGGTTGAAGTTCAACCATTGCTATTAATTCCTCCTACAAAATCTGCCTCCAAATCTACCTTGACTACATCAACCATTGGTTTGGCACCTTGAAGGAGGAGGAAATGGTGGAGTAGATTGAATCGATTTGGTTGTTGAGGCAGATAGATCCCACATTAATGGCCCTGAAGATGTTTTCTCCATTTTTCTTTACCTAACCTCCCCAAACTTAAAGTTTCATATCTCCATGGCATGGGTGAGGCCGATATCTTTCCAACGATGTCATATTTGTAATATTTTGAGCCCGAGTCAAAAGACATGCCCATTCGGAGTTTGTATTGGGTCCGTAAAGGGTGGGAAAACCGGTTCGATAAGAGACCCCTTTTTTAGGCTAGGACACATGGTTGGTGGCACATGTTTGTGGGTGGCCTATGTTTTTCTCTTGGAATGGCGTGGGGCTGACACATGGCTTCCTCCATTGGCCTTCTCAATTTATTTATTTCGCAACTAAGTCCTTTCCTCGGTGGGGTCATATTTCTTGGTAGGGACATGCGGCGAGTCTAGCGCATGTCTAGAAACCCTCTCTTTATCGACACTTGAGTTAGTATCTTGTTTAGACACTTTGTACTCTTTACCAGGCTGCCACCATGCATTAACTATTCAACCCAACTCGTCCGCCTTTACGAGACCGGGATGCGGGAGGCTCTACACTCACTTCGAAACCCTTGATCAAGATTTTCCCTTGAAGAAGCATCAAGTTGAAACTGGGAAGCCTCCATAGGTCTTTGGAATTTTCAACGACATCCTTCCTACCTTTTCGTGGCTTGAGCTACATGCTAGGCCCTGGAGCTTGTTTAATCCTCCACTTTTGGATCTACCCTTGGAGATGCGCCGATTTGACACTTGGCAGTCCCTACCAGTACTTCTATACTTAGCCTTTTTAAGGCCCACTCTTTCCACCTTTTGACCTTTGTTGATCATTTTCTACGTGGAGGGTTGGCACGAGTTTGAGTCTCCGCCTTGGGCTCCCATTTTAGATTTGTGCCGAGCCAACACCTAGCACCTTCTGTCTAGTCGAAGACTTTTCAATGGTCATGTAACTTTTGGGGCTCTAGATGCATGGAATCTGACATTCGGTTGAAATTCCTTTCTTGGATTCAACTATGTAGAAGCATTGTTCTAACACATGGCTCTCTCTTCCGCCTCCTCCACACTTAGCTGATTTTTTTTTACTCGTTCTAACTCTTTGTTTTGAGCCCGAAGACTTCAAATCTTCACCATTTCTTCTTTTTCTTTCTACTGGCTTCTATGACACTCCTCCTCCTCTGACCCTACTATTCTATTTCCGAGCCCACAGTAACTTGTAGAATGGATTTAAGCCCAGATTCACTCGACAAAGCCGTTTTCGAATTTCTCATGCAGGGTAGTTTGATCTCTTCTGAAGCCCCACCACTTCCATTATAGAGTCTCCTACTGATATGTTTTGCGAGGCGAATGTGATTTCTTAGGTTCTTTTAGTGCGAGTCGTTACGATCCAATATTTTTCCCGGGGGAAAAATATGGATAACAAATTCTTTATATGGAAATAAAGGGTCAACAAGACATCCCTTTAACTCGTACTGAAGAAAATTTGACTCTGCGTGAAATGGAACAGAAAGCTGCCGAATTATCCCATATAAATTCTGTTATACATTGAATTAGATGGGGATCTCGTATGTGATATTGCTAGGAAGAGGCATTTTCTCTAATTACTTTTTCAATTAGGAGCAGTGTAGAATATTCTTTCTCACCTAATTTGAATCCATTTTACTCTTTTTTATTTATCCCCAAAGGTCTTATTAAATCTATTTATTGGATGGCCCAGCATTAAATACAAAATCTTATTATGCAAGATTAATAATCTTCTAGTTTAAAATAAATTATATTAACATGGTTTAATACCTAAAGTGTCAAGGCACACAACATGATCTAATCCCCTTAGGCCTCATTTAACATTACACACACATCTCTTTATTTAAAACATTCCCACTTAAATACCCCATCACTTAAGTGATGTAGGGTTCATCCTACACCCTTAGATCTAATCTTTCTTAGCCCTTAGATCTAGGTTAGACAAAAGAAACCCTAGATATCCTTATGGGTTCTCTTATATTCATTTCCTTTATTCAAACTCTCATTTTCTTTATTTGGTTTGCATGTTAAGGAAGAAGAGAGGCCATGGAAGGGAGATCCAAGATTAGGGATGGATACACACAAGACAAATATTTGTGTGCATCTCTCTTTTAGAGTTATTTTAAAACTATTTGTCATTAGCAAAACCTCATTTTTCTCCTCTTTTTTTGTTTCAATCACATTCGGGTTGTGGGTATTTACCCATTTTATTTAGGCTCATTTAGGGATTTATTTTGCAGGCTTACATATATACACATTATATATATGCTTTGCAAGAGTGTGTGTATATGTAAATACATATATATTTACTGTACAAATGTATATATGTATTTATATACTTATTTAATATATTTCATTATCCTTTAAAAAAAAACATAAGCGATATTCGACACAAATACATCTTTTTTATTTTACCATATTTCATATATATATATATATATATAATTAAATACATTAGTTAAAATTGACTAAACTACTCTCTTGCCGTGGAAAAATGAAGTAACACAGCCGAGTGTAAGAGAGGGGATGCATATTTAGGAATGGCGGCATATTTCATTAAAAAGGTGAGGTTTAATTTTAGTAGGAGGGAGGGGTTTAATAGATTTAGGGGAGGCGTGGACCCCACCCCCACCCCATAAATAATAATATGGATTGGGGGTGGGGTCGGCGCCTCCCCCAACCATATTCATTAATAAAAATATGCTAACGGTGGGCAAGGCAAGGCCACTTGGCAGACCAAAACAAAACCATTTAATTTTCTTTATTAAAATCCATTCGTTTTATTATTCACTAAGTTGTATAACTACTTGATCGCACGTGAAGTGTGTGATGAAAATGCCAAAATTAAAATAAGGAAGTGCGATGAAGGAAATTGAAACATATAACAAAGAAGAAATGTAGATGTAGGTGGTAGAACAACTACGGGAGGAATTTTAAAAACATTAAGGAGAAAAAAGTTTGAGATGAAAATGTGAAAGCCAAAGAGGTAATGACCAACATGGATTAAGAGGGGAGAGAGGAAGGAAGGTGATGAAGATGATATTCCTCTTATAAGCGTGATGGAAATAGAAATGTGGAGGACATTCTGGAGTAACGGATGAATGAAAAGTGAGCAGACATTCGAAGGGCTAATAGTGAGGGATATCTTGATATAGCCGTAAAGGATAGTCCTTGTCTTTATGTGCCTGTAATGTCAATAGTTTCCCATTACAAAGTTAGCCCTTGAGATTTGTGGATTGGAAATACCCAAGCCATTTTGAGAGCTATTTTTCTTTGGTTTCCTCTAAAAATTGGTGGAATAGGAACATGGAGGGAGTTATTGGCATCCCAATGAGGGCCCGTGTATCAATCAAACTTGATGATGAAGAGTAGAGGCAGAGAAGGTGGAGCAGAGGAGTACTCATAAACAATGTCGACAATAGATCTGGTGACGCCATTAACAAGACCTATATCCACCCATAAGTTAGTAGAAAGCATGAGTTTCTAGTTCTTGTAGAGAAAAACTTTGTGTTGCAATTGATTTTCATCAGGATCTCCGAGTCAACATGCGTGGTGTTTTGAGCAATTGATCTGACAATGGGTGAGTAAAGGGACTTCAACATTTGAAGGTTGTGGTCTTTGACCAGGTCGTTTTGAGCAAAAATATGGGGGGCATCTTTAAACTCAATGATTTCTTGTTCAAAAAGTCAAGTATCTATTCTTAACATGTGGAGCTCCCAATCTTGCAATAGAGGGAGAAAATTACGAATGTTGAGAAGAAAGTTCGAAATGATACCTTTGCAGGAGTGGAACCATGTTGCCTGAAGATAACATTTAAGGAGATGGAAATGGTGAATTATTTCCAAAGGTTAACCTCATAGGATTTACTGGCATATAGAGGAATGTCCATGATAGGAGGAAGTTGACTGAGGTCCCCAAAAAGGATGATACATTTGTTTCCAAATTCAGATGTTTTGGAGTATGGGAAAGCTTCACAAAGGTGGTAGTCAATATTGTTGAGCAAAGTTGGGCCAATGAAACTCATTTCATCAATTAGAATATATTGGATATGTTTAAGGAATTCTTGAAAAGATGAAAAATCCTGACCCTCAAAGGGATTGAGTTCTTTGGTGGGTATGCGTAGGCTGGCGTGTATATTAGAAGTAGAAATGTTGAAAGTTGTAACTCCAGTTGGGGTGAGAAAAGGGAGAGGTGAAAGGCCTAGGGAAACATAGAGGAAAATGAATACTTGATAGTGTTAATGAGGTATGATTTTCTAGTACCAATAGTGCCTTGAATAATAAGCATCCATAAAGGAAGGCTAGATTTGTATGTGAAGTGGTGAAGAATAGTATCCAAAGCCAACTGTTGTTCTGGAGATAAAGAAGAAGAGGTGAGGACACACTTCCTTGCATGCAAAATGAAACATGTGCACCCTTACTATCCTCAATAAAATTTGGTGCAAGAGGTTGTAAAGAAGGTGAAAACTTATGGGCACTCCAATTGTGCAGGGTGTCAAATTCATGGAGTCCCAACATATGCAGGTTGTCTAGCCTTGTTGTGTTGAGCCGAAGGCAGGACAATAGATGTCATTCATTTAACACTGAATCCTACCATCGTAGAAGGAACATGCCCCTACGGGATGAGCGCATGTTGGAAAGTAGAAGAAATTATGCTATGTGTTTTATGCTTCACTATTGGAGATGCCATACAAAAAAAGGAAAATTGCAGCTGACACATAAACACCAAAGCAATAACCAGGAAGGAAACAAATAAATAAGATCTTAAATATAACGGTGAAGATAATTTGAAGACATCATTTTCAAGACGTGAAACAAATGCATAGAGAAAACATTAATGTGGGGAGCTACAAGATTTCAGTACCTCCATTACATATTTTATTACCAGTCAAAAGCTTGCATGTATTCTAACTTTTGCAATAAGTTTACATGAAAGGACCAAAATGCTTGGGGTAAGTTATCACATAATACAATTTCACTGTAACAAGCTCCTACAAGATTGTCTTTTGATGTATGGTATGTTGTAGATGCTTTCATTTGTGCTAGTCATATTTGGAAGTTCATATAATTAAAAAAATCATTCTTTCTTTAACACGTAAAAATAGAATAGCTACATATAATGATATTTGTGGATTTAATATATTTGCATTCCTTGTTCATAGTATCCTTGAAACCTTTCATTTAATGGGTCAACATAAACACTGACATGGAATTAATTTTACCTTTTGAAAAAATATTAATAAGAATATAAAGGAGGAAGAGTTGGATATTATATATATTTCTCTTTAATAAAATAACATAATCATAAGGATAAGGCTAAGAATTAGAGAGCAAGAGAAAAATAATATTTCCATTCAAGTATTAAGTATAGAGTTGTCACATATAATGGATGGTATTCATGGAGATATATATTTGTTTACTTTCAAAATAATATAAGTAAACCAAGATGTACATACTCAATTTAATGTGAATAACAATAACAAAAATATGCATTTAAATTATGGTATACTACCCTATAAACAAGTACGTAGAATAATGGTTTGAGGTTAAATCATAATATATTGTGAATTAATAGATATCTTATGGTTGATAAATTACATATACCATGGTTTTCCAAACCATTTTGAGGTGTAAAAATGGGGGATTCACAAAGGACTCCTACATCTGGAGTAAGAAATAATAACGAATCAGTATTAAGAATCTTTTGTAGCTAAATATAAAGAAACACGGTGGTATTTTATGAAAGATGGATCAATGAAATAGGACAAGACAATTAATTATGTTTTGGTTCATCTTGCAGGCCTCTATGTTGTCACGACAATCATAGGAAAATCCATATGTTGTTTTGTTGGAGTCAATGACCTGGGAGGATTAAATCTATGCACAGGAGTTGCACTAAATGTATGTCATACAAACAATTTGCATTGTTAGTTTCTATTCCAAGAGCTGCCTTTCAGAAAATGTAGCATGACATTGAAGAGCTTGGAAACTTGATGCCAACAAGATAAACTTGATAATTTTTTGTCCAATAGAACCATAACGACGAGGTGGGCAATCGACAGGAAAAAGAAGTTGACATTCTTCATAACTTTGTGAGCGAAGAAGATATTTATTTTATCAGAGATGGAAAGATGACTTAAGTCCCTCAGCTTAATATATATTTTCATTATAGCATGAGCATGAATAATCAGTCACGTCACAGGATAGAGTTTTCAATTTAAGGATGAGGTCGTCCATCAACATACCAGTGGAAGTGGTGATAAAGGAAAGGCCTTGGATTACTTTGGATTGACACTGATATCTTGAGTTGGAAATGTGCCAAGGGATTGAAGCGGTGTTTTCCTGCAGTCCATAAAGATGCAAATACTTGATGTTAGTGGTTTTACATGGCTCGACCCCACGCGGTTTGAAAATTGTTACGCATCTTGTTATTGATGTGCTTAAGACCTTTATATGTTGAGGGGGTCATTCTCAAAAAAATTAAATAATTTTTAAAATTTGAAAATTTTTAATTTCAAATTTTTTTAACCATAAACATGGAACCCTAATCTCAAATGTACTAAAAAAACAATAGACAAATTTTAAACTCATAAATTTCACTTGGATAAAGTTAAAATATTTAAATATTAATTATTTTTATATTATTTTAATGGTCATCCCTTGCTGTCCCCAAAATATTGGTATTTGTCACCATCTCAACAACCTCACCCCCTCCGTCTGTTTGCCTCCCCCACTTTCCCAAGACTTAGGTTACTATGGGAAAAGGTCATGAGGGTAGTTTTTGATGATGTGTTTTTGGTTAGCACAAAAGAGATCCATATTTCTTTGATTTTCTTTTCCTTTTTTGTTATTTTTTCAAATTTTGCTTACTTTCAATTTTCAACATTCAGACTTTTTTTTGTGACAAAACAATTGTTCCAATTCTATTGGTTGGTTGTTTGTGATAACACGTCAAAGGATTCTCTCTACGAGACCATCAAACATTATTATGGGATGACTACAAGAAAATAGGATCCCATTTGGTGTATACTAATTAGAGATGGCTTAATCATTCCACCTAACAAATACATGGAACTAGGTACTACTTGACAAATAAAATTCTCATTATTCTTCTTTGTTGATAAGGAGGTTATGGCCGGTCTCAACCCATGCATATAGAGGATGACGTCTCACAAATTTCTTAAAGATGAAATTCAAGATGAGCTGAAGCTTGCAAGTTTACAAGGGTGCAAAGAAAGAATTTTTCTTAGGCTTTATGCATTTGATAGAGAATAACCCAACATCCATGTGACAAAATTAGGGTCATTTAACCATATACTTCTTAATAAATGCAATTTTAGTTTACTTACAAATTATAACTACCCTATTTGTAGATTTTTGATGGGAATCTTATGGTTCTCAACATAAATCTTCAAAGGCTAGTCATCTGTGTCTTGTCTCATTTTGTAGCATTTTTGGGCATGAGTGCAATTGAAATTTGAAACTTGTTTGAGACCATTTACACCAAGAAGCACAAAAAGTTGATGAAAGAGTGTGTCAATAACCTTGTCTTTGCACAATTAAATTTTTCCTTCACATCATACAGGTGTAGGGGAAGGAAACTAATGACACAATTGACTTGGATGACATCGACCCATATTTTGACTAGATTTCCACCAATGTGGAGCCCATGTTTACCAATGGGGAGGTCACAAAATGGAGAGAGTATAAAAACATTTAATGTAGCAAGAGTGATGAGGATGACATACTTGATGATATTTTTTATCATGAGAATCATTTACCATCCACTTTTGATTTGACGGAGATGGAGAAGGGGAAGAAAATGTTAATTTTTGTGTGATTATTAATTTTCGGTGATGATAATAAATCGTCATATGATAATATGATATGCACTCGATTTTTCCATAAATCTAACGAGAAAATAGTCTTGCGTTCTTGAAGTTCATTTCTTATGTTTTGAAAATATTTTACACGTTATTTAATGTTATTATGATTGAATATATAGATTATTTCTCAATTTTTGTCAATTTTTCAACGAACATGAACCCAAGTCACATTTTCTCTGTTGAGTTTTTGTTGAATCTGAAATTTTGAACTATAGGTGCACCAATCACTCTAAAAAATTTGTTACTATTAATCTATATCTTCGCTACACAAAAACGGATCAAAAAAGTTGAAAAGTCAATCTTTAAGCAATCCTCAAAACAAATTATGTTATATCAACATTATTCAAAAACAGATAAGAAAACTTGAAACATCAATTTCCCAAGAACCCTTGGAGACAAAACCACACAAACACATCTATACAATAAATTATTAAGAATAGAAATACATACAAAAACATCTATACAATAAATTATTAAGAATAGAAATACATACAAAAATTCATAATAGTCCTTTTTAGTCCATAAAAGATACACTTATAATACATGTTATTCATTAAAATATAATACACTTTTTGATATGTTTTTGATTATATTTGAATGGTGAGGGGTGGAGTTTATGGTAGTTTAGTTTAATTTTAGTGTTTCTTTTCCTTCTAGTTTTTTTAATTTTTTTCAAGCATTGAAAACGCCCAAATGCCTGCACTAATGCTTGTATGCCTTCTAAAACCACCCCACAAATGGGTGTGTTGTTTTCGAGACGTTTCTAATAGGCGTCTAAGTAGTTTCGGCACTACCTAAACATTTACAATGCATTTCGAACCCGTAAATCACTTTGGAAGAATTTCCTAGAACTTAGCTCCATATAGTAAAAATTAATACTGGTTATGCACAATAGTGTCACATATAATAAGAAGTAGGATAAGAAGCCCAACTTGATAACTAAGCATGTTGGTTATTATGGTTCATTTCAGATTTTCATTCTAGCAGTTGTCTAGTTGTAGCATCATTGCTAAAGTAAAGGCAAATAAGGCAAGGTTCTTTCAAATTATCACATAAAGAGCTTTCACATCTTTTCCATTGTCTAAAATTCGGTATATTATTTTCCATTAATAGAATCTCATCATCTTGGTAAGCATTTCCAAATTCACTTTCCGAGTTTGTTAAGATGAATTTATAAAGATTTAACCAAGACTCCACACTGGAGTAGAACAATAATTTGAAAATTAATTACCTGATATCTAAAATTCCAAAAAGCTTTAGCTTTGAAGAAGCTTACTAAGAAGTGATGTTCAAGGGATGAAATTTAACCACCATATGAAAAAAGAGGCAGAAAAACATCCTGAAGACCAAAAGTAGAAAAATGAGATTAAAAAAATCTAGTAACCCATAACAGTAAACTCATCATGTGAATTGTTCTGTAAAACAATTGGAGACTTGAGGGATAAATGAAAGTTTCTTCTATCTTTCGCCACCATCTTGGTAACAGACCATAAAGTTTTCTTCAAATATTGCACTCCACAACAACTGTCAGATTCAAAGAAAAATATTTTAATTTGCATAGAACATTATAGGTACCTGAGGTAACTTATTGTTTCAACTTTGGAATCTACGAGCCTCCTGAAAACTCGCTTAGTCCTCAGCCGAGTGAGCACCAAACTCAAATTTTTATAGACATTCTTCAAAATAAACATACCTTTATAGCTTGCAGATTGCTAAGAGAAAATATTTCCATGGTGATATTATGCACAAAACTACACACAGGATCAGCCTTCAAAAAATCACATAGGTAAGGAGCGGCAACTACAGAGAGAGACAACTGAAAGAACCTATCCAAAATCACATTACCTATAAACTAAAACATTCATTAAAGTCCTAGAGAAGAATTTTTTTTTTTTTAGGTCATTTCTAATGGCAGAGCGAGGATGAGCACAGTCACCTATTTAAGATGATGACAGAGGATGGGCCACCGGACATGTCCACCATTGCTGAGAGGTTCCCTATTTTTCCCTTCTTAACATATGGTTCAGAGATAGAAATCAAACTTGAATATGTTACCACAGTCCTAACTTTTAATTCCTTTTTACATTCATTTCAGTGGCCGACACATGTAAGGCTTATCCATATATGTGCATCATCAACCAAAATGATCGTAGCCTCTCATTTATGTGGCCTAGATGTAAGATGGAAGGGGGCTTTCTATCAGTGTAAAAACCTACCATAACACTATGTTTCGAATGACATAGTTATGTATTTATCTACACATATTGTAAGAAGCTCTCCAAATAAAAAACGTAAAATTATTTTAGAATTCATAAAATCTATTAAAAATTTATTTTTCATAAAATCATTATAAAATAAAATATATATAAAAATAATCAAAATAAACTTCATAAAAGAATAAGAAATTTAAATGCAAACACCGGCGGTGACTATTCCTTTGAACTGCACCATTTGATCTGGTGGGGCATGGCCTTTCAACGGACCTTCCATGACACCCAAGTGCCTGAACTTGAAGGTCACAATAGGAGGGAAAAACATGGTAGATGAAAGTTTGGGACTGAAGGCTCCAATAAGTGCCATGGCCGATGGTTTTGGCAGTGTCAAGAGCTTTAAAAATTCGTAGCAAAGACCAAAAGTCATCTCCAATTTGTAATACCTGCAATTAATTAATGATTTGTGGCTCGAATTGTAATATTATTTTTGGTGATTTTTTATTCCAAAAGCAACAAATTGCAATACCCACAGCTACAATTATGTGTACCTATCAAAACTTCCATGACTAGCATTACGTTCCTTATCATTAATCTTCCACACCCTGATCGGTGGAGGGAGTTGCATACGTGGCCACACTTATTCTCACAAAACTTGCAACCTGTATATTTTATAAATTCATGCCCCACTTCATTCATTTTACACTTGGTTTCATTCCTTGGATTTTTTCACTTTCCATTACTATTTTTCTTCTGCAGAATAAGGAAGAACCCAAGGAAAAATGGATATAACTATCACAAGTTTACACGTCATTAGGCCCGTCTCTCATACTCCAAAGTTCTGATTTTTTTACCAGAGAGACACACTGTGAAAGATTACTTTTATAGGACCTCTACTTGAAATGAATATCAAGAAGTTCAATGCCAAAATGACTTAGAGAAGAAGGTGAAGGAGGGTGGGAGTGAGGATTACCATTTACTTTAAGTGAGTTATTGTCTGGATCAATTGTTTTAAAGTCATGAACTCGTGTCTTGTGAGAAAGCTCCATTTCCCACATTTTCACTAGGTTTTCAACTGTTTACCCATACCTACATAAACATATTCCAAACCATATTAATCAAATTGTCCAAGTTGGAAATATCTGATTACCATTAAAAAATAGACCTTCATCTGGATGTTAAGAAAGAGGGCATTCAGGTCTATATAAGGAGCACCGTGCCTCCACACAGTATTCTTCTTAGATCCTCTGCCTCGCAGTCAGACGATGACATTGAAGATGGTGTCAATCAAATTATGCAAACCTGTCCTGATAATGTTCATGAGGAGCAGCGAATGTTTGATGGTAGCTTCTTCAAACAAATATATGGATGAGAAACGGTTCGAATGGATGTACCTGTTAATGCATTGTGCAAAACAACTTCCGAGGACGCTCCTTCTGCGATGGATGAAACAAGATTTTCCTATGTGTAATATCCTCCTCCGCTTCTAGCTCATAAGCATCAACCATTCGATGCATTTTCAAAGAGGGAAGGAACTGACATACTGAGACAGAATGATGACAGTACTTAGGTATGCACCACACTCTTTCTATGGCTTGGCATGGATGCAATGTCTATTTCCCTGCATCAACACATGTAACCCCTATTTCATGTCATCCTTTCATCCCGACAAGATGTTAGTGCCAATACAGTGACTCTAGTTTGAGCGATCGACGTTTCAAACCTCGTTAGTTTCTTTGCACCCAAGTAGACTACTCTCGCTAAATCAATTGATACTTCCAGTGTAAGGCTGGAAAATTGTCGTACGTCATCAAAAAATTCATCGCAACCATCACTTGTCACCATCAATGTGAGAGAGGGGATCCTTTTCCCATAGATAACATGCCTTTCGGCGTGATAACATGACTTGTATTTTAATATTAATATTACTTACTAAAACATATTAATATAATATATAAATATTTATATATATTAATATTACTTATTAATATGCAACTATAAATATTTGTTAATGATGTTTAGATAATGATTTTCTAAAATTTGAAAATAATAATGTATATTATTAATATATGTCTACTATATATTAATAATGTATATATTTATTTATTAATTAAGTTTCTTTTCTTTGGATAACAAAAGAGTTGTAATAAGAATAGACAAATGGGATTGTGTGAATATAATTAAATTTATGTGAATTTGTATAAAAGAAATTTTTATAGTTGTATGAGAATGTGTTTTGTCATATACTCCAACCATTGTTAATGCAACAAAAGAACTAGATTAAATAAAATTTTGTTTTTTCTATTCCTTTGCACATCCATTTGCATAGGAGGAATATAAAACATTCTTAATTAACTTTGGTTTCTTTTCAATAAGTAAGCTAAAACCACTTACAAGGTTTCCTCATGGTAAAGCACTATTTTACTATGAAAAGAATAAGCAAGGGAAAAGTTATATTTTAGTTTTGAAAAGGAAGAGATACACTTGTCTTTTGACTACAACCTTCAAATTCTTTTGCCATATTATACACACATTACAACTATGATTATATAATGATACAAATATTTCTCAAGAACTCGATACATTCTTGCAATAAGATAGTCCCTCTCCTTATAAAAAATGCAAAAGAGTAACTTTCAAGCTCTCCACTTTCACTTACAACAAAACTAACATTACAAATTTGTCAAGTAGAATATCAAGACACTTCTTTTACAATACAAGTTTACAAGCCTTCCTCTTTGAGAAGAAATATCATGACAACAGTTTTACAAGGAGGCATCCTTCTTCATTTTTCTCTAAGTGCATTGTGAGTCAATCTTCACTCAAACTCCACCATCTTCATCAAGAATCAAGCACACAACAAAATGGGGGAGTAGGCAACACTCTCCACCCAACAAAATATCCAATGAGGGAGAGAATCCTTCTTCCTCATTGGCCCCCGAGAACTCACATTCAAATCCAACAATCAGGAAACAGAGGACTCTACAATGGAGGAGCAGGGTCTGAAGGATCAAATGACCCCACATAGAAGAAATCTAAGGGTCACTTCCATCGCATGAGCCCACATTTCAAATCTAATGATCAGGTTGCATTCGGAGCTTGAAAATGGAGGAGTAGGGTCAGCTAAGGAGGCAAATAGTGTCAAAGAAACCAGAGGCTCAAAGGAGGAAAATTGGGAAAGGCTTAAAGTCTTCGGGCTTCACAAATGATTCAGAGTGAGCCCAAATTGGCTAAGTATGGAGGAGACAAAGAGAAGCTACCAAGTGTCCAAACGGCGCACCTCCAAAGATTGAATCCAAAATAGAGACTCATCCAAGCGTGGGGCTTCCACATGTCTCCAAAAGGGACCAAAAGTGAGCGGGCCCAAATCAGACTAAGTATAGAGAACCAACGACTAGTGGAAGCCACATGATGTCTCATTGGTGTAATTTCAAAGAACGCCGAGAGCAAAGGAGACTCAAATGAGTGTGGGCTTCCACATGTCCTAGGTCCAAAAAGGGACAGAGTCGGGGGTTGAATAGTCAAAATAGAGGCAAAGCTAGTGGAAGGAGCCAAGTGTCAGTGACGCTACTTCAAAAGTAAAATTGGAGCGGGCTTTCAAACAAGTGCAAGCCTCCACATGTCCAGGGTTAGACTATATGGCCCCACCAAAAAAAAAGGACTTAGCCAAAATATAAAGGAACAGAGAAAGCCATGGAAGGTGCCACATGTCTCTTGGTACATCTTCAAAAGGTAAATCTAGAAGCGGTCCCCAAACTAGCGCCAACTCGCCATGTAGCCATGTTGAAAAGTCAAAGTGGGAAGGTGGGTCATCGGAGGTAGTTTGAACTTTTTGCCCGAGAAGGTGTAAAGTGAAAAAATGAGCCACACCTCACGATGCCCAAGGAGCCACGTGTCAAGCCTCAATTGCATGTGGGTTGGTGGGCTTGGGGAGGAGCTTTTTTGCCCAAATGGAAAATGTGGAGACTGCGGGCCGAAGATGTTTTTTTTTTGACAAAATGAATTATGGGGCTATGGGGAAATTTTTGCATTTTGTATTTTTGGTGCCAAAAGGCACAAAGTGAGTTTTGGGCCCATGGACCCATTTTGCTAACTGGTTTTCACCATTTTTGTATGGACCAACTCAAACATTCAAATGGACATATCTTTTGATCCAGTGCCCAAAATTCAACAAATTTGGCACCGTTGGAAAGGTCTCGACCTCATCTACGCCATGAGAGCTTGAAACTTTAATTTTGATGAGGTTAGGTGGGTGAAAAATGGGAAAATGTCTTTCAGGCCATTAATGCAGAATCTGATTGCTTCAACTACCAGATCTGATTTGATTTGATCATTCTTCCTTCTTCAACATGCCGAACAAACATAGGAATCAGACTCGATAGATTGTGGGTGGATTCACGGTGGGAATTGATGGTTGGTGGTTGGATTTTAAGAGTAGATTCGAGTTTCTCCTCTCTCTTTCTAGTTTTCATCTATATATATTGTAACACTTCTCATTTGAGAAGGGAGAGACATTGGGATGTGGGGAAACTTTGTCAAAGTCATTTCCGACTCCATTTGAGTTGTAAGCCTTCTCCTATGCCTAGAGAGCATATTTGTGCCTCTGAGCACCCATGTAATAGTCTATGCACCTTATAGAGCAATAAAATCTTGTTTGTGGTGTCTTTCAACCCTTGGCATTGTTTTGATTGTTTCTCTGTGCCTCTTTATCTCATGTTTGCTCCTGTGTATGTATTTCATGTTTGTAGGTGTAAGATGTCATGCTTCATGGAGTTTGATGGTGGATTTGGATCTGGGTCTGTGTCACTTATGACTGACCTCCTCAGTCCCTTTTCCCTATTTCATTCTCCCTCAACAGAGTATCTCGCCACTTCCTTTTCTGGTGTATCACCGCTTAGTGTAGGCTCTTTCACCCTCTCTCTCTCTCTCTATGTCTCCTTGGAATGGTTAGATTAGGATTAGTTATTTTCCTGCACTGGAGTAGCTTGTGGTAGGTAGATTAGGAAGCAAGAACTGACTTTCTTCGGAGGTCCATCTCAAGTTTTACAAGTCCCATAACTTGAGAGATGGTCCCATGTTGTGTAATCACACCGAATGCCCCACTTCACACTCAGGCCATTCAAGGGTGTTGTGATTTTGCACTAACAATTTTGGCATGCCAGTGGGACACTGAGGTTAGATCTCTCATCTTTCCAAGGTGTCTCATTACAATAGCAAATCATAAGCCACCGTGTGACCACTAACATTTTTGGCACACCCGGTGGGACAAGAGGTCTTCACTTTATTTCATCAAGTTGATGTGTTCTTGGTGAGATTCAACCTTTAGAGGCACATTCAAAGCACATCTGGTGACTCCATCTGGTCAATAACCCATCCTCTAAGTTATAGACCTTTTTCATCCATTTCCACTCATTTTCATCCATTTTCTTCTTCCATCTCTTTCATTTTCTTCCATTCCATGAAGTTGTGCAATCATGACTTCATTCCTTCATGGAACTCACACTTGCAGCAATAACAAAGTGCAGTCCACCTCCAATGCATTTCCTAACTCCTCCAGATCAACATTATGATCAAATCCAAAACCATTATGCTTACCCATATGAGCAAGGTCAAAACCAGTTTGGCCATGGAGCTTATCAAGAACAAGGGGACACATATAATGGTGACAATCTACATGGAGAATGTTGGTTTTTTGGAGAAGATCCAAGGAATGGAGGCTAACATGGTGCAATCTAGGGCTACAACATAGATGAAGGCATTCAAGATTGGTTTCAGGGCACCTTGTCCATGGGGAGGCCCTTTTCCAAGACATTATAGCCCTCAAGAGAAGCTTGACTTCATGGTTGAAGTGTTGCCTCAACTTACACAATGGATTGAGGATATTGAGGCTTATGAGTTGGACACAAGACAACCTTGTCAATGGGTAAGTCAATCACTAGCTCCCTATCCTTCATTTTCTCTTTCTCAAACTTTATCATTTCAGCATGATCAAGAGTCAAGCCCCTCAGTTGCTACCCCAAGTGTTGATTTCTTCTCCATCCCCGATCTTCCATCCCACCTTAGTTCCTCTACCCTTTTCCCTCCCAAGCAGTCATTCCCTCCAAAAAACAAGAAGTTCCACTTCCCTCACCACCAAAAACAATTACAAAGCTGGTTGAAACCCCATCCACCCCTCCTCTTGCCTTCCCAATTCCATGTGGGGAAGAGACTCAAGAATCCAGTCAAGGAGAACAACAAGAAGAGGAACCCAATAGAGAAGAAATGATAGAAGATCTGAAGCATTGGGCTTCTAGGTTTGGGTTTACAAAGATCCCCTTGATGGTTAAGCCAACAAAGGAGGTCAAGGTTGAAGACCTGTGGTGGCTGAGGCTGAGTTTGTAAAGAAAGAATGAACAAAAACAAGAAGAAGAATATCAGGATCCTATTTTCTGTAGATGTAGTGTCCCTAACGAAACTCTATCTAAAGAAAATGTTGATCTAATCCAAGCTACAAGCTAGTTAAAGAAGGGGAACAATCAGCTCCAAGCCCCATTGAAGAGGAGCAATGAGAGAGATCAAATAGAGTTGAAGCCACTCAATGAAGAAAGCATCATTGGAGATTTTTTTCTTTCATTTCAAGGGCTGATTTGATTGATGAACCCATGATGGAGGAAGACCATACAATTTCAAAGGCTCCAAGTGTGGAGCAGGCCATAGAAGAACCTTCAATTCTTCCTCCCACTTCATACCCTTCAATCTCTAATGTTGAAGAAGAGTTTGAGCTTTCAAACTTCATGTTTGAAGAAGAGGGGAACCATGGTGAGCAAGTTTAGATCAAGAGGACACCATGGAGGAGGTTGAGCACATGCAATAGGACAACAAGGAGGAAGATTATCTATCAGACTTGGAAGATTTCTTTGATGGAGAGGAGCCCAAGGAGATCACATCATTTGCTCCTCCATCATCCACATTCCAAGCACATGAGCCTGTTGCCATGAAGGAGGAACATTCAAGGACAACAACAACCTGCATTTCATAACAAGCTCTCTGGAACCAAGGTTGGAAGATATGAGTCTTCCATGTTCTTCTCAGGAGAAGGAAGAGAAAAGGAAAGAGGATGTCATCATCCCTCTCACACCATCCATCTAGGAAGGTCAGCAAGAAGACTCCATTCTTGAGTTAAAGTTCAAAACCATGGGCACATTCAAAGGACCAGACCATTCCCTATTAGGTACTTGGCTTCATTGGAGCCAAGGGAGGAGCCAAAACTAGTCATGCCCACTTCAAGGCATGAGGATGAGTATCAAAGTACCAAGGGTCATCATCAACACCTCCAGGAGTCTAATGCCAATCAGCTTGAGGAGGTATTTTTGGTTGATGTTGATACCTTGATGATATGGGTGGAGGATCGGCTTATGGTCAGTTTTTCACTCATCCAAGCAGCCATATTCAGTGACAAACCATTTACATGGCTGCCCCTTTTGAGAAAAGGAAGCTACTTCTCCCCTACCTAGTTGTAGGATTTGTTTGAGTCCCTTTTCTCTCTGGTTAGTATAGGAGTAGGAGTAGATTTTGTTTTCAGTAGAAGAAGTGCTTGTGCACACTCTGCATGTCTCATTTGAGGCATGTATGATTTTTGTCTTTGTACATATGTTTTTTTGTATTGCTCAGAGGTGCGAGAGGCTAGGCCATTTAGTGTTCACGACAGAGAGACCCATAGTTTCTATAACAGTTTCTAGTTTCAAATAAAACACAAATACATAGAGCAACTAAAATCGGGTCTTAAGGTAGTCCATTTCTAGAATAGGTTTAGGGTCACTAAGCAAGCAGTCGGGCTCGCAGTGGCTGGGGATCAGATTTTCAAAGAAAAAGGATCAGTATCAGCTATTATTCTTGACTCCATGCCCAATGGATGCTTCAAGGCTACTGGTCCCTTCATCTAGCAGGAAGATGTCCCCTGAGTCACCAAATTGTTATCCCAATTTTTCCCCAGATAAAATTGGTCAAACACGACCCGCACAGAAGAAACTAGAGAACTCACATTCAAATCCAACAATCAGGAAATAAAGGGACTCTACAATGGAGGAGCAAGGTCTGCGAAGGATCAAATGACCCCACACAGAAGAAATCTAAGGGTCACTTCCATCACGAGCCCACGTTTCAAATCTAACGATCAGGTTGCAGTCGGGCTCAAAAATGGAGGAGCAGGGTCAGCTAAGGATGCAAATAGTGTCAAAGAAACTAGAGACTCAAAGGAGGAAAATGGGGAAAGGCTCAAAGTCTTTGGGCTTCACAAATGATTCAGAGTGAGCCCAAATTGGCTAAGTATGGAGGAGATGGTGGAAGCTGCCAAGTGTCTCAAAGAGCACCTTCAAAAAAAATCCAAAATGGAGACTCAAACAAGTGTTGAAGAGCTTCCACGTGTCAAGTGTCCAAAAAGTGGACTCCAAAAAAGTGGGCTCAAAATGAATAAGTATAGAGAACTAAGTATAAGTGGAAGAAGCCCGTGTCTCACGGTGCAATCAAAAAAGTAAAATTCTGGAGGTAGTCCAAATGAGCGTTGGCTCACCACGTGTCCCAGGTCCAAAAAGGGACAAAGTCGGGGGTTGAATAGTCAAAATAGAGGTAGGCCAGTGGAAGGAGCCAAGTGTCAACACGACGCTACTTCAAAAGTAAAATTTGGAGTGGATTTCAAACAAGTGCCAAGCCTCCACGTGTCCAGGGTCAGACTATATGGCCCCACTAAGCTAAAAGGACTTAGCAAAATACAAAGGAACAAAGAAAGTGGTGGAAGGTGCCACGTGTCTTCTTAGTGCATCTTCAAAAGGTAAATCTAGAAGCGGTCCCCAAACTAGTGCTAAGCTCGCCACGTGGCCATGTTGAAAAGTCAAAGCGGGAAGGTGGGTCATCGGAGGTAATTTGAACTTTTTGCCTCGAGAGGCGTAAAGTGAAAAAATGAGCCACACCTCCACTGATGCCCAAGGAGCCATGTGTCAAGCCTAAATTGCATGCGGGTCGGCGGGCTGGGGAGGATTTTTTCACCCAAATGGAAAATGCGGACTACATGGGCCCGAAGATGGTTTTTGACAAAATGAATTGGGATGTGGGGAAATTTTTGCATTTTGTATTTTTGGTGCCAAAAGGCACAAAGTGAGTTCGGGGCATGGACCCATTCTGCTAACTGGTTTTCACCATTTTTGTATGGACCGACTCAAACATTCAAATGGACATATCTTTCGATCCAGTGCCCAAAATTCAACAAATTTGGCACCGTTGGAAAGGTCTCGACCTCATCTATGCCATGGGAGCCTAAAACTTTAATTTTGATGAGGTTAGGTGGGTGAAAAATGGGAAAACATCTTTAGGCCATTAATGCAAAATCGATTGCTTCAACTACTAGATCTGATTTGATTCGATCCGTTGTTCTTCCTTCTTCAACATGCCAAATAGACATAGGGAACTAGACTTGATAGATTGTGGCAGATTGTGGATGGGGATTGATGGTAATGGTTGGTTGGATTTTAAGAGTGAGAGTCATTTTTTCCTCTCTTTCTAGTTTTCATCACCTATATATTGTAACACTTCTCATTTGAGAAGGGAGAGACATTCTGGGATGTAGGGAAACTCTATCAAAGTCATTTCCTAACTCCATTTGAGTTACAAGCCTTCTCCAATGCCTGGAGAGTGTATTTGTGCCTCTGAGCACCCATGTAATAGTTTGTGCACCTTATAGAGCAATAAAATCTTGTTTATGGCATCTTTCAACCCTTGGCATTATTTTGATTGTTTCTGTGCCTCTCTATCTCGTGTTTGCTCCTATGCATGTATGTATTTCATGTTTGCATATGTAAGATGATGTGTTTCATGGAGTTTGATAGGGGATTTGGATCGGGTCTGTGTCACTTGTGTCGACCTCTCTCGGTCCCCTTTTCCCTGTTTCATTATCCCTCAATAGAGTATTTCACCACTTTCTTTTCTAGTGTATCACCTCTTAGTGTAGGCTCTTTCACCTCTCTCTCTCTCTCTATGTCTCCTTGGAGCGGCTAGATTAGGATTATTTAGATTCTTCCTACACTGGAGAAGCTTGTGGAAGGTATATTAGGAAGTAAGAACCGACTTTCTCCGAGAGGTCCATCTCAAGTTTTCCAAGTCCCATAGCTTGAGATATGGTCCCATGGGGTTCTTCTTATGCCTCCCAAAGGCTTGGGTTTCCACCTTCGAGAACCAAAATACACACTACACTCTTATGCCTCCCTCAAGAAGATACACCACTCTTATGCCTCCTCAAGAAAACAACAAGATAAATACAAAACATATTCATCAACAAGGTGGACATCCCAACCCAACTCCCTCCTAAAATCACAATAACATTTCTCTTATGCCTCCCTCAAGTTTTACCCCCATTTCCATTTCTCCCACAAACTAAGGATCAAATCTATTTCCCACAATCATAAACAATATAACAAACATCAACTACACATATGAGCACAACCAAAATAGTAAGGTAAAAAAAAGGGTGAAGATCTACCTTACAAATTAAGAGTATTAATACAAAAAAAGCTCCAACCCTTCCAAAATCCTAAGCAAACAACATCCACTCCAAGCTCCATTCACCATTCTCAAGAAATATCTCCAAAAATTACAAGCATTCCCAAAAAGAAAATGAGCAAGTAACCCCTCAAACAACAATTAAACATGCATATAAAGGAAAAGGGAAGAGGAGGGTGAGGTGGCTCCATGTAGGATGCCACATCACTCATCCTCAACTCCACATCACAAGTCAAACCTCAACCCCAAGGCATAATAAATGGGTGGTTGAGAGGTATGACAACCCTCTTACACACACCACTCTAACCCACCCCCTTAAGGACTAAAATTAAACATGTGTAAGAAAGTGCAATAAAAACTTACCTTTTTCCTTCTAAAACACATAATGGGGTCTATTTTTGATCCCCCAACCCATAGGTAGGGTTGGTATAATAAATTAAGAGGTGTGGGACAAGTTTAACTTGTCCCACAAGCCTCCAAAATTGTCCCTTAAGGCCAAATCCAAATTTCTAAGGAGAGGTAGAGTGTACCACACTCAAGATCACATACACTCAACATAAAACACATAAACCAAAGAGCCATCTAATCTAATAAATGACTTATTTTTTTGTCCCATCCATAATTAGTTTAGTAACATGATTAATTTACTAATCTAGACACAAAATTAAATAAATGATAAAAGGGAATTACATCACCATAAAATCACATACACTAAAATTAATTAAAGGAAATTAAAAGAACAACACACAAACCCCTTGGTCACAATTGGAGGTAATCCCCCATGAGGACCCCTAACAAAAAAATACACACAACATAACACAAGTTGTCATGGTGACTAGTTGCCAATACCCCACATTCCTTCGTTGTTGGTCTCCTACCCCCGTAGTTTATTGTTGTGAAATAATTACTGCAAAATCACACAATACCTTCTACGGACTCGTAGTCATATTAGTGATATTGAAATAATAAAATGCTTATATCTACATATCAATTTCAACGTCAAATTTCATAACTACTATTGCTAAGACCAAGTGATTCAACAATTACTCTCAATTTCCAACATTTCGATTCTATTAATACATCAGTTTGCAATTAAGATCATAACCAACTAAATCATCTAATTTAAGCAATACTTTCACTCATTCACCATTTTGCCAATTCTTCAATATCAACGAAATCACAAAATGAATTTGATCATCCTAATAAAAATCAATACGAAGAAAATTCAAAATATCAATATATATCTAAGCTGACAACACATCATTATCTTCCTTACTGAATGTCTATCAAAAGTTAACTGCTCATTTGATTATGTAACGCCTATCGTTTGATTCCCATATCAAAATAATTTAAGGTTGTTCATATATTAATATTTGTAGGTATAATTTACAATAATGTCTATGTGTTTAGTCACGAGATAAATACAACAAAACAATATCAAAGAGTATATGTATCACAATCAATTTATAACAAGGCAACCATTCTAGCTAATTGTCTTATCCTTAATTTCCCATCAATTCCACAATACGACTATACGGTCAAAATGATAACCAAAACACAATAGTAATTAAGATGTTACACACATTTTATTTGTGTGCTAACTAGAAAACAACATCAAGGTTTGAGATTATAATCAATTCTAAATTTATAATACGGTTCAAACAAAGTAGAAGAGAAGTGGGCATTACAATATCACACAATAATATATCCTTCCATATGCAATCAAACACTTCCATGATGAATTTGTATGTGATGTTGTTCCATTGGATGTTTGTGATGTTCTCACGGGAAACCATTCATGTGGTATAGACATGGAATCTATGAGTCACAACCTCAAATGGTAATTGTTACCATTAGGATTGGGTGTTAAATGCTACCTAAGGTCATTCCTCTAACTATTTTTCCGAGCATCGGTGCAAATAATTTAAGAAGGTGATGGAGAAATCAAAGTGGTTCATCATTCGATGATGGGGCTAAAAAATACAAAGAAATTTTTTATGGTCACCTTCAACATATATTCGAGTGTAAAAAAGAAGTAGGTGGACCAAATCATAGATATGTATGATGATCTATTACATTCAACCACATGTTGCCACTTCGGTGTGAGGTAATGCATGCTATTGATTTGGTATCGGGATATCCTTTACACAACATCCTTGGAATCTTAGGTCAGACCTTGAAAATGATGAGATCAAAACGTAGCTATGAGAATTGATACAAAAGGGACACATTAGGACAATCTATCCACCTTGTTGAAGTACACATTCCTTGGCACTAAATAAAGATGAAACATGGAGAGTTTACATTCACTATTGGGCCTTGAAAAATTTAATGTGAAGAATTTTTACACCCTTTCAAGGATTCATGATTTTATGGACCAACTCCACGATGTAAAATTCTTCACCAAAATTGATCTCAAGTTTTTCTATCACTAGATTCCCATCGATTCAACCAATTTCTAGAAGGCGCATTTAAGTCTGGGAATGTCTCTTTAAGTTATTGGACATGCCCTTCAGACAAACTAATGCTCATGAAGAATTTATTAGGATGATGGATGACATTTTTCGGCCCTACACCAATTCCTGCATGGTTTTATACTTAGATGATATACTCACCTATATTCAAATGTGGAAGAAACATCTAAAATATGCTTGAGAAGTACTTGAAACCATTCAAAAGCATAGGTTGTATGTAAATCTATACAAATGCATGTTTGGGATGAGGAATGTTTAGTACCTAGGGTACATTGTGGATGAAGGAGTCCATGCTAACATAAAGAAAATACAGGATATTTAGAAACGACCTACTCCAAAGACTCTTAAAGAACTTTGTAGATTGTTGGGTATTTCATTTTTTTCATTGGGTTATCTTGGGGTTTTCACATATTTCATGGCCAATGAACCACGTGAAAAAGGAGTAAATGAGGCTAAATTCCAAAGGGGGCAGGTGCAACAAAGAACATTCAAATGTTTAAAAGAAAGATTATGCTCAACCCCTGGTCTCTCCTTACTTGACTTGCATCAAACTTAAAATTGATGACTTACACATCAGATTCTACCATGGGAGCTATTATCCCACAACATTCCCACCCTCTTGCATATCATAGTGAAATAATCAATGACATAGCTACAAAGTAAACAACATATCATAAGGATCTTTATTCCATCATCTAAGCTTGAAATGAATGGAAAGAATACATTTTGGGGAAGGATACAGTCATCTTCACAGACCATAGGCCATTGGATTTCCTTCATACGTAGAGGAAACTAAGGAATTAAAGACTCTAAAAGTAGACCAAATTCTCAAAAAAGCAGTTCCACCTAATAATAAAACATAAGGAGGAAATTTCTTATTCAATAATAGATTTCATGATCCACCCTTTAATTGTATCCCTCACAACCTCACATGATACTTTCAGTTAGTGCACTTTGTATGAGATAGATATTTAATTTTCTAATACATATCATTCCCTCCTAGGAGGAAGCATGTCCCCGATTTCTATCTACATGATAATATTCTCTACCACATGGCACACATCTATGCTCCACTAGTGAACAAAAAAATATTATATGGGAGGAATACTTTAGTAAGAAAATTAAACACTTTGGTGTGGGAAAAAAACTAGCATTACTTAAAACTAAATTTTTACTAGCCCAACCTAATGAATGATGTGGTTGAGTGCATAAAACCTTGTGCGCCTTGTATAATTTCCGACCCAAATAATAAGAAATAAGGATTATATATGTGATTTTTGGAACCAACCAAGCCTTGGGTCTCCATCTCAATGGACTTCCTCTCACATTTTCCAACTTCAAAAAATGTAAATGATTGTGTTTTTATTGTATTTGATCAATTTTCTAAAATGGCTAAATGATTTCTTGTAAGAAAAATATTTTTTAAAGCAAATCGATAAAATCTATTTTAGTCATGTATGGATCATTAATCGGGCTTCACAAGTCTATAATTTCTAATAGGGACAAAGTGTTCTTGAGCATATTCTATTCCTCTCTGTTGGAAATGATGGACACTAATTTGATGAAGTTCACAACCTTCCACTCATAGACTAATGGAAAGACAAAGGTTTTGAACCACCCGATTGTTCACATGCTTTGAATGCATCACTCCAAACACCCATGTACATTGGATGAGGACCTTTCATACATACAAGATGGAAACAATTGGGTCATGCATAGCTCCACTAATCATAGTCCATTTCAGGTTCATTAAGGATTCCATCCTTTGGTACCCATTGATGTATGCATTCCGGTGCATACAATGGAATACACATCTCATGGAAAAATCTGAAGTAGAAAAGGCAACAAGGTTTGTTGGATACTCAACAACATGTCGATGATATTTTACATAAGATGAATGAAAAGTATAAACAACACCTTGATAAACACATGGTTTCATATCATGTGGAGATTTTTTCAATGAAGTTTGATTACATCTTCGAAGGAAAGGATTACACGTCCACAAAAAAAAATTGACCTCTATGGTATTCTCTTTACACTATCTCCAAGCAAGTAGGTGAAAATGATTTTTGTTAAATCTTCCACCCTACCTTGGTTTACATCCTACCATGGTTACCTTACACATTTTTATAGATTTCCCTTCATAATTATAAACGTAGTATATAAGTAAATGTAACCCACAATGGGAAGACATGCATCTCCTTGTAGAGATAGTTATTCAAATAATGATTTTTCGAGCAATATGCATATCATTTTAGAGATAGTTTTTCTATTTACATATGACACAATTGTTATTATGTCATTTAATCCCAAAATCTTGAGTTTTGTATCAAACACTTATTTAAAATCATTAATTATAAACCATAAATAACAAATATAAAACAATATACACAATGAGAACACCACGAAATAAATACACCTTAAACATAGATTGGTGATGTGAAGCAATCTTCCCACACCCTAATCACTAAGCTGTGATGTCCCTTTTAGTGTTGACTCCTTTCCTTGCTATTGAACCCCGTTGCCAGTGATGAATGGTAATTTTGTACCTTGTTGTCGAGTTTAGAGGCTCACATTGCAAACCCAAGTAATTGGTGTAGGTGCGGCCTTTGGCGCTACGGGCAAGTTACCGTAGCAACCAACTTCGTTACTAGTACCTTATTCCTTGTTGTTGTTGTGTCGATGGTCATGCCTTGGATCAATTTCAGTGATCCAAGGCATACCTCATATCCTTTAGTGCTCACGATCCTTGTTTTGAAGTAAAGTTGACTCTTCTCCTTCCGTTATGCCACTTTGTTTTGTCGCTAATGCTTTTGCAAATTTTTGAGTACTTTGCTTCATCTCGGGAAGACCTTATTGATGATTTATTGTATCCTAATTATCAGGTTGTGGAGGACGTTTTGTTTATGGTACTTATGGAATCTTTAAACCTATACATAGGTATTTGGTTTTTTTATAAAGGTACCTAAATTTTGGCTAAATTAGCAAAATTACTCTCTTTAATATATTTTTTAAAATTAAAGAGGGGAGCTTGGCACCTTGGTTGCGTGGAAGTGGGAGGAGGTTAGTGGTGGTGCCAAGTTTTTTGAAAAGACTATTGATTAATGTCAAATGTTTAAATTCTTACCTACCACCTCTCATTCTCCTTAACAACAACTTTCCTTATTCGTGGCTTTCACCAAATGGAATTTTTGTGTTGAACTTCATTTCTTTTATCCTGCTAAAATCTGGCCTTTTTGCTAAATTTAGTGCTTGAATTCCTTTGGCAAGTGGAGGGTGGTTGAAGACCTGTCAAGCTTTAAACACATTAATGAGTAGCACCCCCACCCATTACTCCACCTGTTGGCTGACTGTTCTCATTTATTGGTTTTATTGACCCCTTGGCCTGCGTTTTGGGGAAGAAAAATGCCAAGTTTAAGCTATTGGCCACGTGGGTGGTTTGATGAGGAGATTTCAGACTAGAGGCAAGTATGGACATCCATCCAGATGAGGTAGAGAATTTTTCCATGTGTTTTTGTTCCTTGAGCTCTGGTCAACGTGGTTCTTGGTTGAAGGCTTTTAAAACCAGGCATGTTAAGTCTAGACTCTGCAACAACTTACTACCTTTTTACAATTTCATGAAATAAATGTTTCTTCTTCCTATAATGGTGTCTTGAAATGGGAATTTGTGGTGGAAGTTTGATTGTCTAGAGTGTACTGATTTCCCCTCTGTTCCTTCTCCTAAATCATGGTTTTTTTGGATACTGCTTTGCAAAAGGGAAAACTGCATTCTTTTTAATTTGTTATTTTAGTTGGAGGTGAGCAATATTATACTGTGGGGAATTTCTTGCACCCACCTCCCCATAGGGAAAGATAGTAATGGGTTTGGATGGTATGAATGCTTAACTGCCCTAATTACTAGTAAATCTTGGATGCAAGGGGACAAAAATGTAATAGTAATTAATAGCTCTCTTGGGTTTTTCTTGAAATAGTTATTTATTAGTCTATTCATGAGTGGCAATAACATTTTGAGTGAATCTGATTTTTTCAACAAGGAATCTTGTATTTTATTCATTTTGGAGGTAATCTTGTCATCTGTAAATGACTCCTGAAATTTAGTACTCAGTTGGGTTGTGTTTTGCTTTAACGAGTATTTTGAAAGTGTGTATTTTTCTTCTAATTAAAATAGAGGTTTTAAAACCTTGTTTGGGTATTATTATTTACTACTTGTTGGTTGCACCTCTTTGGGGACTTGCTGGATATTGGCCGCCTATTACATGTTGAAAATGTGGAAGTATAGGAATTGGGAACACAAGTACTTTATCCCTAAAATTGTACCTGATTATGTTGGTGTTCCTCTGAGGTATTTTTCCCTATTTCATGGCATGGGTTTTGGTTTTCATCCCTAATTCTCTGTTATGATATTTTGGGGACATTTATGAACCCTTATCTCTACCCTGGATATAGTTACTATGATCTGAATCCATAATCGTTTAGGAAGATCTGCCATTATGCTTTTTCTTTTGAGGTTCTCTTTTCGTATGGTTGCATACTTGAATCTTTGAGCTGGCTATAGGTACATTATAATTTACATCAATGTGATGTCTTTTTCTTCTGGGAACTATGACTGGATCAACCGATAAATTGGGTTTTCTCTGCTTTGAGTGGTCTCCTCGGTTAGAGGGGATTGATGTCCTTGGAAAGGAAGCTTTGTAACCCTAGCCCTGTTATGATTACTCTTATCTTAACTTGGTTAAACTATTTCCTTGCTAAGAGGTTATTGATAATTTGTGAATAGTTGTGAACGTATCATTAATGGTCATAATTTTATGACAAAACCTCGGTGTTGGTTCTAGAATTTGAAATGTGTTGGGATGACTGTTCTCATTATTGGAACATGAATCTTGTTTACTCATGACATTTGGTGTTACGTCATGAGGATAGTCTTGAGATTACGAATGGAATTTATTATATAAATACATTGTTGGCCTATGTTGGAAAAGTGTTAAAAATTATTAATGACATTTGGGGGTTACTTTCCGTTATATTATTTAGATAAGTTACCAAATATGAGGGGATTTTTGCTAAGATGAATGCATTGTTTGTGACTCTTTTAAATGCATTCGAAGAGTGACATATATTATGTTAACTTGTAGTACTTTTAAATGATCTTGAAAGGAAGAGGTGGTAAAATTATTGTTTAGATGGTAACCTCATCTTAAATGGATTCCAAAATAGGAGGCCTTTTCTGCCCCGTACTTTGTTTTTCAAGTAACTTGGTTGTCGAGTAATGCCCATCTTGGGTTTTGTCAGCTATCCTTCTTTTCTTATCATTACCTTGTGGAGTCTCTTTTCGATGAGAGAAATTAGTTCGTGGGTTGAACTTTAGTTTTCAAATCCTTTGATCATGTGATGGTTTACCCTTCTTACACTCATTTGGTTGCTCTAGTTTTTAGGCCAATGAAAATTTCCTCCTAGAAGGATTGATTTACCTTTCTGTTTCGCATCTATGATTGTATCTATTTTGTTTTGGGCTTCTCAAAGATTCTAGTGATGGATGGACCAAGTATTAGATTTCAATCACGTAATCTATAGGATTACATGATTGAAATCCCAATACTCTTGACCTTGTTCTTAACTGGAATACTTGACTTCCTTCTTGTTGGCTGGTAAAAATTCTTATCTCATGTGAAGAATTTGTGATTGGTGGTTTGTGCTTTGAACCATTCTTGAAATAGAACATTCCTTTCATGTTATTGTAAAATGTTAGCTTACTATTGCAATGTGTAGCCTTATCATGCTCAGTTCTCATGAACTAACTCAAGTTAATACTTGTGCAAATGGATTTTGTGAGTAGATAAAAGGAAATATTGATAAAGGTTTCAATCGGTTGTTTTATGAAGTTCCTTGTACGAATGTCTATTGTGTTGTAAATCTTGCAATGGTGCTTGTAATGGAGTTTGGAAGGCCTCTTGCCTTGGATTTTTGGTATTTGTGAAATAAAGTTGTCTTATCCTTTTGTAGAAAAACTTGTAATTATCTTTGTGAGGAATAAAACTCGATCATCACCTTGTTATGTGTATTTTCTTTATGATATTATTGTAGTCATGAAAATGTTGTAGCATGGCTTGGCCTATTTTTTTACCTTCTTGTTCTTAGCAAAAGTGCAATCAAATCTCTTGACACCTTTGGTTCATGTGCCATGTTGAATAGAAATGTTATAACCATGTTTAGCGTTCTCGTTAATAACGGTAATTTCTTCTTTCGGGTCATAAAACTTTCATGTTTAATAACCCTCCATGGTATTGGCACCATGCTACTCTAGGCATGTTTTTATGGGTTGACAATCCTTTTTCTAATGTTACTTAGAAGTACAATAAATTGAATACATAGATAACTAAATAAATAAGGTAATAATGAAGTTGTGCTTTGTTGATAAAATTAAGAGTCTTTAATAGGAAAGAAAGTAGTTTTTTCTACCAGTGTAAAAGAATCCACCCTCACTAACCTAAAGCTACGGATTAAAAATTATCCTCTTTGTTGTGAAATGTTAATTATTTCTAAAAGTAATTTCATTGTTAGCTTTTGGGGATATAGTAGATCTTCGTTAGAAAGGAGTTTTCTTAAGAACACATTAAGTCTAATGCTTCCATTTTGGGAACCCCATGTGCATCCTTTGTCGAACTTAATCAAGAGATTGCTAAATGAAGCTTTTACCCAAATCCAGTTGAACTATTAAGTCTCATTAAAAGATTGGTTAATAATTAAAGAGATCGTGATGATGAAATAAAATGATGTTCTCACTCTAACCTTTTCCACAAAAGAAATTGTAATCTTCTCTTAAGCATGGTTAATTGTTGACCCTTACACAAGGAGGTTGTAGTTTCGAACCATAATGGAACTCCACTCCAGTTAGAGTGTACGCTCGTCGCCTTGTGAAATGGAGGCATGAATCAATATTTAGTAGCTTGGGTGAATGAGTAACCTTGTGAGAGATGAAAGGTTCCCTTTTTGATCAAACCAATTTAGCTAGTTTTGCCAGTCTTTAGTTGAACCTCATTCATAAAACTTGTGCTCAGGCTAATTAGTCAATATTACCAAAGTAATAAGTTCACCTTTGTGAGAAGAATGCTCGAATCAAACATGAATCTTTTAGATTGTAAAGTCAGGTCTTGAAAAACATTGTTGTTAAATGCATAACATTAAAGTATTGTAAACCGTGGAGTGTATTCATTTGTGGTGTGTATTGTGGTTGAGTTGTTTCGTGGTGCCTTGTCAAAGAGAAATGTAAACTATCTTTGAAGGGTGTTAGATGTTTCCGTCCTGTCTATATGGTCATCACCGAGTCAAGATGTTTGAAGAGTTAGTTGTAGCCATTGTGACCACCTGTTGTGTCATTTTGTACTTCAAACAATTCAAAAAAAAATTATCCTGTACTTTGCTATGTTGTCTTGTGTGTCTGAAATAGTGGGCATTACACTTGGTATCAGAGCATAGGTTCATGCTCTTGAACCTTTGGGACAGACTGAAGTTGTGATGGTGTTGCATGATGGTGGTGGATATTGGAAGAGTAATGTGGTTTAAGCATGATGTGAACTATGTCGTAATTGTTACTTTGTTAGCACACATGTTGTGTATGTCACTTAGTGCGTAACTGATGACATGTTGATGTGTTAGAGATGAGAGTATTCTCTCTCTCCCTTTCTAGAATTCTATGTGAAATTGAGTGTGAAGCACTATTTTTTTGTGTGTGGGATGATTTTGATTGTGATTTTAGAGTGTTGGGTCCTTTTGGCAATTGTGATATGTGGGTGTGCTTGATATGTTGTGTGACCTGGTTGGTGGTAGTGATTTGGTTTTCTTAATGATGTCATTATCATTGTGTAGAAATGTGTGTATTTCCATGTTATATGGCATGGTGATTTGTATGTTGTACTTGATCTCATCATAATTGTAATTCATGTAATATGTAATGATTCATGTGGGATTCAGGGAACTATGGTGGTCATATGGTCCCTATCGTACATTGATTGCAATTTGGGTGAAACATGGTGATGTGGTGTGTTGTAAGCTTTGTGAATGTAATGTATGTGACTTACCCTGTATTGATGCCATGCATAAGACACTATGTTAATGTGTGTGAACAGCCATTGTGTTATTTATGTAGTTACATGTTATGTTGTAAACCTTACACTAACCGAACCTGAGGGAAATCGGTAAAAGTATTTGTTTGGAGTGAGGGGATGTGCAACATGGGCTAGTAACTCAGGCTGACCTTAGGTTCAGTAAATGACAAACCATGTGTCCTCTCTTTCTCTCTCCTCATGGTTGTTGTATGGATACAACCTAAGTATATCTATGATTGTGTTTAGCCTTGTCAAAGTGGTGGTGGGATGATTCAGATAGAGATGATGGTACACTGTTGTGCTATTGATATGTTATCATGCGAGATGTGTCTTGATGTTACGATTGCCAATAACTCGTTGATTACTCCCCTTAGTGGCTAGATAAGGTCACATAGTCATCATAATGTGTTATTCTTATATGTGTATTTTATTCATAAATTGAACTTTTTACTTTATTTTTGCAAGGACCAGCAGTTTTCTTGATTGCCATGTTTTGCATTTTTGGGCATTTCCTTGGTTGTGGTACTAACACATGGAATTTTTCACTAACTATGGCCATTCGCTCATTTATTTTTCTTGGTTTTGAATCTTCTTTTAAATTTTAAGATTTTACCACCTTTCCCAAGGCTTGTTCCTTACCACTTGGCATTTGGATCAGATTGATATGCTGATTCTATTGTTGGAATGTGTGGAATAGGGTCATGGGATGCACCATGGAATGGTTTGACCTATGGATCCACTTCATTGTATGGGGGTACACCCCAAGGAGTTACTGAGATAACTATCAAGTTGTTGAACCACGAGTTATTATGCAAGGATAATTTTAGTGGTGAATATTTGTAATATGGTGAATATTCCATTTTTGAAAAATTGGAAAAGGTGAATTTTCTAGCGTGGGTCAGTGACCTGTTCACCTAAAAATTACAGTTTAATTTTTTTTAGGGGTCAGCTTTGCCTACCCATTTAAACTATCCCCTATATAATCCTAGATTATTCACCAGGTAGAACACTACTAGATCACTCATACCACTTGGGGTATATGTATTATCAAGTATAGTAAACGTGTGAAAGGAGGGTAGAGGCTACAAGGTGCGAGACAAAGAGGTATTACAAACACACGACAAGGAGGTATTGTAGATGCATGACAAGGAGGTATTGTAGATGCATGACAAGGGTTAAAAATTTGATGCACAATAAGGGGTTAAGCGGTTGACGCGTGATAAGGGGACAAGTTGTGCTATTGATATGTTATCATGCGAGATGTGTCTCGATGTTCGATTGCTAGTAACTCGTTGATTACCCCCTTAGTGGCTAGATAAGGTGACATAGTAATCATAATGTGTTATTCTTATATGTGTATTTTATTCATAAATTGAACTTTTTACTTTATTTTCTCAAGGACCAATGACTTTCTTGATTGCCATGTTTTGCATTTTTGTGCATTTCCTTGGTTTTGGTACTAACACGTGGAATTTTTCACTATGGCCATTTTTTTCTTGGTTTTGAATCTTCTTTTAAATTTTAAGATTTATCACCTTGCCCAAGGCTTGTTCCTTACCACTTGGCATTTGGATAGGATTGCTATATGCGATTCTATTGTCGGAATGTGTGGAATAGGGTCATGGGATGCACCATGGAATGGTTTGACCTATGGATCCACTTCATTGTATGGGGTACACCCCAAGGAGTTCTGAGATAAATATCAAGTTGTTGAACCATGAGTTATTATGTAGGGATAATTTTAGTGGCGAATATGGTGAATATTCCATTTTTGAAAAATTGGAAAAGGTGAATTTTCTAGCGTGGGTCAGTGACTTGGTCACCTATAAATTACAGTTTAATTTCTTTTAGGGGTCAGCTTTGCCTACCCATTTAAACTATCACCTATATAATCCTAGATTATTCACAGGTAGAACACTACTATATCACTCATACCACCTTGGGTATATGTATTATCAAGTATAGTAAATGTGCAAAAGGAGAGTAGAGGCTACAGGTGCGGCAAAGAGGTATTGCAAACGTGCTACAAGGAGGTATTGTAGATGCACAACAAGGATGTATTATAGATGCGTGACAAGGGGTTAAAAATTTGATGCATGATAAGGGCTTAAGTAGTTGACGTGTGACAAGGGGTTAAGCAGTTGATGCGTGATAAGGGGTTAAGCAGTTGACATATGACAAAGGGTAAAGTAGTTGACGTGTGATAAAGGGTTAAGTAGTTGACACATGTCAACAAGTCATGTTAACACACATCAACAAATTGCATCAACACGCATCAACAAGTCTTGTTGACGCACATCAATAAGACTCATTGACACATGGATAGTGACTGTGTAATTTAAGCAGCTTGTTGGGTTTTTTGAATAACAATTTTTAATGAATCTTGATATGGAAATAGTTGGATTTGCTCAAGGTGGGACTTCAATGGAGGGGTTAGGTACTGGAATGCAACATGCTTCCCTCCCCATTTCACAATTGAATGATAAAGAGATTTTTTTCAATGGCCAAAGATACGTCCTAATTGAAATGGAAAGGGATGAAGATAAAATGAAAATTGGTTGGAAGGAGGTGAGTTGCAGGTTGATTATGGGTGCAAATTATAGCGCTTTGGCTTCTTTTGAAAAAAGAGATGGGGCACTTGGTGAAGCTGCATGGATGGCAGCGACATTAGCCTTCCTCATAACACTGTTTGGAGTGGTGGCACCACATAAGATGCCACGATTCCTGTTCAGTTTTGTAGTAATTTTGACTGGATTGAGTTACATGGCATTTGTTGCCATGAAATTTGCTTACAAGTAATTAATACTCACCGAGTTTGCTAAATAAAGTATCTTGATAGGGTTATGTGTGTTCATAACTTCATAGCCTTAGGTATTAGGAATACATGAAATAGAAAAGAATGACACTCCCCTGATATCTAGATAAATTGTAGGGTTATGCAAGTTGATTGGAATGCATGTTTCGTATTTATGTTTTTGATAGTTGTATGTTCGCTAACTGTTATATTCATGAATTTGCACCGCAATTTATCGTTTTTATTTTGCATTCTAAATTTGTTAAAAATAAATTTTTTTGTATGAGTATATGGTTGTCAATAAGGATTTTTAACACGCGTCAACAAACCGTCGGTGTTTGTAAAATTGGTAAATTTGCCTTTCACAGAAACCGGTTTAGGATATTCCCTACATATTTTCCACCTCCAATTTTCTATGGGTGTCTTAAAATGAACCCCGTTATTATGTCACTTGGGTTAGGGGTGTTTGGACTCTACATTCCTAGGGCCATAGGGAAACTAGGGTTTTGGTGTAGACTTGAAATAAAAGAAGGATTGTAATGATGTAATAGATCGGTGTGAATTTGAGAATGAGAAGTAAGCTATTTTGAAGCTCCTGTTTTTTAGTTACAAATCCGTTTATGTGTGTTTTGGAGGTATTCCAACCTCTTGCGGTTGGATTCACATCAATTGGTATCGAGTAGGATTTTGATCTTGCCAAAATAGTTAAGGTAGCATATTACATTTTTCTCGTAATTTTTTTACGTCTATTTTATAAGATCATGGCTAGACGCTGGGAGGGGAGGTTATGCCCAGATGTATAGGCATATGCAGGAGCTACGGAGACAAGTTGCTAAGCTCACGAAGAAGTCACCTACCTTATAAGGAGACATGCAAATGGGGATGCGGACCAGATATTTATATTGAAGAAGGACCTCCATTAATGAATGAAGGAGGATATGAAGAAGATCATGAGAGAGATGAAGAAAGCTTAAATGAGAGAACATTTGAGGAGATATTGATCTAGGACTTAGAGGGAAAGGATGATGGCATCAAAATTACTATTCCGATTATGGTGGAGTGTTACGACCACGAGAGGAGTTGATTAATTGGTTAAATTGCATGGAAAAATTATTTGAGTGTAAAACCCTTTCGAAGTGAAGAAGGTTAAGTTTGCATGCACTAAGTTGGCCGGACATGCATTGATCTAGTGGGATCACCTACAAAATGAAAGAAAAAGGAATGAAAAGGGCAAGATTCAAAACTAGAATAAAATGGTAAAGAAGCTAAAAGAAAAATTTCTTCCTGTAGATTATGCTCAGACACTCTTTCATAGATTCCAAAACCTAAGATAGAAGGATCTTAGCATTGAGGAGTATACTAATGAATTTTACAAGTTGTAGATTAGGGTGGAACATAGGGAGAGTCTGAAGAACATAAGGATACATGGTATATAAATGGGTTGAGTTACACCATACAAGATGAGCTAAGTATGCTCCGGATCCATAACCGGATGATGCTTATCAACTCACATTAAAGGTAGAAGAAAAGAACAAGAGGAATAATTTTAGAAGAGGTGTGAAGAGAGGTCCATCATCATCACCAATGAGAGAGGAAGGGGTAGATTTGAATCTACAAAAGGTGAATCCTCGACACGGGAGGGCATGAAGATTTTGGTCAAAGTCATGGTAACTACAAAGAGGTAGGGGTTTCGGAGGGGAAGAGGTTATAATGGAGGACGAGGCTGGAATTTCCCCCAAAGGAAATATACATGTTATAAATGTGGTGAAGAGGGGCACAAAGCTTTTGAGTGTCCACACTATCCTACACAAGATAGATGGAAATGAGAACAACCATGATTAAATCTTGTTGAAGCTAAAGAGGAAGAAGAAATGGAGGTTATGCAGACTTGGGTGAAACCCTCATGATAAGGAGGACGATGATTGTCTCGAGGAAGGAGAAAGAACATGATATTGTTGGTGCTGATTCATGGCTGCGAAAAATATATTTTGAACAAGATGCACCTCTGGAGGAAAGGTATGTAAAATTATTATTGATGGTGGTAGTTGTGAAAATATGGTTTCAATTGTAATGGTTGATAAACTCAATCTGAAATGTGAGAAGCACCCATATCCCTATCGTATATCATGGTTTAAGAAAGGAAATGAGGTAACCATAGATAAAAAGATGCCTTATAAAGTTTTCAATTGGGAATACCTACAAGGATGAGGTGTGGTGTGATGTTATCCCAATGGATGCATGCCATATATTCTTTGGGTAGGCCTTGGCAATATGATAGAAAGGTTACACATGATGGAGGAAAAAATACATATACCTTTTGGAAGGATGGTGTAAAGGTGGTCTTGTTACCTTTCAAGGAAGAAGAGAAGAGTGAGGGATTATTGGATACAAAAGAGTTTGTTACAGAAATGGAAGAAGTTGGTTGGTGTTATGCACTAATGTCAAAGAAGGTGGAATAGAGGATTTTAATATACTTGTTGCTGCGTAGAAAAGGTACTAAAAGAATACAAATATGTCATACCAAATGAGCTACTAGATGGGTTACCTCCAAAGCGAGATATTCAACACCATATTGATTTGATCCCAGGATCATCCCTTCAAAACTAGTAGCCTATCGGATGAGCTCAACACAGAGTGAAGAGTTAAACAGACAAGTGACAGATCTAATATAGAAAGGGTTAGTGAGAGAAAGCATGATTCCATGTGCAACTCCAGCTATTGAATCCCAAAAAGGATGGAGACTGGAGAATGTGTGTAGACAACAGAGCCATAAACAAGATCACAATCAAGTATTGGTTCCCAGATTGTGGTTAGATGATATGATGGATGTGCTGGTGAGAGCCTGATATTTTAGCAAGATTGACCTATGGAGTGGGTACTACCAGATTTGAATCTATGAAGGGGATGAATGGAAAAATGATTTCAAAACAAAATATGGATTATACGAGTGGATGGTGATGCCATTTGGGCTATCTAATGCACCCAGTACATTCATGAGGTTGATGAACAGAGTACTCCGAGAATATAATGGTAAGTTTGTTGTTGTCTATTTTGATGATATTATGATATTCAATAAGACAGTGGAAGAACACTTATTGCATATGAAATTGGTGTTAGACTTGTTACATAAAGAGAGTCTATATGCAAACTTAAAGAAGTGTAGATTTATTTAAAAGAGTCTTGTTTTCTTGGGATTTTTCATATCAGAGGATGGATGAGGAAAAGTTAAA
Source organism: Taxus wallichiana var. yunnanensis (assembly GCA_018340775.1). NCBI lineage: Eukaryota > Viridiplantae > Streptophyta > Pinopsida > Cupressales > Taxaceae > Taxus > Taxus wallichiana. Next base: position 928,694,853 of record CM031239.1, on the reverse strand, counting down.
GGCAATTTTGGAATGGCCTATTCCAAGGAATGTGACAGAGGTTCGTATTTTTCATGGATTGGAAACTTTTATAGGAAGTTCATCAGGAATTTCAGTAGCATTGTTGCACCCATAAAAGAGTGTACAAAAGGGAGGGAGTTTGTATGGACCAAGCAACAACAAATAGTTTTGAATTGTTGAAGAAGAAAGTGTCAGAAGCACCTATTTTGGTATTTCCAGATTTTAGCAAGGTCTTCGAGGTTGACTATGATGCCTCACATGTCGGGATTGGAGTTGTATTGAGTCAAGAAGGACAACTGTGGCATTATTCAGTGAAAAGATAAATGAAGTCAGGAGGAAATATTCTACTTATGATGTGGAATTTTATGCTATTGTTTAGGCATTAAGGAATTGGAGACATTACTTGGTAGAAAAGGAATTTTTACTCTTCATTGACCATGAAGCCTTGAGGTATGTAAACACACAAAAGAAACTAAATAGTAGGCATGCAAAATGGGTTTCATTTTTGCAAGAATATACTTTTGCTTTAAAGCTTAAGTCTAGTAAGTAGAATGAATTTGCTGATGCCATGAGTAGGTGTGTAGCCCTTTTAACAAACAATGGAAAATAAAGTACTAGGGTTTGAGGCAGTTAAGGGATTGTATGAAGGTGATCCAGATTTTGGTGATGTTGTGAGAAGACTTAAGGAGCCTACTGATAGTAGTGATTCTTTGATTATTTGATGTAAGATGGTTATTTGTTTAGGGGGAAACAATTTTGCATCCCTATTGGTTCAATGAGAGAAAATATTATAAGAGAATTACATAGTGGGGGTTGGCTAGACACTTTGGTATAAGTAAGACAATTTCTCTTGTTATAGAAAAGTATTATTAGCCAAAGGTAAAGAGGGACATAAGTAGGATTGTAGCAAGATGTAGAGTGTGTCAAATGGCTAAGGGCCATGCATAGAATATTGGGTTATATATGCCATTACCTATCCCTACAGGGCCATGGGTTGATCTGAGTATGGATTTCATGTTAGGGATTCCTAACACACAGTGAGGGAATGATTCTATCTTTGTTATGGTTGATAGATTCTCTAAGATGGCACATTTCATTTCTTGTAAAAAAACTAATGATGCTTCCAAATTTTAGATTTATTTTTTTGCGAAGTGGTTAGATTGCATGGAATTCCAAGAACGATAACATCAGATCGGGACACAAAGTTTTTGAGTCACTTTTGGAGGACTCTATGGAAGAAAATGGGGACACATCTGCATTCGGTAGTGCATATCACCCCAGGACTAATGGCCGGATGGAAGTAGTGAGCGAGAAGCTTGGGAAATCTCCTATGTTGTATAGTTGGAGAAAATCCAAAACAATGGGACTTAGCTTTACCTCAAGCTGAGTTTTCCTATAATAGCTCGGTAAATAGGTCAACATGGAGGTCTCCTTTCTAGATTGTATATGGTAGGAATCCCAAGGGGGTCCTAGACCTAATTGTTCTACCCGGTGAAGATGAAACTAGTGATGATGTAGAAGCATTTGCAGAACACATTCTACGGTTGCAAGATGAAGTGAGGGAAAAGTTAAAAGTGAGTAACACACAATATAAAACAACTGCAGATGTTAGTAAGAGAGTAAGTGTATTTGAAGAAGGATATATGGTGATGGAAAAGAGAGGTTTGTAAAGGGGACATATAGTAAACTCAAGTATAAGAAGATTGGGCCATGTAGGATTCTGAAGAAAATGAGTGATAATGCCTACAAGGTGGAGCTACCTGAAAACTTTCTATCTCACCAGTTTTTAATGTTTCTAAATTATATAAGTTTCTAGGCCATGATGAACATGTTTGAGAGGAGGAAGAAATAAAATGGAAGCAACAAATGCCAAAGAAGAAGGAGAGGGTAATGCGTGTTTTGGACCAAAAGACAATCATTACTAGACATGGGAGAGCCGCAGATATTTGGTATAGTGGGAAGGTTTGCAGCAAGAAGAAAATACTTGGATTCCTGAGTGGGAGTTGAAGAAAATTGATAGTGTAAAATTAGATGAGTTCCATCAAAATTTGCAGGAGCTGAATTCTTTTCAACCAGGGGAGAATGATGTGGGAGCATAACTTGTAGAGACCATAACTTTTGATCCGATCGTTGGATCATCCTAAAATTTTACAGGGTGGTAGATATACATTAGTACTATGTTGGTGTCAACTTTTCTTGCAATATTGTGTCCATTTTGGCACGTTTTTGGGCCCGGATTCCTTCATCTAGTGGCCTAAAATTGGCTCGTAATGTTTTTTTCACTTTTGACTAGGTCTTAGCACTTTAATAATTTTGTTTTGCTTTTCATAATAAGTCCAAGTTTTGCATGAGCCCTAATTTATGAAGGCATATTTGGCACAAAAAATTGGGGTCAATCTAAGTTGTTTTTCTAGTAGGTAATTTTTCACATTTTAGGGTTTTTTAGCTTTTTAGGGTTTTTTTGGCATTTTAGGGTTTTGGTGTAGACTTGAAATAAAAGAAGGATTGTAATGATGTAATAGATCGGTGTGAATTCAGAATGAGAAGTAAGATATTTTAAAGCTCCTGGTTTTTATTTCCAAATATTTTTATGTTTGTTTTGGAGGTATTCCAACCTCTTGTGACTGGATTCACATCAATTAATGAGTAGCACCCCCACCCATTACTCCACCCTATTGGCCGACTATTCTCATTTATTGGTTTTATTGACCCCTTGGCATGGGTTTTGGGGAAGAAAAATTCCATGTTTAAGCTAATGGACACGTGGGTGGTTTGATGAGGATATTTCATATTGGAGGCAAGTATGGACATCCATCCAAGGCTTACCCATTGAGGTAGAGAATTTTGCCATGTGTTTCTATTCTTTGACCTCTAGTAAACGTGGTTCTTGGTTGAAGGATTTTAAAACCGGGCATGTTAATTTTAGACTCAGTAACAACTTGCTACCTTTCTAAAATTTCATGAAATAAATGTTTCTTCTTCCTGTAATGGTGTCTTGAAATGGAAATTTGTGGTGGAAGTTTGATTTTTCATGTGTACGGATTTTCCCTCTATTCCTTTTCTTGAATCACTATTTTTTTATCTTTGCTTTGCAAAAAGGGAAAACTGCATTCTTTTTAATCTGTTATTTTAGTTGGAGGTGAGAAATGTTATAATGTGGGAATTTCTTGCACCCACCTCCCCATAGGGAAAGATAGTAATGGGTTTGGATGGTACAAATTCTTAACTACCCCGATTCTAGTAAATCTTGGACGTAAGGGTACAAAAATGTAATAGTAATTAATAGTTATTTATTAGTCTATTCATGAGTGGCAATAATGTTTTGAGTGAATCTAATTTTTTCAATGAGGAATCTTGTATTTTATTCATTTTTGGAGGTAATCTTGTCATCTATAAATGAATCCTGAAATTTAGCTTTTCGGTTGGGTTGTGTTTTGCTTTAATGGTATTTTGAAAGTGTGTATTTTTCTTCTGATTAAAATAGAGGTTTTACAACCTTTATCAGGTATTATGTTTTACTAATTGTTGGTTACACCTCTATGGGGACTTGCTAGATATTGTCCACCTATTACATGTTGAAAACGTGGAAGTATAGGAATTGGGAACACAAGTATTTTATCCTTGAAATCGTACCTCATTATGTTGGTGTTCCTCTGAGGTATTTTTCCACTTTCATGGCATTGGTTTTGGTTTTCATCCCCAGTTCTCTGTTATGATATTTTTGGGGACATTTATGAACCCTTATCTCTACCCTGGATATAGTTACTATGATTTGAATCCATAATCATTTAGGAAGATCTGTCATTATGCTTTTTCTTTTGAGGTTCTCTTTTCGTATGGTTGCATACTTGAATCTTTGAGCTAGTTGTAGGTACATTATAATTTACATCAGGTTACCTATATGACTATTGTGGCCTCTTTAATCAATTAATATTTTTCATTCTAAAAATATTCTAGGTTTCTAATCTTGAATGTGATGTCTTTTTCTTTTGGGAACTATGAATAGATCGACCAAGTATCCGGGTTTTCTTTGCTTTGAGTGGTCTCCTCGGTTAGAGGGGATTTATATCCTTGGAAAGGAAGCTTTGTAACCCTGGCCTTGTTATGATTATTCTTATCTTAACTTGGTCAAACTATTTCCTTGCTAAGGGGTTATTGATAATTTGTGAATAGTTGTGAACGTATTATTAATGGTCATAATTTTATGACAAAACCTCGGTGTTGGTTCTAGAATTCAAAATGTGTTTGGGATGAATGTTCTCATTATTGGAACAAGAATATTGTTTACTCATGACATTTTGTGTTACATCATGAGGATATTCTTGAGATTACGAATGGAATTTATTATATAAATACATTACTAGCCTATGTCCGAAAAGTGTTAAAATTTATTAATGACATTTGGGGTGACTTTACCTTATATTATTTAGATAATTTGTCGATTATGAGGAGATTTGTTGCTAAGATTAATGGTTGTTTGTGACTCTTTTAAATTCATTCGAAGAGTGGCATTGATTATGTTAACTTGTAGTACTTTTAAATGATCTTGAAAGGAAGAGGTGGTAAACTTCTTGTTTAGACTTTAACTACGGATTGCTTCTTTTGGGGTTGTGAATCCCATTATGATAGGAAACCCGAAAGGATGTTTAGATGGTAACCTCATCTTAAATGGATTTGAAAATAAGAGGCCTTTTTCTGCCCCGTACTTTGTTTTTCAAGTAACTTGGTTGTCGAGTAATGCCCATCTTGGGTTTTGTCAACTATCCTTATTTTCTTATCATTACCTTGTGGAGTCTCTTTTCGATGAGATAAATTAGTTCGTGGGTTGAAATTTAGTTTTTAACTCCTTTGATCACGTGATGGTTTACCCTTCTTACACTCGTTTGGTTGCTCTAGTTTTAGGCCAATGAAACTTTCCTCCTGAAAGGAGTGATTTACCTTTCGGTTTCACATCTATGATTGTATCTATGTTGTTTTTGGCTGCTCAAATATTCTAGTGATGGATGGATCGAGTATTAGATTTCAATCACGTAATCTATAGGATTACATGATTGAAATCCCAACACTGTTGATCTTGTTCTTAACTGGAATACTTGACTTCCTTCTTGTTGTGGTGGTAAAAATTGTTATCTCGTGTGAAGAAATTGTGATTGGTGGTTTGTGCTTTGAACCATTCTTTAACTAGAACATTCATTTCATGTTATTCTAAAATGTTAGCATTCATGTTTGAATGTTTAGCCTTATGATGCTCGATTCTCACGAACTTTGAATCAAGTTAATACTTGTGCGAGATGGATTCCGTGAGTAGAAAAAAGGAAAGATTGATAAGGGTTTCATCGAGTTGTTTTATGAACTTCCTTATACGAATGTCTATTGTGTTGTAAATCATGCAATGGTGCTTGTAATGGATTTTGGAAGGCCTCTTGCCTTGGATTATTGGTATTTTTGAAATAAAGTTGTCTTATCCTTTTGTAGAAAAACTTGTAATTATCTTTGTGAGGAATAAAACTCAATCATCACCTTGTTATGTGTATTTTATTTATGATATTATTATAGTCATGAAAATTTTGTAGCATGGCTTGGCCTATTTTGTTACCTTCTTGTTCTTAGCCAAAGTGCAATCAAATCTCTTGACACCTTTGGTTCATGTGCCATGTTGAATAGAAATGTTATAACCATGTTTAGCATTCTCGTTAATAACAGAATTTCTTATTTTGGGTCATTAAACTTTCATGTTTAATAACCCTCTATTAGGAAATAAGGGATAAAATATTTGGAATAATCCCTCACAGTAATCATAATAGTAGAAACTAATATGCGAGAAAATATTACAGATCTCAAAGAAAATTATAGAATAAAATAACACAACACAAAGAACAATATTTAACATGGTTCACCCAATTTGGGCTACGTCCACCAAGAATCACTTGCTCGATTTTATTACAAGCCACCACTCTCTCAATACAAACCCAGATCTGTTTGGAGCTATGGTCAAAAACTCTATAGAATTCACACCCGAATTCAAAACACATATGTAATGTTACATTATATCTACCATATACATAAAACCATATAAATAGACAAAAACCCCGCCCATATGAGAAAATCACGTTTCCTGATATAAGCATGTTTGGAAAGTGCACCGTACTCTTAGTGTACAATACTCAACACTTTCTCACATGAAAACAGGCTCCACAACCTAAAAATCTCCCACTTGGACACTAGTTTTCCTCTCTCACACTTGAGAAAGCTTATCAGCTTCTCCCTTCACTAGTTTCCATGAAGACCAACCAAAGCTGAACACAACTTCAGTTTTTCCCTTGTGACCACCTTGGTCATCATGTCTGCAAGATTTTGACTGGTATGAATCTTCTCCAGCTTCAACTTATCTTCCTCCAAATTTTTCCTAATGAAATGGTACCTTAACTGTATATGCTTCATCCTAGAGTGGAAATCAGAGTTCTTAGCTAGGTGTATAACACTATGACTATCACTATGCAACTTTCCTTCCTCCTACTTATGCCCCAACTCCTCAAGTAATTGTTGTAACCAAATCATTTCCTTGCTTTCCTCTGTGGCAACAACATACTTAGCCTTTGTGGTTGACAAAGCCACCAACTTCTGTAGTCATGAAATCCAACTTACTGTTGTCCCACCTATAGTGTAAACATAACCTATTGTGCTCCTCCTGTTGTCTACATCTCCAACCATATCTGAATCTACATAACCACACAAAGTGGTGTTTGATCCACTGTAGCACAAAACTATCCCCATGGTCCCTCTCAAATACCGAAGGATCCACTTTCTTCGCTACTGATGATCTCTGCCTAGATCAGTCATAAATCTACTCACCGCTCCCATTGCATGGGCAATATTAGGCCTAGTGCACAACATGGCATACATCAAACTGCCAACCATTGATGAGTAAGGTACCTTGGACATTTGGTTTCTCTCCTACTATGTCTTGGGACACTATTCCTTTGATAACTTGAAATGGCTGCCAAAGAAGTCCCGACCGGTTTAGCATCCTACATATTAAACCTCTCAAGACCTTCTTAATGTACTCTTCTTGAGATAAAGTCAGCTTTCGTTCCTTCCTATCCCGATATATCCTCATACCAAGGATTTTTTTGGCTGCCCCAAATCCTTCATAGCAAAGGATTCACTTAGTTGCTTCTTGAGTACTTTTATTTCTTGCATGTTTTTACCTGCAACCAACATGTCATCCACATACAGACAAAGGATAATATAATTGCCATCCTCAAATTTATTTGTATACACACAATGGTCAGAATGACATCTAATATAACCTTGCTCCATCATGAAGCTATCAAATTTCTTATACCATTGACGTGGAGCTTGTTTCAAGCCATACAAGCTCTTATTCAGTTTGCACACCATCTCCTCTTTACCTTTGACCTCATAGCCCTCTAGTTGTTGTATATATAGTTCCTCCTCCAAATCACCATGGAGAAATGTAGTATTTACATCAAGTTGTTCTAAGTGCAAGTCTTCTCTCTACAACTATTCCTAGAACAATTCTAATAGAAGTCATTTTTACTACAGGAGAAAAAATCTCATCAAAATCTATACCTTTTTTTCTGTACAAACCCCTTGACCACCAACCAGGCCTTGTATATTTTCTTTCCTCCTTCTTCCTCTGTGACTCTAAACACCCACTTGTTCTGTAATGATCTTTTTCCTTCGGGTAGCTCTACCAAATCCCATGTCTAGTTCTCCATGAGATCCTGATGCTCCTCATCCATGGATTTCTCCCACTTCTTCCTAGCATCTAGCTGCATTGCTTCATCAAAGCTCTCTAGCTCTCCACTATCAGTGAGTAATAAATAATAAAGAGAAGGAGAAAAATGTTCAGGTTCTCTTCTTACCCTAGAAGACCTCCTCAATATAGGAGTTTGGGGTTCTTGTTGAGGAGGTTCTTGAACTGATTCATGTGTCACTTTCCCATCCAAAAGATCCTCTACCACTGCATATTCTTTCTTGGATTCTTCCCTATTTTCTTGCAACTATTGCTTATACATGACTTTCTCATTAAATACCAAATCCCTAGATCAAATGATTTTCTTGTCCTTAATACTCCAAAATTTATATCCAAAGTCATCACCACCATAACCAATGAAAGTACATTTTTGATTTATCCTCTAGCTTAGTCCTATCATCATTATCTATATGGACAAACACCTCACATCCAAAGACTTAAGAAATGAATAATCAAATTTCTTACCATACCAAGCCTCCTCAAGTATGCCTCCATCCAAGGCACTTGAGGGTCCTCTATTATCAAGTACACAACTATGCTCACCACTTTTCCCCAAAAGAAAGAGGTAAGTCCTGCATGTAACCTCATGCTTCCTAGCACACATTCCATTGTTATGTTCATCCTTTCGACACCCCATTATGTTGTGGAGTTCCTAGAACCATCTTTTTTTCCGTGAATTCCATTCTTAGAACAATAATCATCAAATTCATTGCTGCTTATACTCCCCTCCATTATCGACTGAGACATTTTAGCTTAAGACTTGTTTCATTCTCTACCAAGGCTTTCCATTTAACAAAAGTGTCAAATACATAGATTTGTTTCTAATATAATAAAATCAAACTTTCCTTGTTGCATCATCAATAAAAGTAACACAATAACTTGAACCCCAAGAGATGATACCGAGCCCGGCCACACACATCGAGTGCACCAAGCTCTAACTTACTCTCTTTCTTTGTAGGTCCAACCTTGAGAAACCTTACTCGCTTCTATTTCCCATATATGCAGTCTTCACAAAACTCCAAACCTATTTCTGTATATCCAGGAAAATCCTTCTTTATGATCTCCATGCCCTTATGGCTCATATGACCGAGCCTATAGTGCCACAATGTTGTATCTACTTCTGAAGCCACAAGATTACAAACATTAGTGCTATAAGTGGTTAAATACAAGGTTCCAACCTTCTTACCTCTTGCCACCACAAGAGCACCCTTGGTAACCTTCCAAGAGTCCTATAAATATCATAGTACAACAATCACTTCCCAACTGCCCTACGATATAAAATTTCATCTTAATATAGGCAAATGTCGACATCATCTTCAATAGCCAAGTATTCCCATTTCTATCTTAACTCGAACATAACCTTTTCCAACTATGCTCCAAGGCTCATCATCACCGAGAAAAACGTGCCCAAAATCTCCTTGAACATAATCAACAAAATAATGCCTATGTGGAGTAGCATGGAAAGAAGATGCCAAATCTAAAACCCAAGATTTAGTAATATTGTGCAAAGAAAGAATCAAAGCATCTTGACATCCATTAGTACCCATTGCCACATTTGCCTCCTTATTTTCTTCTTGTTGTTTCTTCTTGTCTGAAGCTCCCAACAATCCTTCTTTACATGCCCAAACTTTCCACAGTGCCAACATACTATCTTGCTTTTGGATTTTTACCTTACTCAATCCTTTATTTTCCACCACTTCCTCTATTTTCGTCTCCCTCTAGTTTCCACTGTCAAAGCATTCCCTAAAGTAGAAGATTCCCCATATTTTTTCTTCACATTTCCTCACTTAGAATCACCCCTACAACATCCTCAAACTTCAACTTTGAGTTAGCTGGAACCGAGTTGCTTACCACCATTACTAGGCTATTCCAACTCTCAGGTAAAGAGCACAGAACTAATAAATCCCTAACTTCTTCATCAAATTCTATTATAACCGAAGCTAACATATTTACAACCATATTAAAATAATTTAAATGATCTACTACTGAACCATTCTCAGACATCTTCATATTAAACAAATTTTTCATTAAAAATATCTTATTAGAGGCAGAGGGTTTTTCATACAACTTCCCTAATGCATCCATTAGTTCTTTTGTAGTCTTTTCCTTTGAAACATTAAATAATACGAAGATGCAAGACACAACCGGATTGTCCCAAGTGCCTTCCTATCCAGAAAATCCCATTCCGCATCCATCATGCTCGAGGGTTTATTCACCTTCTCAGACAACGGAATATAAAGATCCTTCTGATAAAGGTAATCTTCCATCTGCATCTTCCAAAGACTGAAATTCTACCCATTGAATTTATCAACCCTAGATCTTCCATCATATGCCATAGCTCCCACTCAAGATAAAACTTCCCTATGATTCAACACTTCAGCAAACCAAACCAGGCTCTGATACCAATTGTTAGGAAATAAGGGATAAAATATGCAGAATAATCCCTCACAGAATCGCAATAGTAGAAACTAATATGCAGAAAATATTATAGATCTCAAATAAAATTACAAAATAAAATAACATAACACAAAGAGATAGTATTTAATGTGGTTCACCCAATTTGGGCTACGTCCACCAAGAATCACTTGCTCATATTTTATTACAAGCCACCACTCTCTCAATACAATACTCAGATTTGTTTGGAGCTATGCTTAACAAACTCTACAGAATTCACACCCAAATTCAAAACACATATGTAATGTTACATTATATCTACCATATGCACAAAACCATATAAATAGACAACTACTTAAGTAGTTTTACAAAACCGTGGGTATCAAAACCATGGGCCAAAACCGTCCCATAAACCTATGGGTCAAAAACCCACCCATATGAGAAAATCATGTTTCCCGATATATCGGGCATGTTTTAAGGCCTAATTTTTTTCAAAGCCTATGCCCCTCGAACCCCAACGAGACAACTGTGGAAAGTGTACAATACTCTTAGTGTACAGTCTTCAACACTTTCTCACATGAAAACAGGCTCCACAACCTAACACCCTCCATGGTATTGGCACCATGCTACTCTAGGCATGTTTTTGTGGGTTGACAATCCTTTTCTAAAGATAATAGAAATATAATAAATTGCATACATAGATGAATAAATAAATAAGGTAATAATGAAGTTGTGCTTTGTTGATAAAATTAAGAGTCTTTAATAGGAAAGAAAGTAGTATTTTCTACTAAAGTGTAAAAGAATCCACCCTCACTAACTCGAAGTTATGGATTAAACATTATCCTCTTTGTTTTGAAACGTTAATTATTTCTAAAATTAATTTCATTGTTGGCTTTTGGGGATATAGTATATCTTAGTTAGTAACAGAGTTTACTTAAGAACACATTAAGTTTAATGCTTCCATTTTGGGAACCCCATGTGCATCCTTTATTGAACTTAATCAAGAGATTTCTAAATGAAGATTTTGCCCAAAAGCAATTGAACTATTAAGTCTCATTAAAAGACCGGTTAATAATTAAATAGATCATGATGATGAAATAAATTGACCTTCTCACTCTAACCTTCACCATATTACATTGTAATCTTCTCTTAAGCATGGTTAATTGTTGACCCTTGCACAAGGAGGTTGTAGTTTCAAAACCTAATGGCACTCCACTTAAGTTAGAGCTTACGCTTGTCGCCTTGTGCAATGGAGGCCTAAATCAAGATTCAGTAGTTTGGGCGAATGAGTAACCCTGTGAGAGATGAAAGGTGCCCCTTTTGGTCAAATGAATTTAGCTAGTTTTTCCAATATTTAGTTGAACCTCATTCAAAAAACTTGTGCTCAAGCTAATTAGTCTATAGTACCAAAGTAATAAGTTCACCTTTGTAAGAAGAATGCTTGAACCAAACATGAATCTTTTAGATTGTAAAGTCAGGTCTTGAAAAACATTTTTTGTAAATGCATAACCTTAAAGATTGTCAGATACCGTGGAGTGTATTCAACTATGACTATGTAATGTGGTTGAGTTGTTTCATAGTGCCTTGTCAAAGAGAAAAGTGAATTGTCATTTATGGGTGTTAGATGTTTCGTGTTGTCTATATGGTCATAGTTGAGTCAAGATGTTTGAATAGTTAGTTGTAGCCATTGTGACCACTGTTGTGTTGTTTCGTACTTCAAACAAGTCAAAAAACATTTATCCCGTACTTTGCTATGTTGGTTTGTGTGTTCGAAAAGTGGGCGTTACACTAACAAGACACTTTGAATTGAAACTATTTTCTTCTTTTTGTACTTTATATCAATCATATCAATCGAAAATATAATAGAAATAACAAAAAAAAATTAAAATCTCAAATATTAAATTTTATAATTTTAATTTTAAATTAACAATAAAATATAAATATTAAAATTATTTTAATTTTTAAAATTATAATTAATTTGAATTATTTAATTTTAAATTTGTATTAATTTTAATATATATAAACTTTAATTTTAAGATTTTTACTTTTTATTAATTTGTATTTCCAATATTAATTATTTTCCATTTTTCATTTTTTAATAATTTTAGTTTTTAATTTTTATTAATTTCATCCTTTAATTTTAATTAACTTTAATTTTTTATTTTTATTGATTTGAATGTGTAATTTTAATTTTTTTATTAATTTTAATTTTAATGTCAATTAATTATTGATATAAATCAGCATACATTCAACCAAGATATTAAACTTGAACACACTTCTAGCGTAGATGATCTCAAACCAGAATCCACTTGTTAAATCAGCCTTAAATTGCGTCATCTCTGGGCATTACCACCGCGAATAGGGATCATACCTCAATGGAATTTAAACCTCGGTGGAGCCGGATACAACATCCATCTTAACGACTCAACCAAACCCCATTGGAAATTTTTTTGTAATTTTAAATTTGTATTAATTTTTTTAGTTTTATTTCTTATTAATGTTTAAATTTTATTAACTTTTATTTTTAATATCAATTCAATTAATTTTTAAAATAAATTTTTAATTTCCAATAATCTTATTTAAATTTTAAATTTAATTTTTTCATCAATAATTATTAATTTCTATTAATTGTTTTTCATTATTTGTATTTTTTTATTTAATTTTAATATTTATTAATATAACTTTTACTCATTTTTTAATTTTTATGAATTTTAATTTTTAACCTTTATTAATTTTTAATTTATTTTCTTTTTAAATTTTATTTATTTTCAAATTTTCATTAATTTTTACTTTTTTATTAATTTTATAATTTTTATTAAATTTTTTTTAAATTTTTTTTTTTTTTTTTTTTTAAATGTTATGAATTGTGTTAGAGTAGGTATTTACCTTAACTCATGTTCACTTAGGTACTTTATTTACCTTTATTGTATTTATCCTCACTCACTTATGTGTGTGGATATTTCTTTTATCTTATTTGCATATTACGAGATATAATCTAGTTGTTAGGTATTGTTATTTCCTTGATCTATGATATTGACTAGATCCTTGATGACTAGTTCTTTCCTAAATCTATGGACTTGACGAGTTCTTTAAAAACTAGTTCTTTTCTTGATTTATGGCTTGATCTACGACCTTGAATGGTTTTAAAATGATATTCCTTGCCTATATAAATAAGACCAATTCTCATTGTATTTCGAGTTCCATAATAATATATGATATTGTTGGTCATTTGTTTTGCAAAGGTTTTATTAAAGTTATTCTAGTGAATCACTTCCATCTTATTGTGTGTGATGTTTGATTAGCATCTAAGTTCTTGGTTTGGTATGATCAAGTTCTCGTTCCTTTTAAATTGTTTGTTTGTATTAATTACAATTTTTATTATTTTTTATTTTAAATTATTTTCAAAACTTTTATTGTTTTCTATTTTTTATTTTTTATTTTATTAATTTTTTAAATTTTAAATTTTTTATTATTTATTAATTTCAATATTAATTTCTATTTTTTATAATTTTAACGTGTTTTTTTTTTAAAAAAAATTTTTAGTTTTTACTATTAATTTTCAAAAATTACTTTCTATCAATTTTAATTATTACTTTAGATTAATTTTAATTTTTACTGATTTTATTTTTTAATTTTTAATAATTTTAATTATTGATATTTAATCTTTAATATTTTTTAATAATTTTAATTATTACTTTTCAACAATTTTTATTCATTATAATTTTTATTGTTGTTATTAATAATAATATAAATAATTAAAATTAAATTTTAATTTTTAAATACAACCTATTTCGACTACATATGATCACTTAGTTTACGTTTTGGAAAAGAGTGATGGACCTGGTGTTGTATTCTCCTATTCGTTAGAACCCTAACCCTAACAAAGGCTCAATGGCAACAATGGCATTTTTTGAGAAATGGAGTTGCAATCGACAACATGTGTGAAGAAACTACACCGTAGGGTGTGTCGGTGGCGATGTTGATGTCGTTGGTTGCTTTGGACCTCTGCTTTGGAGCTTCTTTGGCAGATGGTTCCCAGGTGATACTGCTGTTAGGCACTATGGTGCTTGGAGATCCCCTATCATTCGGGACCATACCCTTAAACCTATCATTGATGGTGGTGGCTCTGTTTTGAGCCAAGGTGATGGGAACATTGGCCTCATTTGCTTCAATGACATTTAGGGGGTTTGGTACTAGTGTCGGGGTCAAAATCTTGCGGCACATTCCCCGCGCTCCTTTACTAGTTCAAACGTCCTTTTTCTCGGGGAAGGCGTTATGGTTGCAGGGATGTTTATCTTTACCTGGCCGAGATCCATCCGGGAGTGGTGGCATTGTGGCTAATGGGATTGCAAATTCAATTCGAGTTGTTTTCTCGCTAAATGTTGTGCCTAAAATATATTATATTGATGTGGCCAAGGAAGATCTAATGCCTAAGCTTGGTAGTGAGAACGTGATGCCTCTTCTTATGGAAAATCCCTTTCGAAATGCTCCTTTGGGATGCTACAACAACAAAGGTGAAGAGCCATGGTGTAAAACCCCTCCTAGCTACAATAATTTCCCCTCCGATTACCTTTCGAACATAGGTATTTGATGTAGAAAATAAATTCATCCAACATGGTTTGATATGTCACTCTTTTGGACTATGGTCAAGACTTTTCTACTACATTCTTGGATCTCTTTAAAATAAAGAACTAATCATACGCAAGGTAGAGTGGATATTTACTCCTCTGCTAGAGGTTTTTATAGTAAATTTTAAGCTTCATGAAGATAGAGATATAATTTTTCTAAGCTTTGGGAACTCTATAGTAACCTTCTACTTATGAAATAGTGGTATCTATCTTTTAACCCTAGCACCAAAACCTTTAAGGTGAAGCTTGTCCGAGTGCATATGCCTCCTCTTTAACTACAATTTTGGGGGCATGATAGTCTAATTTCTATTGGAAATGCTTTGGGGAAATGCCTGGATATTGATACTAAAACATAATTGTATAGTAAAACTATGTAACGCCCGCTAAAATGACAACTCGAGACCCAAGAAAAGCCTAGGTTTAGATAGAAAAATTATGGAATAATTTTTTTCTTTGAAAAGTGTGATCACTACTAGGCTTCAAGCAATAGTTGTCACAACAAAGATTCAAAGTCAATTATAATTTAATAAATGAAAATTTTCCATTGTAACAAACATTAGATCCACATTACAAAATTAATGAGTATAGTTAATCCAAATATAGTTAAATTTATCTTAGTTGTTAACTTAATAAATAATTAAATTAACACTATAGTTAAATATTCCTTAATTAATTTTAGAGGGTCAAATGGGCCAAAGCAATAAAATGCCCAAGGTTTTTAATTTCACTAGGTCTAAACAATGACCAAGGTTCTTATTTGCATGGGATATAAAAACATTCTCTTATCCCCTAACATGACCCCTTAAAAGGTCAACCCATGCTTTAGAGTTACACATTAAGTTAAAAAGGGGTAATTTCCCACTTACCCACTCTCAAACTCATCTTTACACTTTAACCTAATTTTTCACATAATTAACGCACTTAAGGTTTCCAAAAAAAAAAATTTATTAGATGGGAAATTTCTTCCCCTTTCCAATGATATAAAGAATTCCTCCTAACTCTTCATATTTCTTAAGTTACAGGCTTGGGAAGAATTTTTCCCAAAGGCGGGTCTCGGGAGCCTAGGAAAGAAATTTTTCCCAAAGGTGGGCCTGTAGGCTGTGGGCTTGGGGAAAGTTTCGGGCCGGTGGAGAAGGGGAGGTAATTTAGATTTTAACTCTTTTTGCTGAAAGGGTGAAAATGTTTAAAAACATCTACGCCTCTCGACACCTAGTGATGCCACATGTCCGCCCGTAAGCTACAAGCTGGGAAGCAAACCATCGTGGAAAACTTAGAAATGTTGGATTTTGTGTTAAAAAAAAAAGGTTAAAATATATCCGCACCTCCACCAATGCTTGAAGAAGCCACGTGTCGACTCCACGGTGATAGGCGGGGATACTTAAGATTTTGTGCCAATTTTTCAAAAAGAAAAGTTTGAAGGTGCGGGCCCACGAACCTGGAAGTGGAATATATATATATATATATATATATATATATATATATATATATATATATATATATATA
Organism: Taxus wallichiana var. yunnanensis; assembly: GCA_018340775.1. Classification (NCBI taxonomy): domain Eukaryota; kingdom Viridiplantae; phylum Streptophyta; class Pinopsida; order Cupressales; family Taxaceae; genus Taxus; species Taxus wallichiana. Next base: position 928,678,548 of record CM031239.1, on the reverse strand, counting down.
TATATATATATATAATTTGAAGGATGAAGGATGAAGGTCTGCGGGGCCGCGGAGGAACTTGTGACTTTTTACATTTTTCCAAAAGTGTCCTAAGTAATTTTCGGGCCTGCAGATCCAATTTACAAAAATTTCCTCCCTTTTTGAAACCAAACGAAGTAAAAACTTCAGAAGGCCATAAATTTTGACTAGAAGCTCGATTTGAGAAAATAAGGACTTTTTGAAAAGGGCTTGAACTCCTCTTTGCATAGGAAGCACAAAATCTTATTTTTAACAAACTTAGATGGGTGAAATTTAAGAAAACATCTTTCCTACCATTAAAATGTGAACTAAACTTTTTCAATTGCAAAATTGGTCTAATTCGCTATTCTTTCTTCTTCAACACACCAAACAGTGTGGAGAAATATACTTGAATGGATTGCAAGGATTAATTGATTAACGATTGAGATTACAATATGAATTTCTTTTCTTTTTTGTGAAACTGCATTATTATGCCTCTTGCCCGATTACTGGAGTTTTGAATAAATTACTAGGGCAATGCAATTGTTTCATGATGTGCTTTGTTCATCCTTAGTTCATTTTAAAGTTTCATTTTGACTTTCATTATTGCAGGGTACTTTGTATGTTTTTTTGATATTGATTTGCAGGTTTGAAACAATCTAACAGAGATTTACGTATTTTAAACTAGAAATTTATCTATTTCATTTTCCATACTTTAAACATTTAAGCTCATTCCATTCTAATTTTACAATGTTTAACTTTCCTTTAATTAATGCGTGGAGAGAAAGAATGTAGTTCTATTTTCAAAACGTGCCTTTCAAGTAATACAGAGGAAGGTAATACTTCCTAACACAGACTTTTCCAGCCTTCAAATAGAGAGTTTGCAAAAGTATTTCATTCAATGAGTTTCCATCAACGCAGAGCAACTCCATTTTGTATAAAGTAAACCAACTTCTATTAAACTCGAGATAATTTCCTTTACAAATTATTTTCTGTTCATCATAACAGATTACGAATATATCTTTCTCATTCCTTTTCACATACAAATACAACTTTCATATCCAAAAACAGAGAAACTTTTCACTACAAATATTATTACAATGCCATCCACTTAAAGTGGGAAATTTCACAATAAGGGACCCAAGGAGAACTACAAAATTTTTCTTCACACAAGCTCCACATACAACAACAAGGAGATCCACCATGTTTCAAATTGGTCACAACCAAAACAAGGGGAGAGGCAATGCTCTCCACCCAACTAGAATTCCAATGAAGAGGAGAAGCCATCCTCCTCATTGGCCCCCGAGCCCCAACCACATTACAATAGGAAATGGATTCAACTCATGGCAACAAGACAAGCTTCCACAACACAAAATAGATTTCATAATCATATCACATTCCAAAATAAAATGCAATTACAATCACAAGAAGGACAATAACAAAATATGCAAGGCCTCATCAAACAAAGGCCAAAAGAGCAAGATCTATGGGGGAAGCTTCTTACACCTCCCAATGGGGAATGGGTGACCAGCTTAAAAACCCACCAAAATATTCATCTCAAACCCCTACATACTCTTATGCCTCCCTCAAGTACCTATTATGCCTCCCCATTCTATTATGCCTCCCCCAAATGTAAGAAATGCAAGCTATTTCTTGTCCAAGGTGGAACACCCAACCCATACTCCCTCCAAAATAACTATTATTCCTCCCCACAAAATATCCCCATAGTCTTCTCCTACACCACACCTAGGAAATCTACCCAACCAACCAACAAACATACCAAACATTCAAAAACATTCACATAAGCACAATACAGAAAGAAAACCTTTTTCCAAGAGTCAAACTCCCACCGCTCCATGATAGAGCTTGATCTAAAAGTTGAATAGAAGATATTCGTTAAATCCAAACAGTCCCAAGCACCAAAAAATCCACAAGAATTCAAAAATCTCTACCTTTCTCGAATTTCAAGAGCCCCAAACCAACATGAAGTAACACCCTGAAGTAACCCCCAAAATAACAAAAGAATTCAAATAAATAGAAAAGGGAGAGAGAAGGATTAGATGGATCCATGTAGGATGTCACATCACTCATACTCAACTCCACCTCACAAGTCAACTTCAAACACCAAAGCACAATTAAAAGGGTGGGTGAATAAATGAACATTTACTTACACACACAATCTATGTCCACACCCCAAGGACCAAATTTAATTTCATGCAAGAAGGTAAAATAAAACTTACAACTTGTCTTCCCAAAATACATAATGAGGCCTAATTTTGACTCCCCAACCCATAGGTAGGGTTGGTGTAATAATTTAATGTGTGGGACAAGTTTAACTTGTCCCACAAGCCCTCGAGGACATATCCGAATTTCAAAAGGAAAGTGGAGTGTTTCACACTCAAAGCTACTTATATATAAAACTTACAACACATAATCCAAGATCCATCAAATCTAATAAATGCATTCTTTTGACCCATTTTAATTAATTTAACCACATGATTACTCACTAATCTTGATACCAATTAAATAAATAATGAAGGGGAAAATACATCACTAAAAACCAAATACTAAAATTAAACAAGGGAACAAAATTAAAGAATACACATATCCCCTTGGTCACATTCAAAGGTGATTCCCCCATGGGGACCCCTATCATCAATTAATACACATGCACAAACAAATACACGTTGTCATGGTAACCCTTGTTGAATTCATCTAGAATTTCAATGTGGTTGGTCTCAATCCCCGATGTTTGTTGTGACATGTTTACTTGCAAAACACAAATACCTCCTTTGGCCTTGTGGCCACATCAAATCATCTAAAATAAATATATAATAAAACTCCAAAGTCATCTATATATAAATCAAAACATCATCAAGCAAGTAACGACATCATTTACAATTTCATCAATAACCATATGATCATAAAATTAGTTCAATTATCTAGGTCTACTCAATATGATGAAATAACACATGTCCAAAACATATATATATATATATATATATAACCATGTCAATCAACATATCAACATCAATATAAAATGTCTTCAATAATCCACATGCATCATATGTGAATCAAAATCAACAATAGTCCATGATCTTTAACATCTAGCATCATGCCATATCAAAAGCTACAATAAAACCCATAAGTAAAGTCAACATTATCATAATCAATAACAAAAGGTGTCGAAGGGAAGTGGCTACTACATCCCCCTCCCATTAGAATCGACTTCCTCCTAGGATTCACTAGAACAGTGTGGAAACCGAACTTGTAACAAAGTAACATCCTCCCATATAGCCAGCGATCTCATCATATTTTTCCCATTACACCCAAACCTAGTCAATATCCCTACCTCGAAGGCCCGGGGTCTTGCGCTCTATAATGCCGATGGGCTCCACTATCACCTACCCCGATCTTGCATCCGCAATGAGGTCCAATCCAGCACATGAGAAGGATATGTAATATATCTCCTAAGTTTTGCAACATGAAACACATCACGGATGCTAGATAAGCTAGGTGGCAACGCTAGAGATGTAGGCCAAAGGGTGATACACTCCATGATCTCAAAGGGGCCGACGAATCTAGGAGCTAACTTAGAACCTTTTTCGTAATGGATAGGGATCTTATGTGGCCTAACACGAAGGAACACCTTCATGCCCACATCAAAACTATGGTCGGTCCTATGCTAATCCGCATACTTCTTCTATCTATCTTGTGCCTCCTGCAGTCTCTGCCTAATCATAACCACGTGCTGCTCCATGTACTGCAATAAAGCTGGCCTAAGAGAAACCCTGTCCTCTAACCTATCCCAACTAAGAGGTGTCATGCACTCTCTACCATACAGTTCCTGGAAAGGAGCCATGCCTATCGAACTCTGAAAACTATTATTGTAGAAAAACTCCACCAAGTACAAATACTCCTCCCATCTCGACTGGTGATCCATAACATACATCCTAAGCATGTCCTCTAAAATCTGATTCACCTACTCAGTCTATCCATCTATCTCAGGGTGATATGCCATACTAAAATTGATCTTCATCCCGAGGGCATGCTGCATGGTAGTCCAAAAGTGGGAAGTATACAGAGGATCACGGTCACAAATGATCTTCCATGGAATCCTATGCAATCTAACAATATCATCTAGATATACCTATGCCACTACACTAGTTGTATAGGTGGTCTTCACTAGAGAAAAATGACCCACTTTCGTCAATTTATCCACCGTGACCATGATAGCGTCGTGGTGGTATCTCGACATCGGTAGCCCAACAATGAAGTCCATGGAAATGGTGTCCCATTCTCATTCCAATATAGCATGTGGAAAGAGAAGGCCAACTGGATGTTGATGCTCGACCTTCACTTTCTGACACTCCAAACAATGTGACACAAACTAAGCCATGTCTCTACAAAGTCCCCTCTAATGATACAATTGTCTCAAGGTGGCATGCATCTTCTTCACCCCGGGATGGGTTGAATAGGGTGCACGATGTGCCTCTGTCAAGATGTCCTACCTCAAGCCTTTATCTCTAGAAACATAAATATGGTCTCTATGCATGAGAAGGCCATATGCCTCCAATGAAAACCCATCAAACTTATCTCAATGGGTTCTCGAGACTTGATCTCTGCTCTAGATGCAATGTAGAAATTGTCGTGAGGAATTTGTTATAGAATCCTGCTCTACAAATATGTGCCACTAAAGTGGACATAACTTCATGTCTTTTCCTCGCTAAGAGTGTCTACAACAACATTCTCCTTCCCCTTCACATGGTCTATCTCTATATCATCCTCACAAAGCAACTCCATCCAATTTTAGTGACAAGCATTGAGATTAAGCTATGTGAAGAGGTGGCGAAGACTCATGTGATCAACCCCGAGTGTGAATCTTCGCCAAGAAGGAAGTGTCTCCATCAAACCAAGGCGTAAAAACTTTCATAAGCTCAAGATCATGATTTGGATAATTGAGCTCATAATATTTGAGTTTGCGAGACTTAAAAGAAACAACTCTACCCTCCCGCATCAACCACCTCCAACTCTTTCCAAAGAAGCATCCGTACATACGAAAAACTCACCCTACAGATCGATCGCACATTGTGAGGCATTCCTTCGTGTCCCGAAGGCCTACTCACATCTTTTCGACTAAAAAAATTCTTCCCTTTCCACTAAAGGGATGTGATAGGTGTGCTTAACCCAAGAGAAGTCCTGAAAAAAATCTCTGTAATAACCTACTAAACCCTTGAAGCTTTGCACCTCTATCACACTAGTGGGTGCTAGCCAATCCATAATATCTTGAATCTTGGAAGGGTTGACTTTGATACCTTCCCTAGAAATGATGTGGCCCAAATATTGCACCTCTTTTTGGAAGAATACACACTTCTCTAGGTTCCCATAAAGATGCTGCTCACGAAGACACTGAAGAACTTGGAAAAGGTGCCCCTTGTGCTCCTCACGCGTACATGAGTAAATCAAAATGTCATCAAGGAAGATGAGTACGAAGTAATCTAAGAACATCCTAAACACCCCATTAATAAAGCTCATAAACACTGCGGGGAATTCGTGAAACCAAAAGGCACCATAGTGAACTCAGTAGTGGCCATATCTCGTATGAAAGGCGGTCTTATGAATGTCTACCTCCATAATCCTCAATTGATGATAACCTAACTTAAGGTCTATCTTAGAGAAAACTTTGGCCCCCTTGATCCGCTGCTCAAAAAATCATCAATGCATGGAAGGGGATAACGATTCTTGATTTTACTTGGTTTGGATGATGGTAATCAATACACAACCACAAAGATCCATCCTTATTTTTTATAAATATCACCGTGCACCCCAAGAGGATACTCTAGGATGGATTAGGCCTTTCTCCAAAAGGCCCTCTAGGCATTTGAACTTGAGCTCGCAGAGCTCAAGGGAGGTCATCGATAAGGTGCTCATGAGATAGGCTTTTCTCCACGGAACTAAATCTATGTGAAAATCTATCTCACGTGGGGTTGGTAACCCACTAGCTCCCCTATAAAGACATTAGAAAACTCTCTAAAGATAGGATGGTCATCAAATGATGGTCCACTAGACTCATCCTCCGATTTTCACTAACTATGACCGCATACATCTGATAACTCCGTCACACACACCACTTAAGCTACGTGGAGGAGATGGTGCAAATGGAAACATGTCTCCTAACCCATAATATCACTAACTCAACTCCTAGATCATTTGTACATGATATAATATTATGGTAAGCTGTTGGTGCTCAGATTTATCTCCCCATTTGCCATTATTTTTCCTCTGTCTACATGTTCGAAATTTTTTTCTCTCGATGTGGGTATTATGATAGTTTCTACTTACATTTGAATGCCTCAAATTGTTTATAGAATCCATTATCATGTCCCTCCTTGAAGAAGTCTCCGAGATTGCCCCGTTTTTCCCTAATTTCTTCAAAATCTTCGGGCTCTACCATTTTTCCTATTTTTCCTCGATCATGGAAGCTTGAGAATGATTAATCTATATTTTTATACCATTGAAAATCCAAATCCATGGTCGAAAAGATGCTCGGAACCATGATTCACTTGTTTATTGTTTCAAAATTCTCATCCTTAGCGAAAAATTGGGCTCTAGCGTGAATGGTGATTTTATGTATTTTTGATGGTCGACGGGTGTCTTTTTCTTTTAAATGTTATTCCTTAGCATTCCGCAGTCATGTGGCTTCTTCTAGTTGGTCGTGGGATGGTGGGAAAATTCTTTAACTTATCACTTTTTACTTTTTTGGCAAAATGACAAATTTTGTCCAAAGTAGCTCCACTCAAATCTGATTGGTTCTTTTGGTGCTTATGTGGATTCTTCTAATTGGATGGGGCACGGTGGGTTGGTTTTCTCTACTTGATCTTTTTGGCTACAATGGAAAAAAAAAAAATAACCCACCCCGTGGCCTTGCTTCAGCTTTGATTAAAGCAAATTTTAAGTGGTAGGGAAAAAGTCTTGCCTTGACCCCGCAGGAGGACATGTGGCAAAGCTAATGGTGGAGATGTGGGCCTTTAGAGGTAAGTTGGATGTTTTCCCTTTTGGAAAAATGGGGTAAAATTCTAAAATGGAAGCGCGCCCCCACCAAATCATTTTGAAGCCTTAAGGTTTTTGAATTTGCGCCATAATGACACATGGAGGTCTCCACCGGGTCTTCTTTCCTTAGAATTTTCAGCAACTTCTTAAAGGGCCCGAGACACGTGGCAAGCCCATGCTCATTCAAGGTCTCAACTTTTGGGGACCATCTCAGGATGCACCATTATGACATGTGGTAGTTTGAAAATTCAAAGGGGCGGGGAAGCGGACCATCGGAGGTAACTTGGATTTTTTTCCTCTTGTCATCAAAAGGATTAAAATCTCAAAATGGCCCATAAGCCCGACAAGAAGGAGGTCAAAGTTAGCATTCAAAATGTCAAAAAAGGGAGATGGGCCATCGGGGAAACTTGGATTTTTCTCCCTTGATATTCAAATGACTAAAATCAACAAAATGACCCGTGGGCCCGATAGAGAAAATTCAAAACCTACTCCAGTCAAAGGCGGGAAAGCGGACCTTCGAAGGAAAATTGGAAAATTTTCCTTTTATGGAAAAGGAGTTAAAAAGTACAAAAGGAAGCATGGTTCTGCTGGGACTCACATTGGGACAGTGTCGAGGCCCATTTTTCAAGGGCGGTAGAGTGTGGGAAAACTTGGAAATTTTCCCTTTTCCAAAAAAAGAGGTGAAATGCTAGAATTTTTCCACACTTCCTTTGGGACCCACCTTGAGACACGTGTTAGGATCATTTCTAAAGGGTAGAGGCTAGAGCAAAATGTGAAAATTTTAAATTTTTCCAAAAATGTGTAAAAGGAAAAAGGGAACTCGCAAGCCCACTCTGAATTGGATCTCCCACGTGGACGGTCCAAATTCAAAGTAGAAATCAACGACAAGTTGTGCATCTGTATTTGATTTTTTTGCCATTTTCACTCCATAGCTCCTGGGGATGTGTATTCTTATGGTTTTTTATCATTTCTTGGAGTCTCCTACATGCCAAATGAAGAGGAACATTAATTTGGTACCTTGGTTTGGTGGGGAAGGTCTATAAATGTCTCTCACCATTAATATGCAATCTGACTATCAGATTTGGCCTATTTTTTTCTTTCCTTGGCATGTGAAAGACTTGTTGATATCTGGGTTTGGTGAGAAAAATCCGGGGACATATTTTTCTATTAAGATGAGACCTGACCTTTGAACTCGATCTGATCTTCCATTTCTTCTTCCCGAGCATGAAAATAGCTAGATTTGACAGATTAGGGGCGGAAGTGGTTGGTGAGTAGAGGGAAAAGTGATCCACCAAAAAAGGAGTTGAATGCGGGAGATATTCAAAGAGATCCACCCCTTGAGCACCTAACAACTTTTTACAGATCTAATTCTGGGAATCGTGATCGGAATCATGGCGAGCACTGGTGCATTCAATGTTTGGATTTTTGGGGAAAAGGCTCTGTTGTAAAATGTTATAAATAGGCTTAAATTTTCTATGAAAGAGGTTGGGAATTTGTGAACATAGAAGTATTAGGAGTCGAAACTAATTTTCTAAGAAAAATCTTGATATAAACTTGTTTATCTCTTTTGTGTTAAATTTGATCATGTCAAGGTGGTTGTGAGTGTACACCATTGACAAGCTCTAAGATTGTTCGAGAAACTTTCCCTGCTAATAAATTTAATCAAACTTGAGTTAATCTGTGTTATTTTTGGGAAAAATTGTGTATGCGCTTCGTTCTGAATGTCTGCAAGTAGTTTTTCTTGTTCCCATTGCATTCTTACATTAAAATCTGTGTGAGTCACATAAGATATTATCCTTGTGATAGTTTTGTGGAATTTGCAATTTCATTCATCAAAAGAGATTTCATTTGATAGTGAAATAAACAAATTTAAAATCACTGTGACTCCTAACATGACTATAATATTGTTTGTTAGCCTTTGAGGGTATCTTAGGTGTGATGAAATAGAGATTGATAATGTTCAATTGAGTTTTCCAATTTGAGCCTTCATTTTGGATCCTTGAAGTTTGTGTGAAAAGTGTTGATCTGGGCCTCCATTGGAGAACATATTCTAGTTAAAGGAAGACCCTAACTACTCTCGAAAGCACTCTATTGTTCAAGCTTTCCATTTTTGAAAAAGTTATCAAATATTTGGTATAATTAGCTTTATCTTACTTCACCTCTCACCAAAATTCATTCAAAAACAATTAATCATACCCATACTACCCTTGTTTTTCATGTGTGTATATAAATGCATAATTTTTACTATCAAAGCATGCAGAAACAATCAGTTTTCATTTTCTTTAGTGGCCTAAACCTTTCCTAGAAAATATCTCCATTATCTAGAGTGACAACTCGTGAGAGTTAGGTTTTTTTGCATTGATCATATTTTCTTCAAGGTCTTCTTAATATTTCACAAGGAAGGATATCTCCATCTCCTCCATAAAAAATAGGCTATAAAAGGGTCCTCTCATCTGGTTGAAAGGCACAACCATTAAGTAGTGTGGATAGGTCAAATCCTCTTGAGGGTGCTACCCATTTCTCTACATCTAAGTGACAAAAAAGCAAGCTACATTTCATCCCCGGCTAAAAATCACACACTACATGCTCGCTTGCCTCTAAGCTTCTCGTTAGGCTGTGATGCTACTCATCTTCCGAGCGAGAATCAATTGGGTAGTAACACCCTTGGCTTGGCAAGCAGTAACTGGGACATAGTGATTGCAGTTCATATTTAGACCCTAGTAAAACACTTCTTATATGCTCCAAGTGCTATGTGTAATTCTTTCAGTTTTCACACCTAGTGCACTAGCTTTCATTGATAAATTTGGGCAAAGAAATTTCAGAATCTTTCCATTTGGAGTTTCTAGTGTTGATGACATTTGACAAATCATATTTAGTGCATTTTGCACAACTAAGGTGGAAATCCTTAGTGGTGATTCCTGTTGATCTGATTCTTAATGAATACCAGTGTCTTAACCTCTGTCAAATAAGATTTGTTACTAACCTTTGCAAAGCTGGAAGGAAGAAGGTCTTTCTTTGTTAGGGATCCTACTAGGACATTATTTCCAGAGCTAGGAAAAGCAAATTCAAAAGGAAGAAAAGCATGGAGAGTTGTTGAAGATTAGCAAACAAGAAAAGGGATCTCCATTGATGAAAGTGATTGACTTATTATTGAATACTATCATTCAAGTGCTTCTGAATCAGGTAGCCTCTTTATGGAATTGAATTCTCCAACTGGAGAGGGGCCTTCATTTGATTTTGAAAAATTTTCTTCTCATTCTTCCCCTGTCTTTTCAGAAGTTGATAGGGATTTCCAAGAAACAAGGCCTTTAGGGGATACCCATTCTGAAAGTTATACTCCTGTGTTTCAAAGGCCCTCTACCCTTATCAATTTGTCACCCCTCCAGGGTCACCTCTTCAAAACAACACGGCCTTGCCCATACCCAGACCTCCATTTTTTGTAAACACCTTTTGTCCTATAAATTTTAAAGGGATGGTTGGTTACCCAAATGCAGTTCCCTAGGATGAGAGAAATAGATTACCAAAGTTCCAAGGAAATAATGCTATAACTGGTGATCAACATCTAAATATTTTTACCAAATGATGGAAGACTTTAAGATTGAACATGAATATGTATATATCAAACTGTTTATCCATACTTTGGAAGAAGATGTCAGGGACTAGTAAAAATCTTTTCTAGATAATTCCATAGATTCCTAGACCGAGATGAATAGTGCATTTAGATTAGAGTATGGTGACAGAACTGACCCTATATTTCTTCTGTCAAGAATTTGAAAACATCAAGAAGAATCCTAATGAATCAATACATGATTTCAACACAAGGTTAAATAAGACCTTGAGAAGATTTCATGTTAGGATAAGGCCATGTAATGAATCATGTTTGATGAAATATTTAGATGCATTTGATAAAAATGCTGATTACTACTGAGGGACAAAAAACCTACTAATTTGAGGCATGCATTCACCATGGCTCTCAAAATAAAGAAACAACATCAAGGAAATTGGAAAACCTCCAAAAAGGGAGGGTGTAAACCTAAATAACCCGAAAATTCTCAAACAAGTAAGGCTCTGATTTGGAGGAAGTTGTAAAAACTTTGATAGAGGTTATCAAGGAAATATCATACAAATTAGCCCAAGTAGAAAAGGGAGTTCGGAAAATTTCACAAAGTCAACACAAGTAACAAGTCCAAAACAGTTTTACAAATCACCAAAGATCCGATGATAGAGGCAAGGGACCTGTTATGATTTGGAAATAAGCGAGTCCTAGGATAGGGAAAACAGAACGGTACCTAATCCTTTGGTGCTGCAGACTTCTGTTATTGTGGAGGAGATAGATTTCATTGAATGGTGTGACAGATGTTTCATGCCCCATGCTCCATGTGAGGTAGATCAATAGAAAGAAGAAGAAGTTGATGAGGATAATGATGATGATGTCTACATGATGGGTTGCTCCACGATCTCAAAACAAGGGGAAACTTCAACTAAGGTGATAAGGGCTAGAACATTACTAATTTTTAGGATTGTATTCACTGTACCTATTCTTCCTCCCTCTCATACTTTAAAAGTAGATATTGTACAAGCTTTTGAATAGCCCAATAATGAATTTGAATATTTGAGGGATTTAATGATAAATAAGTATGATGGAGGCATCTCCTCTCGAGGAAGATAGGAAGTTGTTGATGAATGCTATTGTGGCTCAAGAAAAGGAACACAACACAAGAAGTAGGGTTGTCAAAGGGAAAGGGCCTCAGGCCAAGCCAAACAATCCATTGCTTTCAAGTGCTCCTAAAGAGGATCTTAAGAAATATGCATCTGCCAAGGGCCTTACTGTCCCAAACAAACATCATACCCCTCCTCATGCCCAAGCTGGTAAAAATCTTGTGCCATCTAATGAGTGTTCCAACCTTCCTTCCAATGCTTCCTTTCCAAAGTCCATCCCTTATGATATTTCCCAAGTCTTAATTCAGATCAAGATATCAGTTCCAATTGTTGAGTTGCTCAGGATCCCTGAGCACAAGAAGAGGGCATTGGAGTATTTTGGATTCAAAGAAGAGAAGACTGCCCTAGGAAAAATATAAACATTGTGGAGACTCCACCAGTCATTGAAGAATTATAAGCACCACCAAAGATCAAAAGAGCTAGATGAACCAAATGAGGTTTATTTGGGGACATCCTTAGTATATTCTCAGCTGAATGTGGATCCATTCTTCACCACTCTGATCATTAAAGACAGATTGCTACACAACTGTATGTTTGACTCAAGGGCATCATGCAATGTTATGCCTCTTGAAGTCATGAATGAGTTGGATATCGAGGTAACAAAACATATGGGAGGTGTCTTGCTATGGATTCCAGAGAGGTGTCGGTGGTTGGATGTGTGAAGGGTTTGGTGGTATAACTCACAACCTATCAGGTAGGAATTTGAAGCTTGATGTAGTTATTGTTGACCGCCAGCCAAGTGGGGTATGTTGTTGTCTAGAAAATGGGTTACAAGTGTTGGTGGGAGTGTTCAAATGGATATGTCCTATGCCACCATTCCAATTGAGGGAAACCATGTCAAGTTGTATGGGGAAAATAATATGTTGCACCTTATTGAATATCCTAACAATGTAAACTCTTTGGAGAAATAAATTAGGGAAGTTCGAGCCACTCTAGGGCTGTCCTCTCGCACCAAGGGCTAATCCTCCTGATCCATCGCCACTGTTCAAACTATCCCCGAATGAATTCTACCCCACCCTCTTCCTCCATACCTCCACCTGCTCACACCGCCTTCACTCCCCCTGCTAAAAAGGAAGATTGAAGCTGTTGCTTCTAGCAAGAAAAGCAAGAGCATAAAAACTAAAATCCCTTCTTCTCAATGGGTCCTAAGAAGTCACAAAGACCTGGAGCTTGCTGAGAACCTCCTGCATATCAGCAAACCGATGGAGGAACCTCTGGGGAGGAGGACTTGATAGACAGAGTGGACAGGATGGAAAAGGAAATACAAGAGCTCAAAGGGACTATAAAAAATATGGAAAAAGCTAAGGGAAAAGGAATACTTCAAAGTGATGATGAAGAGGGGGTTATTGCTGAAGTTTTCAAGAAGTTACAGTCTTTGGATGGCAGAATGGGGAATGCAAAAATTCGCAATGACTGCATACTATCTTCCCTTAAAAGCATTTATAATTTCATTTTTGCAATTTAAGTGGGATTAATGAAGATATTTGGGGCCCCAAAGAGAAAAGGGATATTGCAATTGCTTAGGTGGATATGAAAGACTCCTCTCAGGTCAATGCCATTGCCTTCTTCATGTCACTGTAGGCTATCAAAACCAAGATTGACAGGGCTATCAAGTAACGGGTTGTTGTGATGCTGTTTTTTGGCTGCGAAGTTTGATGTTATCTGGCGGTTCTGGAGCTACTTTTTGGCAGAGTTTTTATATGATGAATATATTTTGTTTTCTTTTTGATCTTTTCTACTACTTTTTGGATCATTGTTTGTCTGGATCCTTTCTTCTCATGTATTGTCATATCTGGCTGATGAGCCCTCTTAGGTTGGCCATTTTGCCCTTCTCTAGGTTGTTTCTCTCACCTATGTTATCCGGCTTTTGAGCCCTTTGTATACATATGGTATAGTCCCTTCAAAACTAGTTTCCCTTAATAAAAAAAAATATCCTAACAATGCATCTTATGAAGTTTTGTACACAAGTCTTGATGTTGATAACTTTGTAGGATTTCATTGATGGAAAATAACACAATATTGAAGAATGAAAGTGTCTTGAACACAAGCGAGCTCTCCTTGGAATTTATTATTTGATAGAGCTTACTCCAATTTCGGAAATGGTGTTGGTGTTGTTTTAATCTCCCAAGCTAGGAAGAGTTTGTCTTTTCTTTCAAAGTCAACTTTTAATGCGCTAATAACATTGTTGAATATGAGGTATTGTTGTTAGGTCTCGAGATTGATTGGAAATATGGTGTTAAAGACATCATTGTCAAAGGAGATTTAGAATTAATTGTAAAGCAATTCAGAAAACTTTATGCCACAAAAATCGGTGAATGAAAGCTTGATCACAAGCATGTAGTTTGGGATTTCATTGAGATGGTTGTTTCAATCAACATTATGCATCATGATAGGAAGTTCAATGATTTGAAAAACAAGCTTGTAGTATTAGGATCTTGGTTTGATAATTGTGTAGTGTCCCCATATTGTGAATATGATGTTGAGGTGTTAACAAGGCCATATGTACCTGATAATATTAAGCATTGGCAGGTTTTTGATGATGATGTTCAAATTTCGAGAAGACTTTTGCACAATAAAGAAGAGTTTGTTGATCAAAATATTGATTGGGAGCCAATGGTGTGCATAGCAGAGGGTAAAGAAACCTTGTTTGGCAAAAGCATCATCAAACTAAAGACTAATACCATTCCCAGAGGGATGGTTGCTCTTGAGTCCAATTTTGATAATGTTAATCACATTGTTAATAGATGTATGGAAGCCTCAAGGGGTATTGCGGAGCATAACCTTGGCACAAAGGAGAAACCAAGGAAGATTTGGTTAGGCAGTAATCTCAGCAAGGAGGAGAAGCAGTCCTACATCCAATTACTAAAAAGGTATCAAGATTGCATGGCTTGGACTTATTCTGAGTGAAGGCATATAGAGAGGATCTGTTTCAACATGAGATTCCCTTGGAATCTAATGCAAAACCATTCAGGTAGAAACAGAGGCCAATCAATCCACTCCTATCTCTTAAGATGTAAGAGGAATTGAAGAAACTGAGGGATGGAGGGATTATTCAGTCCACAAGGTATTCTTGTTGGGTTGCAAACCTCGGTACCACTCAAAAAAAGAAGAATGGTGACATCAAGTTGTGTGTGGATTTCAGAAATTTGAACAAAGCATCAATGAAGGATAATTATCCTTTACCAAACATGGAAAACATGTTGCAGCTAGTGACTGGTTCTAAGCTACTTTCTACCCTAGATGGTTTCTCTAATTATAACCAAGGTGTGGGGAAGGATTCGAGAAAATATTAAAACAATCTTTACCACCCCTTAGGGAACATATGTATATGTTAGGATGCCCTTTGGACTAATGAATTCTGGAGCAACTTTTCAAAGAGCAATGGATGTTGCTTTTGCTAGTTACATCAATGATTTTATTATTGTCTACCAAGATGATGTGATTGTGTTCTCTAGAAGAGAAGTAATATTTTGTTGCAATTGGAAAAGAGTTTGATAAGATGTAGAGAATATGGCATTTCACTCAATCCAAAGAAGTGTCATTTTGGAGTGCAAAAGGAAAAATTGCTTGGTCACATTATGTCACAAGAAGGGGTAATGATTGATCTAGAAAGGGTAAAGGCCATCAGCAAGGTTCCAATCCTGAGATCCAAGAAAGGAATACATTCCTTCTTTAAGAAGATAAAATTCATCAGAATATTTATATCAAACTTTTTTGAGTTGACCATTCCAATCACTTCCATGTTAAAAAGGACCAGGTCATCAAATGGGAGGAGGATACCATTGAGGTTTTCAATGGGATTAAAGAGGCACTAAAGCATGCACATGTTCTAAAGAGCTCTCCAGATTATAAGAATCCTTTTCAAATGTTCTCTTTTGCTTCAAAGAACACTATTGCATCTGTTCCACATTGTAGAAAAATGATGAAGGGGAGAGAGGCCAATTGCCTTTTTCAGTAAGCCATTGCAGGGGGCTAAGCTAAAATACAATATTATGGAGAAAGAAGCATTTTCCTTGGTAAAAGCAAAAAGGTTTTCGGTGCCTTAGATTTTGAGTTCTAAGATTGTTTCTTATGTTCCCACACCATGGTGAAAGATATCTTATCATAGATGGAAGTCTCAAGAAAAAGATGCGAGATGAGTGAACAAGTTGTAAGAATATGACATGGATATCCAAACCATGAAGCTGGTGAGAGGTTTGGGCTTGGCTACGCTTATGGCTGAGATAAACTTGCAAACTATTGAGGTAAGTGAGGTGAAGAAGGTAGGGTAGATGTTTTGAAAAAAATTGATGAGTTTTGAGTGGTATAAAGATGTAATTTTTATCTCAGACATCTGAAATGCCGTGAGTATTTAAGTAAGAACCAGAAAAGAGCCCTTAAGTTGGCTTTCCAAAAATATGTCATTATTGATTATGGGTTAGCTTAGAAGAACCCTGAGGGAGTCCTCTTAAGGTGCATCACCAAAGATGAAGCCCCCAAGATAATTGCTAATCTCCATGGAGGAGTTTGTGGGGGGAATTTTGTTGGAAGGGTCACAGTACACAAGATCCTGAGGGCTGGTTATTGGTGGCCAACTCTCTTCAAGGATGTAATTCTTTTTGTTAGAAGATGTGAGAGTTGACAACACTTCTTTGGAAGACTGAAAGCTTCATGTGCCATTCCTTTATGCTGTATCAATTGAAGCTCCATTCAAGCAATGGGGAATGGATTTCATTGGTGAGATTTTAGACCCTTCAAGTCTGGCCTTAAGTGGATTCTTGTAACCACTGATTACTTCAACAAATGGGAAGAGGCAATACCCACCAAAATAGCAACACACCAAATTATCATGGATTTTTGCTAAGCCATATCATTTGCAGGGTTTGGGGTGCCGAGTCAAGATTATTCTTTGACAATGCCATGAGCTTTAGAGATAAACCTTTGGTGGAAATGTGTAAAGAATACGGGATCAACTTGACATATGCATCTAATTACAATAACCAATGAAATAGACAAGTTTGAGTCCAAGTAATAAAAATTTGTTGAAGATTATCAGGAGAACCTTAGAGCTGAACAAGAGAAAATGGGGTGAGTAGTTGAAGTTTGTTGTCTGGGTAGACCACATTACTATTAAAAGAGCCACTGGAAAGAGCCCATTTGAGTTGGTGTATGGAACTCAAGCCCTGTTTCCCCTACATATGCAATTATCCTCATATCAGTTCATTCAACAACTAGAAGATCAAGAAGTAAGTCCATATGATTCCCCCATGAACCAGATTGTTGAACTTGATGAAGAAAGGAGGGCATCCCACCAAAGGCATGTAAAGTTGGAGAAGCTGAAGAAGTTGTTCGACAAGAAGGTCACCCTAGATTCTTCATGTTGGAGATCTCGTGTTGCTATGGGATACCAAGCATGAAGATAAGGGCAAGCATGGTAAATTTGATGCACTGTGGCTAGACCCTTACTCCATAGATATTCGGATTGGTGAGCATACCTTCTTATTGAAGGAATTGGATGGAGAATTACTCAAATTTCCTATTAATTATAGGAATTTGAAACATTTCTTGGATTGATTCCCCAGAATCAAGGTGAACATCATTTGTACAATGTATAGTTTGTTGGTTTGTTTTATGTTTTCTATGTTCTTATTCGCTCGCCCCAGATGGCCTATTTTTGTTGGTTTCTCTGTTCATTTTTGGGGACTGTCTTGGTTTTGTGCTCTATGATTTGACTCCTTTACCAAATGGATATTTTGGAACTTGGTCTAAAATTTTTCTTGTGGCACTCGCAGGAGTGCCCATCCCCGAGTCGAGAAGATGTTTTGCTCGATTTGTCTCACCCCATTTGCCATTATTTTTCCTCTGTCTGCGTGTTCTAAAAAAATTGTCTCTCGATGTGGGTGTTCTGAAAGTTTCTACTTCCATTTGAATGCCTCGAATTGTTTGCAGAATCCATTGTCATGTCCCTCCTTGAAGAAGTCTCCGAGTTTTACCTAATTTCTTCAAAATCCTCAGGCTCTACCTTTTTCCTATTTTTCCTCGATCATGGAAGCTCGAGAATGGTTAATCTATATTTTCATGCCATTTAAAATCCAAATCCAAGGTCAAAAAGATGCTCGGAATGATGATTCACTTGTTTTTTTCAAAAATTCTTATCCTTAGCGAAAAATTGGGTTCTTGTCATGAATGGTGATTTTTATACTTTTGAAGGTCTGACGGGTGTCTTTTTCCTATCAACTTTATTCCTCAGTGTTCGGTGGTCACATGGCTTCTTTTGGTTGGTCAATGAGATGACAGGAAAATGCTTTAACTTATCGCTTTTTTTTTTGGTAAAAGGGAAAATTTGGTCCCATAGCTCCGCTCAAATCTAATTGGTTCTTTTAGTGCTTATGTGGCTTCTTCTAATTGGATGGGGTGTGGCGGGTTGGTTTTATCAACTTGATATTTTTGGCTACTTTGGAAAAAAGTTTGAACCCACCCCATGGCCCCGCCAGGATTTGATTAAAGAAAATTTTAAGTGGCAGGGAAAAGTCTTTCCTTGACCCCGTAAGAGGACACACGACAAAGCTAATGGTGGAGATGCAGGCCTTCAGAGGTAAGTTGGATGTTTTTCCCTTTTGGAAAAATGGGGTAAAATTCTAAAATGGAAGCACACCCCCACCAAATCATTTTGAAGCCTTAAGGTTTTTAAAGTTGTGCCATAATGACACATGGAGGTCTCTGTCGGGTCTTCTTTCCTTAGAATTTTTAGCAACTTCTTAAAGGGCCTGAGACACGTGGCGAGCCCATGCTCATTCAAGGTCTCAAATTTTGGGGACCATCTTAGGATGCGCCATTGTGACACATGGCAGTTTGAAAAGTCAAAGGGGCGGGGAAGCAAACCATCGGAGGCAACTTGGATTTTTGCCTCTTGTCATCAAAAGGATTAAAATCTCAAAATGGCCCGCAAGCCCGATGACAAGAAGGAGGTCAAATTTGGCATTGAAAATGTCAATAGGCAGGAGGTGGGCCATCGAGGGAAACTTAGATTTTTTGCCTCTTGATATTCAAATGACTAAAATCATCAAAATAACCCATTGGGCCCAATAGAGAAAAGTCAAAACTTGCTCCAGTCAAAGGCGAGGAGGTGGACCTTCGGAGGAAAATTGGAAAATTTTCCTTTTGTGGAAAAGGAGTTAAAAGTGAAAAGGGAAGAGTGGTTCCAATGGGAACCACATTAGAACACGTGTCAAGCCCATTTTTCAAGGGTGGGGCTACAGGGAAAACTTGGAAAATTTTCCTTTTCCAAAAAAGAGGTGAAATGGCAAAATTTTGCTATGGTTCCTTTGGGACCTGACTTAGAACACGTGTCGGGGATCATTTCTCAAGGGCGGAGGTGCAGAGCAAAATGTGAAAATTTTACATTTTTCCAAAAATTTGTAAAAGGAAAAAGGGAACCGGAAGCCCGCTTTGAATTGGATCTCCCATGTGGATGGTCCTAATTCAAAGTAGAAATCAATGACAGCCATTGTGCATCCGTATCGATGTTTCCGCCATTTTCACTCCGAGCTCCCTAGGGGATGCATATTCTTGTGATTTTTATCATTTCTTGGAGTCTTCGCACACCAAATGAACAGGAACATTAATTTGGTATCTGGTTTTTGGTGAAGGTATATAAACATCTCTCTCCATTAATATGGAGTATAATTGTCGATTTGGCCTATTTTTCTTTCCTTGGCATGCGAAAGACCAATTGATATCTAGGTTTGGTGAGAAAAAACTGGGACATCTTTTACTATTAAGATGACACCGATCTTTGAGCTCGATCTAATCTTCCATTTCTTCTTCCTGAGCACACAAAGAGCTAGATTTGACAGATTAGGGGCGGAAGTGGTTGGCGAGTAGAGGGAAAAGTGATCTACCAGAAGAAGGAGTTGAATGCGAGAGATATTCAAAGAGATCCACCCCTTGAGCACCTGACAAATTTTTACAAATCTGATTTTGGGAATCGTGATCGAAATCATGGCGAGCACTGGTGCATTCAATGTTTGGATTTTTGGGGGAAAAGGCCCTATTGTAAAATTTTATAAATAGGCATGATTTTACCTTTGTGAAGGAGGTTAGGAGTTTGTGAACGTAGAAGTATTAGGAGTCGAGGCTCGATTTTCTAAGAAAAATCTTGATAGAACCCGTCTTTCTGAGAAACTATCTGAAGAAACCTGTTTATCTCTTTTGTGTTAAATTTGATCATGTCAAGGTGGTTGTGAGTGTACAACCATTGACAAGCTTTGATATTGTTCAAGAAACTTTCCCTTGCTAATAAATTTAATCAGACTTGAGTTAATCTATGTTATTTTTGGGCAAAATTTGTGTCTGCTTCATTCCTGAATGTCTGCAAGTAGGTTTTCTTGTTCCCATTGAATTCTTACATTGAAACATGTGTGAATCACATAAGATCTTATCCTTGTGATAGTTTGGTGGCATACACAATTTCATTCATCGAAGATCTTTCATTTGATAGTGAAATAAACAAATTTAAAATCACTATGACTCCTAATATGACTATAAGATTGTTTGTTAGCCTTTGAGGGTATCTTAGGTGTGATGAAACAAAGATTGATAATGTTCATTGATTTTTCCAATTTGAACCTTCATTTTAGATCCTTGAAGTTTTTTTGAAAAGTGCTAATCTTGGCCTCCATTGGAGCACATATTCAAGTTACAGAACACCCTAGCTACTATGAAAGCATTTTGTTGTTTGAGCTTTCCTTTTTGTAAAAGTTCTCAAAGATTTGGTATAATCAGCTTTATTTCGCTTCACCTCCCACCAAAATTCATTCAAAAACAATTAATCATACCCATACTACCCCTGCGTCATGTGTGTATACAAATGCAGAATTTTGCTACCAAATCATGCAAAAGCAGTAGCGACCACTAATTCATGACATAAAGACCAACATAGAAAACTACAGGATAATGTTTTTGACTTTTTGATGTACGAATGATGTAACAGTGGTCACAAAGGTTACGAATAACTCTTCAAACAACTTGACTCAACGATGACCTTATGGACAACATGGAAACAACTAAAACCCATCAAGGATAGTTTACTTTACTCTTTGACAAGGCACCACGAAATGGCTCAACCACAATAGACAGTCATAGTTGGATACACTCCATGGTTTACAATCCCTTAAGGTTATGTGTTTACCCAAAAAAATTCAAGACCTTGTGTTTAATTCGAGCATTCTTCTCACAAAGGTGAACTTATTACTTTGGTAATCTAGACTAACTAACTTGAAACACAAGATTTATGAAAGAGGTTCAACTAAAGACTAGAAAAGCTAACAAAATTTTTTTGACCAAAAGGGACACCTTTCATCTCTCACAAGGTTGCATAAACATGCCCGAGCTGAAAATCTTGGTTCGGAGCTCCATTGCACAAACAATGAGCGTAAGCTCTAAGCTGAAGTGGAGTATCATTACAAAAGTTATGAAAACATCTTAAAAACACCAAGAGAGAGAAATTCATCCTTAGCGCAGATAGATTATTTTCTTACGGGGTGCTCAGAAGAAATTTCCCCAGGCACTAAAGGAAACTTTTCTTCTCCCGAGCACACAAGGCAGGGGCATAAGAGACTCCTTTTTCTCCTAGGCACACAAGAAGAGCATAGAAGAGACACATTCTCTTCCGGGTGCATAAGATGGGTGCGAAGAGACTCGATTTCTCATGGGCGCTAAAAATTTTGATAGGGAACTCCTTTTTTGTAATACGAGGACTTTTTAGAAAGATCTCAACGTCCTCTTTACATATAAATATTAAGAATTTAATTTAGATAAATTTTTAAGGGCCAATTTTTAGAAAATGCTCTGCAAGTTTATAAAATGAAAACTGGTAACATTCGACTTATAAAATTTTGTTCAATTCGACCTCCCTCCTTTCTCAACATGCCAAACAGACATAAAGGGTTGCTCTTAGAGGAATTTAGGATGGATTGCAAGGTATAATTTTGTTAATTGAAGATCAATTCAAAATTTCTCAATTCGATAAATAAACAACCGTCGTTTTGCCTTTGTCGATTTGGAAGGATCCTTAACCATTTCTTAAGTGGTTTAGTTTGTTTGGGGGCACCTTAATCATATTAAGTTCAATTTAATGTTTCATTTTATTTTTCATTGTTGCAGGGGTTATTCTATGCATTTTGAATAAAATAATTACCAGTTTGATAAGTTGTCTAACAGAGCTCTACAACTTCAAATTCGAATTGATCTATTTGCATTTACTAAGCTTAAACCATGAATTCATTCCAAACAGATCTAACATACTAAGTTGATTTAAATCAAAATGCGTAAAAATCCAAAAGATACAGTTCTGATTTCCAAATCATACTTTTCAAAAGAACAAAGTAATGTATTTTCTTCATCCGTATTTCACTTTTCAACTTTCCAAACAGAGATTTCAAAATACATTCAACAATCATATTTCAATACCTAATAATTCCATTTGAGTAAAGTAATACAATATTTTATTGATTCAAAAAGATACCTTTACAACTTCTTCTTTCATTTCATTCCCAAGGACTAGAATACAAATCTTTCTTTTCTTTCATTCAAAAATAGAAAACAGAGTGCATCTCTTTCACATTTTGAATTATAACTTTCATAGCCAATACAGAAACATATTTCCATCACAAAATATATTACATTGTCATCTACTTCTAGTGGGAAAAAGGTTTTACAAATAGAACTCTCACAAGGGACTATCAAAACTATCTTTTTCTTTGCTCCAAAACAACAACATGAAGATCCTCCATTTATTTCAATTTGATCACAACAAAGGCAGGGGAAAGGAAATGCTCTCCACCCAACCAAGACATCCAATGAAAGGAGAAGCCATCCTTCTTCATTGGCCCCGATCCCCAACCACAATGTAATAAGAAATGTGTTTCAACACATGGTAACAACAGACTTCCACAACACAAAGGTAATCTTTCAACATGCAAATTTCATATTAAAACACAGTCCAAAAAAAAGCGTAGTTTTACAACCATCGAAAGACAAACAAACAAAACTAAGGCTTCTTCATGCAAGCCAAAAGAGCAAGAAACTATGGGGGATGCTACTTATGCCTCCCAAATGGGAAATGGGTATCACCAACTGAGAACAAACCACCAAAATATAACATTTCAAATCCTTAACATGCCCATATTCCTCCCCAAGTACCCCTTATTCCTCACATTTCCTTATGCCTCCCCAACCTCTTATGTCACCCCATAATGAGTAAAGAAATGCAAGCTATTTCTTTGTAAAGTGGAACCCAAATCCTAACTCCCTCCACACTTATACCTCCCCAAAAACACTTATGCCTCCCACAAAATAAACCCCATAGCCTTCTCCTACACCATTCCTAGGCCATCTACCCAACATCCCACAAACAATAACAAACATACAAGCATTTTCCATATTAATAAAAGGGAAAAGAAGAGCATTTCTAGAGCCAAGCTATTACCTTTCCATGATGGAGTTTTTTCCAAGTTCAAAACAACAAGCTTTCCAATGCAAAAAGTACAAGAGATCAACAATCTACAATCTTCTCCAAAAGCAAGAGCTCTCCAAAACCCCAAAAGAAGTCTCCCAAAATGAAGTGATAAAAGTGGAGAAACCCAAAAACAAGCTAAGGAATTCCAATAAATAGAAGAGGGAAGATAAGAGGATGAGGTGGATCCATGTAGGATGCCACATCACACATCCTCAACTGAAACACAAAAGTCAACTTCATTCTCCAATGCATAATCAATAAGTAGGTGAATAATATGTTAGTTTTACTTACACACTCAAATCAAACCCACACCCCAAAGGACTGAAATTAAAACATGTAAGAAAATTGCAATAAAACAATCAACATGACTTACAAAAATGCATAAAGAAAGTCTAAATTTAACTCTCCAACCATAGGTAAGGTTGGTATACAAATTTAAGAGGCATGGGACAAATTTAACTTGTCCCAAAAGCCTCTAAAATCAGCCTCCAAGGACAAATTCGAATTTCAAAGAAGATGAAGTATTTCTTACTCCAAAATCAACTTACATATCTCTTACACATTACTTACACATTTCTTACAACATTTTTATTCAAGGCCAACAACTCTATTAGTTACTTTCTTATGACATATTTTAATTAATTAACTTAACAACATGATTACTCACAATAGTACACACCATTTAATAAATAATGAAAGGGGTCAATGCACCACAAAATAAACATATGCAAACATTAACATGGAACCAAATAAAAGAAAAATACATGAAATCCCTTGGTCACATTTAAAGGTGATCCCCATGGGAATCCCTAACAAAAAAACACACAAAAACAAATCCAGTTGCCATGGTGACTTTGTTGAATTCATCTAGAATTCCAAAGTGGTTAGTCCCCAATCCCCGATGTGTGTTGTGATATTTTAACCTGTAAAACACAAATACCTCCTTCGGCCTTGTGGCCACATCAAAACATCTAAATGAATATAATATACTTCCAAATTCATCAATATATATGTGAATCACAACAATCATCAAGCCAATCAATAGTGTCACTTAAAATTTCATCAACAACTATATCATCATCAATTTTAATTCAATTTTCATTTTCTAGGTCTACTCAAAATATCCAAATATCACATGTCCGAACAATATTTATAATGTAACCATGTCAGATAGTATATCAACATCAATATATAAAATGTCTCTAATAATCATCATGCATCATATATGAATCAGAGTCAGCAATAATCCATGCTCTAACATCTAATCATCATACTAAATCAAAACTATAATAATGTCCATGATACAGTCAATAGTGTCATGATCAGTATCAAAAGGTTTCAAAGGGAAGTGGGCACTACTGAAAGAAATAATCAAGTTTTCATTGTCTTGAGTGTCTGAACCTTACCTAGAAAATATCTCCATTATCTAGAGTGACAACTCGTGAGAGTTAGGTTTTGTTGCATTGGTCATATTTTCTTCAAGGTCTTCTTAATAATTTCACAAGGAAGGATATCTCCATCTCCTCCATAAACAATAGGCTACAAAAGGGTCCTCTCACCCTGGTTGAAAGGCACAATCATAAAGTAGTGAGGATAGGTCAAATCCTCTTGAAGATGCTACCCATTTCTCCACATCTGAGTGACAAAGAGCAAGCTGAATTTCATCCCCAGCTACAAAACGACACACTACATGCTCTGCTTGCCTCTAAGCTTCCTACTAGGCCCGTGATGCTGCTCAACATCTGAGGGAGAATCAATTTGGGTAACAATCAGTAATAATCCACTGGGTAATGTGTGGAGACAACCAGTCCATGCCAAAGATGACTCCATACGAACCCAACGGAAGGATACGAAGATCCGAGGTAGTGGTGAAGGGTCCCAAATCCACTAGACACTCCTTAACTAAGAATTCTATAGATATTTTGGCTCCAGAAGCCATCTCGACATCTTAACGAAGACCCTACCTAACTACCACCATCTTGCATCGCTTCATGAAGATGGGGAAATAAAAGAATCAAAAGAACCAGAATTAAATAGGATGGAGGTAGGAACACCACCAATGTTACGTGTCGTCTCAATAACGGTACTCTGGTGCTCAACCTGGTGGTTCTCGACCACTGCATAGATCCGATGATTGTGTCCCATGTCACCAATAGTAGGATCTCGAGATTTGCGTGTTACCCTTATTACTTAGGGTTCTCAGGTGGGGAACTCTCTCCAAAAATGTCTAGTAGGATCTGAGATTTTGCGTCTTACCCTTGTTACTAAAAGCTCCCTTACACGGAAGACAAGCATCAACTCCAATTTAGATGGAGTACAATTTAGGTTCCGAGTTAAGATCTCGTTAAAAAGGATGAATGTTTAACAACACCAAGGAGTGACGTCAATTTACCTTTGAAAAACTTATAGGAAGAGGGTTATATTAAACTCATCTTCAATAATCTGCTAGTAATAACTAGTATTTTATAGAGAACAAGGAATTTATCCGGGTTGGGTAAAAGCTTCATTTACTCTTCTCTTGGTTGAGTTTAACAAAATAATACATATTAGGTTTCAAATAGATGAGTTGGAATTTAAATATTTATTAATCATTCTTCCCTACATACTAAAGCTGGCCATTTTCAAAAATGTGAAACATTGATTACACCTTCATTACCTTTTTACGCCTCACAACAAGAATTAGAGTTTATTATTATAGCTTAGAGTAGTAAGGATAATTTATTCTTAACACAGAATAAATTTTCCTTATCTTCCATGAAATACTCTTGACTTCATCGAAAGGATTACAACCTCTTATTTCCTTTGTAAAAAAATTATGAGGATTACCAATCCATTTTATTATGCCCAAAATGGCATTATTTCCATAACCGCAAGGGGGTTTTAAACCCAAAGCTATAATTCAAGGAGTTCAACAAATACCTAACCATGAAAACTAAACATGATTACAACATTTTCAATTCAATACGACACACAAACCAATGGTGATAACTGATTTGAAAGCACCTTGACTTGGAAAAAAGGGTAATCAAAATTGGTCAAGCAATCCTATGATATTATCAAGATTATGATAATACATTAAAACTACTAATAACAATATCGTGATTAAATTTATATCTTTCACAATAGTATTTACAAGTTAAGGTTTCATCACGGTTATGGCTTCATTACTCCACAAAACATAATTCTAAGGCATTGAGCCTCTTCTAAATTTTTCACAAAACCATTCCATATTTTTACAACACATTTGTAGTTCCCACTTCCCTTCGACACCTTTAAATATTGATCTTGATATCTCTTCTTGACTATATTATGGACATTGTTATAGTTTTGATTTAGTATGATGTTAGATGTTGGATCATGGATTATTGTTAATCGCTTGTGATTCTTATATGGTGCATGATGACTATTGGAAAATTTTATATACTGATAATGCTATGTTGTTTGACATGGTGTATTTATGGATGTTATTTGAACATGTGATATTGGATATAATAAGTAGACCTAGGAAGTGGAATTAATTTGATGATCATGTAGTTGTTGATAAAATTGCAAATGATATTGTTAGTTGCCTTGATGTTGTTGTGATTCATATATATAGATGATTTTTGGATTATATTTATGTTCATTTGGATGTTCTGATATGGCCACGAGGCCGAAGGAGGTATTTTTGTTTTGCAGGTTAAAAATATCACAACAAACATCGGGGGATTGGACACCAACCACATTGGAATTCTAGATTAATTCAACAAGGTCACCATGGCAACTTGTAATTGTTTGTATGTGTTTGTTTGTGGTTAGGGATTTCCATGGGGATCCCCTTCGAATGTGACCAAGGGATTTATGTTTTCTTTTATTTGGTCCTTTATTAATGTTGTATGTGCTTTGTAAGTGATGTGCCTTCCCTTTTCATTATTGAATTAAATTGTGGTAAATAATGTGAATAATCATATTGTTAAAAATAAATTAATCAAATTGGGACATAAGAAAGTAATTATTGAAGTTGTTGGCTATGGTATTAAATGTTGTAAGGTATGTGTAAGTATGTGTAAGAGTTGTGTAAGTTAATTTTGGAGTATGAAACACTCCACCTCCTTTTGAAATTAGAATTTGTCCTTGGAGGCTGATTTTGGAGGCTTGTGGGACAAGTTAAACTTGTCCCACACCTCTTAAATTTATTTACCAACCATACCTAGGGTTGGAGAGTTAAAATTTAGACTTTCACTATGCATCTTTGTAAGTCAAGTTGAATTTTTTAATTGCACTTTCTTACATTTTATTAAATTCAGTCCTTATGGGGTGTGAGCTTGTTTTGGAGTGTGTAAGTAAACTGTCATATTATTCACCCACATATTTATTAAGCTTTGGAGAATGAAGTTGACTTTGTGTTGGAGTTAAGGATGTGTGATGTGGCATCCTACATGGGTCCACCTCATCCTCTTCTCTTCCCTCTTCTATAAAATTTGAATTCATTACCTTGTTTTGGGTTGCTTCACTTTGGCATACTTGATTTGGGGTAAATTATTTTGTTGTTGGGAGCTATTGCTTTTGGGGAAGCTTTGAAAGATTGTCGAATCCTTGTGCTTGGTGGAAACAACCGATGTTTTGGAACTTGGAATGGCTCCATCATGCAGAGGTAATATCTTGGCTCTTGGAATGCTGTTATTTTATTCATGGAAATGTTATTGTTGTGAATGTTTTGGCATGTGTCCGGGTTGTTTGGGTAGATGGCCTAGGAATGGTGTAGGAGAAGACTATGGGGTATTTTGTGGGAGGTATAAACATTTTAGGGAGGTATAAGTGTGGACGGAATTTGGATTTGGGTTCCACCTTGCAAATAAATAGCTTGCATTTCTTTACTCATTATGGGGTGCCATAAGATTTTGGGAGGCGTAAGAAAATGTGAGGAATAAGGGGTACTTTGGGAGGCATAAGGGCATGTCAAGGTTTTGATATATTACATTTTTGGTGGTTTGTAATCAGGTGGTGATACCCATTTCCCCCTTTGGGAGGCATAAGTAGCATCTCCCATAGTTCTTGCTCCTTTGGCTTGCATGAGGAAGATTGAGTGTTGTTTTTTGTCTTTTATTTGTGGTTGCAAAGTGCATTTTTGTTTTGGATTTGTGTTTTAAATGTGAAATTACAGTGTGTTGTGGAAGCCTATTGTTGTCATGAGTTGAAACACATTTCTTATTGCATTGTGGTTGGGGCTTGGGGGCCAATGAAGAAGGATGGATTATCCTTTTCATTGGATGTCTTGGTTGGGTGGAGAGCGTTTCCCTTCCCTTGCTTTTTTTTGTGATCAAATTGGAGAATGATGGATCTACATGTTGTTGTTCTGGAGCAAAGGAAAAAGATAGATTTGATAGTCATTGTTGAGATTATTCCTTATTGTAACCTTTTCCCACTTGAAGTGGATGACCTTCTATATTATTGTGATGGAAATATGTTTGTATTGGCTATGAAAGTTGTAATTCGAAATGTGAAAGAGATGTACTATGTTTTCTTTTGAATGAATGAGAAGGAAATTGTATTCTGTATATTGAAATTGAGGAATGAAAGAAGAAAGTTGTAAAGAAATCATTTTTGAATTAATGGAAGTTGTTTATCTTGTTCAAATAATTTGGTGTTCATTGGAAACCTGTGTTTGAAATATAGTATGAAATCTCTGTTTGGAAAAATTGAAAAGTAAATACGCATGAAGAAATGTTATATTACTTTGTTCCTTTGAAATGTATGATTTGAAAGTTAGAGTTGTATGTTGGCCTTGAATACTTGTATTGAAAACAAAATTAATATGTTAGATTGGGTTTAGAATGAATTCAGATATTAAATCTTGGTAAAAGGAAAATAGAATCCGTTTAAGTTCAAGTATAAACTCCATCCTTTTTTTACTGAATACTTGCAACTATTAATCAAACAATGTCCAGAACGACCCTGCAAACTATGAAGGACTTTGGAACATTAATACAATCTAAGTAAGATCAAAATGATCCCAAACATACTAAAACACTTAAGAATTTTTCATTAACCTTTGCAAAACCGGGCTCAGACAGTTTCACAGTCGTTTTGTTGTCAAATTGGGAGTTTTCAAATTAAAAATAAACCTAACAAGTTATACCTTGCAATCAATCCTAAAATTCCCCCAAGAGCAATCCTCCATGTCTGGTTCACATGTTGAGAATGGAAGAATGTCAAATTAAACAAAAAAAAATAAAATTAATAAACTAAAAAAACCAGTTCACATTTTTTTGAGCATATAACGAATTTTCTTAAATTTTACCCTTCAAAGTTTATCAAAATTAAAATTTGTGCAAAGAGGACTTTGAGAGATTTCCAAAAATTCCTTGTTTGCCAAAAACCAAGTTCCTGAGACAAAAATTATGAGCTTCGGAAGTTTTTACTTTGTTTGGCTTCAAAAATAATCTAACTGTCAAATTTAAATGAATAAAATATTCTTGGGCGGACCCACGGGCTAAAACTTTATTTTTTCAATTTTTTCCCAAAGATCACAAAGTTGTGAAGTTTCTTGCCGCTCCGCTAACTTGCAAGTCTTCATATTGTCAAAACAATTATCTAAGTTCAAAAAAACAATTTGGAAAAATTCCCTAATTTTTCTCACGTGGCTATGACCAATCAGTCTTTGCCACATGGCTTCACTTGTTGGTGTAGGTTTTTTTCCATGTATTTATTTTAAATACATGGAATACCTCCACATAGGTGATTCACCATGCTTAGGTGTCCTAGGGTGTCATTATGGCTCTTACACACGTCATAGAGTGTCACTAGAGTTACATTTGACCAACTATTCCAGAATGTAAC
This sequence comes from Taxus wallichiana var. yunnanensis, assembly GCA_018340775.1. NCBI lineage: Eukaryota > Viridiplantae > Streptophyta > Pinopsida > Cupressales > Taxaceae > Taxus > Taxus wallichiana. The sequence goes on along the minus strand of CM031239.1, from coordinate 928,648,466 downwards.
TCCCACCTCTCGACGGCTACATTTGTGGTGGAGTCTCACACCCCACTACTATTTATACACCCTTTCATCTTGAGAAACACATGAGGAATGGAATAGAGTTTATTTTTTTTATTTTTTTTTGTTCAATGCATGCACATTGCTTCCATGAATGATTTCTTTCTTTGATCTTGAAGCTACATTGTTTCATTGGCCGAGTGCAACATTTTGGTGCTCACGGATTCCCTCCAGATATTTTTCATTCCTCCAACATGGTATTAGAGCATGGGATCAAAATCATGTTGCTCGTAATAGTTTCTTACTACTCTGTCTCATAGTTTCTTGTGCAAGCTATCATTTGCATGTGCTCTACTTGCATTTTTCAAGGGATCTTGGTTTTGTGCTGGTGTGTTTCCTTGCAGAGTTTGAAGGTATTTGCTTCAAGTTTTTGAAGAGGTTCAAGGGTGGTTTAAGGGCCCAACTCAGCTCCAGCTCACAAAGTTGGGAACCGAGCTGTCCACCACTCGTTGCATTGCATTTACATTACTCGAATCATGCCTTGTTCATGATTTGGTCTTCCGGTGACTTGGGTTACTCATTGTTTTAGCAGCTCGTCCCTTGCATTGACCAACTCACACCTTTTGCATTGATTCAACGACCTCACTTGTGGTCTTGCATGCAACGTTACATTGGGTTTCGGTTCTGCATCATTCTTTCAACTCTGCCCATGTTGATCCTGTAACTCGTATTGTCTTTGTTGTGCATTAGCTTGGTATCTCCACTCGTGTTTCAACATACACAGCTGGTGATACATTTTTTGCAACTCATGCATTCATTTTACGGGGAGGTTTTTTGCATTACTCGAGATCAGTTTGAACGTATTGGTTGGGGATTTATTTTGCTGGCATTTGTTTTCCATGAATGTTGAGTGTTGGTTCGTGCCTTGTGCATTGTGGGCTCAATTGGTTGCTTCGGCCCTCTCCGAGCTCCCTTCTCTGTGCATGCACTCAGTATTGTTCTTTTCCACCACTGCCTTCACGTTGCATGTTCCGTGAAGAGCTCGCCACCTACATCAACTCCTTGGTCTGTGTGCTCCATTTTCGGGTTAATGTTGTGTTCTCTCGTGCTCGGTTTGTATGCTCAGGCATGGTTTGAGTTGGATTCACATTTGAATGCTCAGTCTGGCACGTTTAGCTCTACACTTGGTAGTTACACTCATGTTTTTCTACTCCCTTCTATCTGACTGGTTCTTCCTTCTGCTCCGGTCAACCTATGATGGTCTACATGTTCTATTCTGTCGTTTCCCTTGTCCCTTGTGGATTATTTGCCCACACCCAAACAGCTGCATACATAGCCGTTTCACACGTTTTCAGACCATGCATAGCACGTGGCCCTCTCTGACAGCTAAGCTCCATGGATTTTGCAAGAATACTTGGTAGGAATCTAGTTTTAACCTCCCACCTGCTCCATCTACATGCAGACCTGTTCAACGTTGTTTTTTCTTGCTTGAACGGTTCAAACAAGTGGACCACATCTTCAAACCAATGTGGGCCCCCATTTCACTCCCTTTTAGAATTTTTGGGTGGTTAAAACAATCCATTTTTTGATGTTTTGAGGATAAAAACATTATTCCATGGCATGTAATAAATTTTAGGCTTCATTTTTCTTTGTATTATGTCCTTCCTTCGAGTGACGAAGATGGAGGGCGAGGTCAAAGGGGTTGGCAGGAGGCTAATCCCCCCTCGCGAGAAAAACAAACTATACCTAAAATTTGATGTTGTTTCCAATGAGTTCCCACACGATACCCTTTTCACTCATCTCATGTACTTTTTTAATGCATTTGTAGTGTTTAGTGGCATTTTCCATCAGTTGTGGGAATCATATTAATGCCATAACTTTTGACTCGTAGCTCATTTTTGAGCGCTTCCTTGGTCATAGTTGCATGATTTCTCACATTTTATGTGATGACATTATCAGATTTTGTAAATACACTACTTTATAAAGTGCCACATTCAGGGGGTTGATTATACTCTTGGGCTTTCATATGTAAATGCATTATCGGTTGAGTCCGACGTCTTGCTTTTGTGCATCTTGCATTTTTCATCATGGAGAGTTGAGCGTCATAGGATCATCTTACGCCTCTGTCACTTCTCACCTGGGGAGAGGAAACTATTCAACTTGGCATGCTTCCATGGAACATTACTTCACCCATGAGGTCTTTTACCCTTCTTGCTTGGGCGATTCTGCACCCATTGATCCTCGTCATCTTGAGGACTTCTTTGAAACTTGTGACCATGTCTTTGGTCACATGATGATGCATGTCTCTAGATCACTCGGTTTCACATGGTAGACTCAGATCCACCTCACCGTGTCTGGAGCATTCTTCAGTCCTTCTATGGAGACCCTTCACATACTATAGTCACTCATTGTTGTTGTTGTTGATTCAGTTGTCTCCTCCATTTCTTCGTGTGATGATATTTCTACTGACATAGACTCATTTGGTTCTACTTCTAATGAAGAGGATTGGGCACCTGTTCGATGTCGAGAGTACTACAGAGGACTCTTCTCCTCTTTCTCTCACTATTCTAGACATTGTTGTCACCCCCCACATCTCATCAGATATCGAGAAGTCTTCTACTCAGCCTCATACCATCATCACACCCACCTCCTTTCCACTTCTAGTGGTACGAGGCCCATTTCACTCCTCCACCTTCATTGGATGATTCATACCTATCTGACATCGCTCTTCTGTTTGTTGAGCCCCCTCATTGGGACGAGTATCTACCTGACCTTAGTCATCTTTTCGCAGAGTCCACTTGTGATGCTCTATAGGTCCCTCATCCATCTACAGGTGTTTTAGAGGAGTTCATCATCTCTGTTGTTGGGAGTGCCCCTTCCAGGGAATCATGTCACTTCCACATTTCCAGAGACCTTCATTGATCCACCCTCAATTGTGGATCCCTTTTTTATTGTGGAGGATGTTTTGTTCCCTTCACATCACTTGGACATCCTTTCTGTGGGTGTTCCTCTTTTTCACTCTGATAGTTCTACGCACATGGCATTACCTTTAGTTCCTTGGCACTCACTCGCTAGACCTATGTCACACTTTCGTGCACCAGACTCAGAGTTCTTCATGTTGTTGCCTTCAGTTTCCTTTGTGGAGTGGGTGGACTTCCAACACATCATTTATGTCCTTCCTAAGGGTAGGCACATAGTTTGGTGTGGGTGGCTCTTCTTCAGTCTAGAGGTAGAGGATCTCGTCATCGACATTCTTCTGGGAGACCTCCTAGAGCTACAGAGTTTAGATCCATCCATGGCATCTTCTGCATTCCTCTTGTCTCCCTCTTCTTCTCTCTTCTTCTTCTTTCCAAGAGATTGCCTCTTTGTACATGGGTACCCTTTCAGGCTCATCTATGGCTAGGACCCATATTTGGCATCTTTCTTAGATTAGAGAATGGACTTGTCTCTTTTTTTTCGGGGGGTGGGGGGCGGTGGGTTTTTCTCCTTTTACTCCACTTTTCGAGAGCTTCTTGACGTGGGTACCTCATTTGGCTTCTTTCCAGGTCCCACTTCTCCTTGTTTTCATATATATCTCCACCTAAGCTATGCTTGGGGGGTGTTAGTGTAGGTTATTTTCTATGTATTTATTTTAAATACATGGAATACCTCTAGATAGGTGATTCACGTGCTTAGGTGTCCTAGGGTGTCATTATGGCTCGACACACGTCATAGAGTGTCATTGGAGTTACATTTGACCGGCTATTCTAGGAATGTAACTCCCACCTCTCAACGGCTACATGTGTGGGGGAGTCTGTCATCACCAATCCGGCACTATGATAATTCTTCACTGGGAACTCCTCGTGCTATGATTATTTACTAATGCACATACTTTAGTTTGGTGGATGTAATCTGGAAACACAACAACAAACATAACACAAGAATACCATAGACTATGATACAAAGGAATGATGACAAATCTGAAATATAAGTGTAAATTATAATATCAACATGAAATTGTTACAATCTCACCCATGAGGTACTTCAAGTGTTATTGACTTCACTTGCCTTCCAACAATAACTATGGGAGAAACTTCACAATGGATTCTTTAACACACCTTCTAAATGATGGCTTCCTTTACACACTTACTCATACAATATTTCTCACTACTTCTCTCTATGCTAAATGAGGGGGGTGGCCTCTTTATTTATAGGAATTCAAGCTTATCCACCCTATCTCTAAGATAGGATAGGAAATCTCTTAGCCAATCATATTCCATGCCTAAACTCTTTCCTTTACATGTAGGCTTATCTTCTAAGATAAGATAAACCTTATCATCTCACATGGGTTCCACCTTTTTAGACTTTTCCACAAATAAAATACACAAAATATTTATGACATCACTCTTTGTCCTTATTACAAATATAATATTTCTAATTCCTAATCATGTAGACCATACTTCTCTACTTACCCAAACTTTGATTTTTAACATTACCGGACCACTTACGACAAATATTTACTTTTTACAACATTCGTATTGTACTTTGATATTCAGTACTCTACTTTATTAGTGGCACCGTCATCGACGATGTCGTTATCTTCTATTGGATGCCACTACTAATTATACTTAACAACATCCTATTCCTAATACATACATTAATAAAATAGAAATTACAGAGGAAAATTTTAATGTCGACATTTTCCCCTTCCTAGCTTCTATTCCGTCCTCAGAGTAGACTATTCAGTGCTTGGAAAATATTTAACTTGTCGTGGTTGACCCATTTCATAATGGGAGTGCCATCCAATTCCTCCAGTTGATATGTACCATTTTCATACACATTTGTTATTTTGTAGGACCCCATCCATTTTGGAAGAAATTTTCTTTGTCTATTTTTTTGTATCTAGAATCATATACTAGAACCAAGTCATTCACATGAAATGGAGACTAACGGATTTTTTCATCAAAGTATTCATTTCGCTTCATTTTCTTCTTATAGCTTGTATCCTTCACTATTTCCCTCATTTCCTCTAGAAAATTAAGATATACCAACCTTTCTTTTCCTGAATAACTTTCATCCATCCTTTCATTTTTCATAACTCTCACAGTGGGAATATCAAACTCAATAGGAAGAACTGGATCAATGCCATAAGCCAACTGAAATGGGGAGTATCATGTTGTTGAATTTGATGTTGCCCTATATGCCCACAATGTTGCATGAATCCTTTTATCCCACTTATGTACTGCAAGGCTGCATCTTTTGCTAGAATTTGACACAACACAAAATTTGTTCGTTCCACCTATCCATTTATGCTTGGCTTGTATGTTGTTTCCTTCTTGTGCTTAATAGAAAACTTGTTAACTAGGGCTTCTACCACCTCATTAATGAAGTGGCTTCCTTGATCTATTACAATTTCTAATGGGCAACCAAATCTAGTGACAATGTGTTCATATATGAACCTTGCCACTTCATCCATGGAAGTTGTTTTCAATGGCCTAGCTTCAACCCACTTGGTTAAATAATCTGTGGCAACTACAATATACTTATTTTGGCATGGGGTAGTTGGAAGTGGACTCTACAATGTCTATTCCCCACTTTTCAAAGGGGCCAAGTGGAAGAATAGGGCATAATGGAGCTGATGAAGTCTTACGGTTATTATGTGTTTGAAAAATATCACATGTCTTACAATAATTATAACAATCTCTAAAAAGAGTGGGCGGTGATAACTGCATCCAAGATCCTTCTCGGTTGTAAGTTGTCTAGGAAGTGTCCTCCATATTTACCATTGTAGAATTATTCTATCAGCTCCTTCCTTGATCACATCCAACTACCCTCTTGTACTATCCATCGGGTCCTATTCGAAATAATACTCCATACGAGAATAGAATATAGATAATCGGCTTGAGTAATCTTCCTTTTAGTCTTTGCATTGGCACCATCAGAAACTTGAATTCATTGAGATAATTCCAAATATTTATGTATTCACTCGGGATTGTGTCAAGGGATAACAATGTTGCATCTAGGAAATCATCATCATCACAAGATGAACCTAAACCATCATAGGCTCGAGAGAGTGCATTTGTATTGACATGCTTCTTTCCTGGCCTATCTATAATATCAAATTCAAATTCTTGTAGAAAAATTATCCATCTTGCTATCCTCCCTAATGGGTTAGGCTTATTTACAATATATTTTAGAGCCTGATGATCTGTTACAACTATAAATTTTTGCCATAGCAAGTAATTTCTAAACTTCTTTACAGCAAAAATGATAGCTAGAGCCTCTTTTTCGATTCTGGTATAATTTACCTCAAGCCTTTGCTCATTTGTCTACTCCCAAAGTAAATTGTATGATCATTCCCAATTTCATCCTTTTGGCTCAGAGTACTTCCTAGTGTTGCATCTGAGGCATCAATATACACAATGAATGGCTTGCTCCAATTTGAATTCTTTAAAACAGGTGAAGACACTAGGGCTTCCTTCAGTTGTTCAAAAGCTTCATGCGCCTTATTTCCTGGTTCATAAGTAACATCCTTCTTCAAGAACTGGGTTAGTGGTTGTGCAATCTTTGAGAAATTCTTGATGAACCTTCTATAGTAACCCACATGGCCTAAAAATGATCTCAACTTACTTCTATTCATAGGAAATGGTAACTCTTTGATTTTGAAACTTTATCATGATCAATACCAATACCATCTCTGGATACAACATGCCCTAACAAAACGCCTTTAGAACATCCAAAGACACACTTTGTAGGGTTTAGTGAGGCTTGTGCTTCATCTAACCTTTGAAATGTTGTCTCCATCTAGTGCAGGTGGTCCATCTTGCTCCCATAGATGTAAAAATCATCTAGAAATACTCTGATGAAGTTCCCAATGTAGGGTTCAAACACCCTATTCATCAAGCGTTGGAACGTTGCTAGAGCATTACACATCCCAAAAAGCATAACTCTATGAGAAAACGTTCCCAAGGAGTGGTGAACGTGGTCTTGGTGATCTTTCTCCGCTATATGAACTTGGTTGTATCCACTATATCCATCGGTAAAACTATAGTACTCTGGCCAGCTACTTCGTCTAAGATCGATATGAGAATGGAAGAGGGAATGATCCTTCTTTTTGCCTTATTGAGCTTCCTCTAATCAACACACATGTGTAGCTTCCCATTCTTTTTTATTCGAGATCACAATGGGAGAAACCCATTCTAAATTCTCCATAGCAAATATGAATCCTGCATCAAGAAATTTATCTATTTCTTCTTTTACGAGTCTTGGAAAAATTAAGATTCATTCTATATGGCATTTACTTTATGGTCTTAGCACCATCTACCAACTCAATAGAATGTTCTACCCAACTTACTTAACAGAGAGTTCCTTGTAATCAAAATTGAATTGTATATGTACCTTTGAAAGAGTGGAGGTAGGATTCCTTCTCACTCTCCATCACAACATCACCAATATTTATTTTTTGGAGACGATCATCAATTTCTTCTTGAGATAATTTTATGGGTTCATGAGTCGGTGTGATTGGAAGGATATCCATGAGCAAAACATCAACCTCGCTTTCTTCATCTTCTTTGTCCACTTCATCGGGTACTAGAGTAATCGAGAGGATGTCCAATCATTAGTTTCTTCACTTGAATCCACATGGTTCTATCTTATGATGCCAAGGGACCACGTTTATCTTCACCCTCTCTCTACCACATCCAAGTGTCATGAAGCCTTCATTCCAGTAGTTTCTTGCATGAACTCTCCTTAGCCATGGTTATCTTTTTCTTTCTTTCTTTTTATTATGAACACATCTACTTCATTATTTATGCTATTATCTACTATATCAAAAGAATTCACACAGTGCTTTTCCTTTATCATTATCTCTTGTACCGGATGTAGAAGCTCTATCTAGACAATTATACTTATAATGACCCTTTTTATAACAACCATAACATACAACTTCGAAATATTTCTTTTTTGACTTCTATCTCCTCCCTAAGAATTAAATTCTTTTCCTTGAAGAAGATTAATAGTTAAGTGGCCCATCTTCCTAAGACGATCTTCATACTCGGTAGATGTACTAGGAGAAATATTTGTGCTCACCGAGAGTGGTTTTGGATTACGGACCAAAGGTGTTGGTGTAGGCTCTACCTTAGTAGCAATTTCTTTGGGCTTCTCTTCCATGCTTTCTTCTTGCCTTCTTGCAATCTCCTTTACTTGTTCAATGGTATCTCGGGCGGTCATTCTTCACTCGTTGTCTAATCTCTCCGGCTTCATCCCAAAAATGAAGTGCTTACAAAGGAGATTATCCATGCCATTCATCAACCCATCTACTAAACCTTCCTTCCCGATCTAGGCATCGAGCTTTCTCTTAGCTCTAGAACACGAGCATGATAATCCCTTATCTTCTCCTTCTCTCCTTGGGATAGCTTTGTGATATTGATCATGAGATCTGCATATTTCATTGTTCACCAAATTTTTCAAGAAAACTTTCAATTAATAAATCCCATGAATTTTTCACATTATCACCTAGTGTTTCAAACCACCTAAGAGATTTGAACCATCTAAAAAGGTAGGAAAAATTCAGTCCATTGTTCCCTTCTTATGAGGCCATTACAAATGCAAGATTTTTAAACTCTTGAATGAAAGAGGAAGCATCTTCATTAGATTGGGTTGAAAAAACAAGAATCTTCCCATTTCTAAAAGTAACCACAGTGAAATACCAATTCACAAGTACAATCAGTAAGACTTGTGTGCACAAATAATTGGACTCACTACAATAGAAAGTGACTTTACACCTTTCTACAGTAAAATAGGAATGACCACAGTAAAACTTGACTTCTTGTGGTAAACACTACTCACGGTAAAAGTGAAGCTACTATGGTAAATACTATTCATGGTAAAAAGTAAAGTTCTTGTGGTAAATACTATTCACGGTAAAAGTTACTTTACCATGGTAACTACTATGCACAGTAAAAACAAGGTTACCCTCCAAATGATTTCTGACTAAGGGGGAATATTTCTCAAAAAATCCACCAACGAGGAATGGTCCTGGCAACGGAACCAAAATGTCATCACCAATCTGGCACTATGATAATTCTTCACCAGGAACTCCTCATGCTATGATTATTTACTAATGCACACCTTTAGTTTGGTGGATGTAATCTAGAAACACAACAACAAACATAACACAAGAATACCATAGACTATGATACGAAGGAATGATGACAAATCTGAAATATAAGTGTAAATTATAATATCAACATGAAATTGTTACAATCTCACCCATGAGGTACTTCAAGTGTTATTGACTTCACTTTCCTTCCAACAATAACTATGGGAGAAACTTCACAATGGATTCTTTAACACACCTTCTAAATGATGACTTCCTTTACACACTTACTCATACAATATTTCTCACTACTTCTCTCTATGCTAAATGAGGGGGGTGGCCTCTTTATTTATAGAATTCAAAGCTTATCCACCCTATCTCTAAGATAGGATAGGAAATCTCTTCGCCAATCATATTCCATGCATAAACTCTTGCCTTTACATGTGGGCTTATCTTCTAAGATAAGATAAACCTTATCATCTCACATGGGTTCCACCTTTTTAGACTTTTCCACAAATAAAATACATAAAATATTTATGACATCACTCTTTGTCCTTGTTACAAATATAATATTTCTAATTCCTAATCATGTAGACCCTATTTCTCTACTTACCCAAACTTTGACATTTTAACATTATCGGACCACTTACGACAAATATTTACTTTTGCAACATTCCTATTGTACTTTGATCACATTAAGTACTCTACTTTATTGGTGGCACCATCTTGTGACAAAAAGCCGTTATCTTCTATTGGATGCCACTACTAATTATACTTAACAACATCCTATTCCTAATACATACATTAATAAAATATAAATTACGAAGAAAATTTTAATGTCGACAAATCTCACACCCCACTACTATTTTTACATCCTTTCATCTTGAAAGCAATGCATGGGAATGGAATAGAGTTTGGTTTTCTCGGCCTTTTTTTCCTCGATGCATACACATTGCTTCCATGAATGATTTCTTGCTTTTATCTTGAAGCTACATCGTTTTGTGGTTGAGTGCAACATTTTGGTGCTCACAGATTCCCTTGAGATCTTCGTCATTCCTTCGACATTCGCGAGGCAACACGGAGGTGCGGATCATTTAAAACCTTAGAACTTTCAAAAATAAAATTCAAAATTTTTCTAGGTTTCCTCCACGGCCCCACATCCCCACAAACCAATCATTTATGACACGTGGATTACATAGGCATCAATGGAGGCGCGGAACATTTTTGGCTTAGCACTTCAAAAGTCAATGTTTCTAATTCTCCATACCGACCGCCAATTCACATCCAATGCACATCGACACATGGCGTCATGAGGCACTGATGGAGGCATGGGTGCATTTAACCTTGCACCTTTTTTCATCCTTGAGGAAAAATTACATGTTTATCCCCACTAACCCGCTTGCCCACATTAGCTTAAACCATGCCACGTGTCCTTGCAATGCGGAGTATAATTTCATATCGGCACAAAGTTCCGCCCACGGACTCGTAGGCACGCGGGGTAAAGTTCGTTTGTTTTGCCCCAAGTGCTAAGAATCAAAATTTTCTCCCCAACCCTACCATCCCGAATGTCCTTGAGGAAAATTTTCTCTTGTAGGTCCACGGGCCCGCCTTTGGGGAAAATTTTCCTCCCAAGGCCCGCCGACCCATAACTTGAGTTTTATAGGGAGTTAGAAGGACTTCTTTATATCACTTGGAAAGGGAAGAAATTTCCTATCTAATGGAATGGTTTTTGGGAATTTTTGAGTATGGGAAATATGTGAAAAAATAGTTTGAATCTTTTAAGCCTAGTATAGGAGTGGGTAAGTGGAGGTTTACCTTTCTAGTTTTCAATGTGTGTTTTTAAGCATGAGTTGACCATTCTAGGGCCATCTTATGGGGCAAGGGAATGTTTTTCCTAACCCCTTGTGATGAGAGCCTTGTTTCATTGTTTGGGCCCCTGTAAGCCCTCTAAGTGTAATTAAGAAATATTTACCCTTAGTGTTAATTTAATCTGATTATTAAATTAACACCTAAAGGAAATTCAAACTATATTTGGCTAATTATACTCCCTAATTGTAATGTGGACTTTTATATGTTGTTCTAATGGAAAACCTTATCTTCTTAACATGATTGACCTTGATGTACTTCCTTGTGTTAACTGTTGCTTCGAGGCTTGTTTGTAGTCTCACCTTAAACAAAAAAATTATTCCATAATTTTCCTAACTAACCTATTTTGTTTCATGAGTCTCCTGTGGGAGATTTTAGTGGGCGTTACACCATTAAGCATTTAGAAAAAGAACTCCATCAATAAACTCATGCAACTTTCTACAAATCTTTTCCCCATCTAGTCACAAATTCATCTCGCACATTTATTAGCTTCGAGTGAGTTCCCAAGCTGAGCATGATAAGAACTACACATAGCAAAAATATGCCACGATTTAACAATATCATGAAAGGAAAATTTCTAAATTAAGAAATGGATCAAATCTCTCACCAACAATGAACTCTTAAGAAAATAAAATTTAAAAATTCCATGCCAACTAAGAAGAAAGTCGTGTTTCAGTTAAGAACAATATTTCTAAAAACAACAAGAGTTTGACAACCAATTAGGAAAGACCATGGATCTTATAAGATTAGGAACAAAGGGTCAAGAATATTATGATTTCAATCATGTAATCCCATAGATTATGTGATTGAAATCTAATACTCAACCCATAAATCTACATTCTCATGGAGAAGTCAAATATACGATTACGATCATTGTCACAAAAACAACCCTAGTTTGACAATCATTCTAGAAGGGCCATTGGCCAATAAATTAGAAATAACAATCGATTGAAAAAGAGAGTTCCATAATGTAATCATATAGGTTATAAGGTTTACAAATCTGATATTGAAACCCATAAACAATATCTTCTTATCTAAAGGTGGCTTCATAGATATTAAGGATGAATGGAAATGATGGCTAACGATGTCCGAAATAGCGATAAGCCTCAAAACTACCCAAATCCATTATGAAATATAGCATTCTAAAAACCCAACCATGTTCATAACACTATAGATTCATAACCCTCTTGATAAATTTATAATTTTTGTTCATAAAAGAAAGTAACCCTCATTACCATAATCGAACCACTCTTAAATATTCGGTTACATATATATCTAGCTTCTATTTTCTTAACCACGCTTCTGTCATAGATCAATAAAGCATATATATACACACCCCAATTTTGTTAAAGACCTTAACAATCTATATCGTAGCCATCAAGCTATTTATACATATACGTACCAACAAAAGTTCTATAAGTAACATTATTAATTTAAAATAAGCTGAGATAGATAAAATTGATATCTTTATCAAATATAATAGATATATTCCCTAAGTAAAATTGATATCTTCCCAAAAGGGATTAAAAATAAATACATCTTTTGAATAAAACCATGTTAAACAGAATTCTTCCAAGGAGGAAAAATACCCAGGTACAAAATTCAACACTATATCTATAAAAGTATAAATATATATTTAAAGTATCATAAATTTAGCTAAGCATTTAGCCTTTGCTGCAAGCCTAAGGCATTAATCCAAATAGAAGCATTCCATTCAACAGTCAACCATATCAGAAATAAGGATAAATATTAATTTCCTTCTCAGCTGATAAACTCACTACTAGCTACACAAGCTTGGATGTCATGCAAGTATTCTTATCTCCTATAACATCAGACATTTCAGACAATGCAACAACTAATTCCACCAAATGGACAAGTATAATGAAAACCAAAAAAATCATGTGATGCTAGATGGAACCCTACCCATGAAACGATAATGCCAATAATATATTTTTAACTAAGAAAAGGGTCGTACAACACTCAAAAATTCATATCCACAAAGATTAAGGAAACCAATTTAATTTCTAAGATATTAAATATTTAACACAAAAGAGAAGAGATATTACATGTGAAGAAATTTCTTGTTTCCCAACGTTTCATCTAGATTACAAGAAAATCAAATTAACCACCATTACCCATATATTAACTTTTATCTTCATACAATAATTTTCAAGGGAAGAGGATATTGTTTACAACCAAGCATCTAAACCAACCATATATTTTAAAGTCAACAATTACCTAGAAGGATTTTTCTCAACATGAAAGCATCCATAGCTACCCAGAAGACCAAAACCAGAGGAAAATCTAGAAGTAACCAACTATTAAGCAATGATTGAACACAATCCACAAAATCACAATTGTAATACCAATTTATGGAAAGAAAATGTTTCATTTCAAGAGGTTTGTTATATTTTAACATATTATGGAGATGGGTAGCTTATCATGCCTATAATATGCTTCCATAAGTCACAAACACACCACGAGAGCTCAAACAACAACAACAACACAGGCCAAATTTCTTTGTCCTCAAGCCTATTGGTCACCGTACTTATTCATGGCCACATTAGGCACGGGTAGGGGTACGTGGCTAGGGAAGGAGCTCCAAAATTTATGAGTTGTATTTTCTGAAAGAAGCTGTGGTCTTAAGGACTACAATGATTGCAAGTATATGCACAAATCAAGTTTGATAAAATGGCCCTACTTTACCATATGCATCAACGGGTTTCCAAACCGCTCAGTTCACATTTACAAGCATACATGTAGCTAGTGCCAAAATAGTAGCTTTGAAATAGGTATGGACATCCACCCAAGCATTATGGAGAAGATAATTTTGTTAAAGTTTTTAGTTGCAAGTTCCTTGGTATAAATGTATGCAAAAAGTTGAAGCAACGACAAAGTATGAGAAAAGTTTGACAAAATTCTGAAATCTTTTAAGCCTATTAAACCAAACATGATTTGCATAAGCCTGAGTTCATTTAAGTCTATGCAGCTAACCACCATATGGGAAAAAGGAGGTAAAACACATGCCCGGACATGTAACCAAAAGAGCATTAAAGGATGGCAGGTGGCCACCAAACTCCACCCCCGTTACCAGTTCAAAATTACGGTTTTAGCAAAAGAAATCAATTCGGTGCCCAACAACATTAATTTTTTTTATTGGTGAAGCCATGTGCTAGGGACAGGTCACTACTAGGGAGGATGAAGGAGTTGGTAGATATAAATTAAGTTAGACATTAAATAACAGTCCTTCATCATTGAAACAAAAACAATCCCCTCAAAATTGGCACCTCCTCATAAACATCTCCTCCTTCTACGCAAAAACTTAGCCAAGATTTGATAACAAGCTATTTCTAGTGAGAGATAAATCTCCTTTTATTATTATTATTATTTTTAAACTCGATTCAAATACTAGGTATCTTTTTAATAAAATACGCCTAAAATAACTTTGAAAATATTTTAGTACTCAATTAGAAATTTTAACAAAATGTCCTTAAACACTCCAATGATCGAGAGCATGATTAGATCATAGAAGAATGTTTTAAAATGTAAGATAAAAATACCCTTGGAAACAAATAAACACTTACAATGCAGAATGGGAAGTCATGACAGAACAAAAAAAGGGAAGAAAGGATGCTAAAATAACTTCACGACAAGGTCGCAGTCACCTAATGATCAAAACAGAGCTCAAAAAAACATTTGACGCTACACAACAGTGCAAGGAAGAAAAGGTAGAATTCAAAACCGAATGGGGCATTATATTCTCCTCCTCTTAAGAAAGCATCATCCTCGATGCGACATAATGGTGAAGAAATAAAAATCGTATAAGAAACAAAGGACGGATAAAGACAAGGATTCTTCCTATGGTTAAAATTTTTGTCGTTAAAGCACGAACACAGAAGGTAGAGTTAGAAACTTTGGCAGATTATTTAAATTTCATTGTTCTATGAAGATTGGTAGTTTTCTCTTACTTTATTATTTAATTAATCTCTTTTCCTTTTCATTATTCCTAAACTTAAGTCCTTAAGATTTCATTTTTGTAAAGTTTTAGTTTATTCCTTCTTATGGGTGCCCAACAGGAACTGCTATCACAATAACATACCAGGGTCATACGCAACACTAATGATTCATAGATAAATTTCACATACTATCATGACCGTACCATATTACAAGGGCTTGATCAAACCATGGAAGGAATATACATGATCCACATACATAGTACTCATCACACATAGTTGAACGACACCAAGTACTCGGACGTAATCGTATTATAATAATATGAAATTCCTTTTTGCTCCCAAAGAGGTTAGTCACCCTATGTCCCTAGGCACGTAGAGTCCAAAACCCCTAACCCAAGTGACATAATAAATCGTGGTTTGGTAACCCTCTTGACACCACAAGTGATCACAATGGGCTACACAAACTCTCGATAGGTTTGACACAACATTTACCACCTAGGTACAAGGAAACCTATGACACCCATCACGAAATTGTTCACTTCCCATTTTGACAAGACATCACATACTAGTCCAACCACATAACACACTTACAATTAGGGGCATCCCATGGTGAAAGTCTTTTAAGGTTTCTTAGTTTACTAAAACGTCTTTCAAAACTTAACTTATGTTCTAGGAGATTTTACACTATGATTTGCACAACTCTTCTTACAAAGCAAGATTTCTTCCTTTTATACTAATAGGTAATTAACTTAAGGTCATCTCTAATATGAAAATATTTGTTTTAATTTGTTTGTTAAAAAGGAGGCATTCAAAACCACAAGGCTATCATCCAAACTCATGACTAATGAAACTTATTTTGAAGCTCCCTTACACCAGAAGATGAGTGTAAACTCCAATTAAGATGGAGTACCATTTAGGTTTGGAGCTAAGATCTCCTTAAGAAAGGATCAACGTTTAACAACACCAAAGAGAGAATTACAATTTACCTTGGAAAAATTTATAGGAAGAGGGTTATATTGAATTCATCTTCAAGAATCCACTAGTAATAACTAATCTTTTATTGAGAATAAGGAATTTATCTGGATTGGGTAAAAGCTTCATTTAGGCTTCTCTTGGTTGAGTTTTAACAAAGAATACATATTAGGTTTCAAATAGATGAGTTAGAATTTAATGATTTATTAATCAATCTTCCCTACTTACTAAGGCCTAGCCATTTTTCAAAAATCCAAACATTGATTACACCTTCATTACCTTTTTATGCCCCACAACAAGAATTAGAGTTTATTATTACAACTTAGAGTAGTAAGGATAAGTTATTTTTAACACAGGAATAAAGTTTCCTTATCTTCCACTGAAAGACTCTTGACTTCATCAAAGGATTACAACCTCTTATTTATTTTGTAAAATTTTATGAGGATTACCAAACCATTTTATTATGCCCAAAATGGCATTATTTCCATAACCGAGAAGGGGGTTTTAAACACAAAGCTATAATTTAAGGAGTTCACCAAAGCCCTAACAATGAAAACTAAACATGATTACAACATTTACTATTCAACATGGCACACAAACCAATGGTGACAAATTGATTAAAAGTACCTTGACTTGGAACAAAAAGGGTAATCAAAATTGGTCAAGAAATGCTATGCTATTATCAAGATTACTATAATACATTAAAACTTCTCATAACAATGTCATGATTAAATTTATATCTTTCACAATAGTATTTACAAGTTAAGGTTTTAGTTGGTTATGAAAACATTACTCCACAAAACATAATTCTAAGGCATTGAGCCTCTTCTGAAATTTTCACAAAACCATTCAAGAGTTTTACAACACATTAAGCATTTGAACAAAAGAACTCCATTAGTAAAATGATGCAACTTTCTACAATTATTTTCCCCATCTACTCACAAATCCATCTACACATTTATTAGCCTGAGTCAATTCACGAGAACTGAGCATGATAAGAACTACACATAACAAAATATGCT
Organism: Taxus wallichiana var. yunnanensis; assembly: GCA_018340775.1. Taxonomy (NCBI): domain Eukaryota; kingdom Viridiplantae; phylum Streptophyta; class Pinopsida; order Cupressales; family Taxaceae; genus Taxus; species Taxus wallichiana. The sequence continues at coordinate 928,631,580 of CM031239.1, read as the reverse complement.
ACTATTTAACAATATCATGAAAGGAAACATTCTAATTCAAGAAATGGATCAAAGCTCTCACCACAAATCAACTCTTAAGACAAAATAAAATTTTTACCATGCCAACTAAGAAGGAAGCCATGTTTCAGTTAAGAACAATATTTCTAAAACAACAAGAGTTTGACAACCAATCAGGTAAGACCATGGATCTTATAAGATTAGGAACAAAGGGTCAAGAGTATTAGGATTTCAATCATGTAATCCTATAGATTACGTGATTGAAATCTAATACTCAACCCATCAATCTACATTCTCATGGAGAAGTCAAATATACTAGTTATGATCATTGTCACAAAAAAAAACAACTAGTTTAACAATCATTCTAGAAGGGCCATTGGCCAATAAATTAGAAACAACAATCGATTGAAAAAGAGAGTTCCATCATGTAATCATATAGGTTATAAGGTTGAAAATATGATATTCAAACCCACAAACAATATCTTCTTATCTAAAGGTGACTTCATAGTTATTAAAGATGAATGGAAATGATGGCTAACGATGTCCAAAAAAGGTAATGCCTAACAACCTTCCTACTTAATATATTCAAGACCGAGAATAGCGAAAAGCCTCAAAACTACCGAGTCCATTATGCAAGCTAGCATTCTAAACACCCACCCAAGTTCATAACACTATAGATTCATAACCCTCTTGATAAATCTATAGTTTTGGTTCATAAAATAAAATGGATTACCACCTCCTCGACACAAGACTCTTTAAAGTAACCCTCATTACCATATTCAGAACCACTCTTAAATATGCAGTTACATATATCACTAGATGCCATTTTCTTAACCACACTTCCCATCATAGATCAACAAAATATATATATATATATACCCCAATGTCATTAAATATCTTAACAATCTATATCATAGCCATCAAGGTATTTATACATATATGTACCAACCAAAATTCCATAACAACATTATCAATTAAAACAACGAGATAGATAAAATCGATATCTTTCCCAAATATAATAGATATCTTCCCCAAGTACAATCGATATCATCCCCAAATGGGATTAAAAAAATACATCTTTTGAATAAAATGGGCTAACAAAATTTCGTCAAGGAGGAAAATACCTAGGTACGAAAGTCAACACTATATCTATAAAAGTATAAATATATATTTAAAGTATCCAAATTTAGCTAAGCATTTAGCCTTTTAGTTGCAAGCCTCCAAAAGGCATTAATCCAAATAGAAGCTTTTCAATCAACGATCAACCATATCAGAAATAAGGATAAATATTAATTTCCTTCTATCATCTTTAAAAAAAATAGTCTAGGATAAACTCACTAAGCTACACAAGCTTGGATTAAAAATAGCATAAGACATTTTGGAAAAATAAAGATCAATATTAATTTCTTCTCAATGATAAACTCACTACTAGCTACACAATTTGGATGTTATGCAAGTATCTTATCTCTATAACATAAGACATTTAGAGAGAAAATGCAACAACCAATTCCACCAAATGGACAAGTATAACGAAAACAAAAAAAACCATTGATGCCTGATGGAACCCTACCCATCAAACAAAAATGCTAGTAATAGATTTTTAACTAAGAAAAAAGTGTGTCATAAACACTCAGGAATTCATATCACAAAATAAGAAAAAATTATATTCTAAGCTAATAAAGATTTAACAAACAAGAGAAGAGATATTCCATGCCGAAGTAATTTCTGGTTTCCCAACGTTTCAACCAGATTATAGGAAAATCAAATCGCCCACCATTACCCATATAGCAACTTTTATTTCATTACAATAATTTTCGAGGGAAGAGGAGATATTTTACAGCCAAGCATCTAAACCAACCATAGATTTTCAAGACAAAATTACCCAGAAGGAGTTTTCTCAAAATGAAAGCATCCACAGCTACCCAGAAGACCAAAACTAGAGGCAAATCCAGAAGCAACCAACTATTAATCAATGATTGAACACAATCCACAAAATCACAATTGTAATACCAATTTCAGGAAAGAAAATGTTTCATTTCAAGAGGTTTGTTAGATTTTAGCATATTATGGAGATGGGTAGCTTATCATGCCTGTAATATGCTTCCATAAGTTGCAAACATGCTGAACAGAGCTCAAACAACAACAACATGCCAAATTTCACTGTCCTCAAGCATGTTGGTCACCTGTACTTGTTCATGGCCACATTTGGCATATGAAGGGGTATGTGGCCATGGTAGGAGCTCCAAAATCTACAAGTTGCATTTTCCTGAAAGAATTTTGGTCTCAAGGACTACAATGATTGCAGTATATGCACAAAATAGGTTTGATAAAATGGCCCTGCTTCACCATATGTAACCAACAGGTGTCCAACCTACTTAATTCACATTTGCAAGCATACATGCAGCTAGTGCCAAAATAATAGCTTTGAAACATGTATGGATATCCACCCAAGCATTATGGAGAAGAGACTTTTGTTAAATGTTTTAGTTGCAAGTTCCTAGTATATATGTATGAAAAAGTGGAAGAAACGACAAGGTATGAGAAAAGTTTGACAAAATTCCAAAAAGCTTCTAAGCCTATTAAACTAAAACATGACCTGGACAAGCTTGAGTTCATTTCAGTCTCCGCAGCTAGCCTCCATATGGGAAAATGGAGGTAAAACACATGCCCAGGCATGTATCCACAAAAAGAGCATTAAAGGATGGTAGGTGGCCACCAAACTCCACCCCCTTTGCCAGCTCAAAACCACGGTTTTAGCAGAAGAAATCAATTCGGTGCCCATCAACATTAAATTTTTTTGTTGGTGAAGCCATGTGCTAGGGAAAGGTCACTTCCAAGGAGGATGAGGAGTTGGCAGATATAACATTATGTTCCACATTAAATAGTAGTCCTTCATCATTGAAACAAAAATAGTCCCCTCAAAATTCTTCCTCCTCATAAACATCTCCTCCTTCTACGTAACAACTTAGCCAAGATTTGATAACAAGCTATTTCTGGTGAGAGATAAATCTCCTTTTATTATTTTCTTTTTTATAAAAATTGGTTCAAATACTAGGTATCGTTTTAATAAAATATGCCTAAAATAACTTCAAAAGATTTTAGTATTCCATTAGAACTTTTAACAAAATGTCCTTAAGCATTTCAATGATCGAGAGCACGATTAGATCACAGAAGAATGTTTAAAAATGTAAGATACAAAAGACCCTTGGCAACAAATAAACACTTAGGGAGCTCAAAAAAACATTCGACGTTACACAACAAGGCAAGGAAGTAAAGGCAGAATTCGAAACTGAATGGGGCATTACATATAGTGCTATTTCATTAAAAGAAATTGGGTTTTGAGACATTTTAACCTATATCTATATATAAATTATATCGTTAAGTGTATTTGTTTTGTCAATATTATAATTACCTCAAAGACATAATTTACTCTCGGATATTATCAAAGAATTTAAGGAGGGCAATATAAAACCATTTCCTTCATTTCAGAGGATTTATCCATAAATAATATTGTTGGTACATGTGTGATGTATTGTAAAAGGTGTCGAGAGGATCAACAAACGTGGTTGTATTTTGTAAGGAAATTATATTGGTGACTCTTACTTTGTAATATCATTGTTGCCATCTTTTCCCCAACATACGTATCTCTTTGTATCAGCTCTCTCTCACACTATGTTCAAATTCAACATGGCCCATAATGAAATACCTTAATGTTTACAAAAATAAAGTTACAAAATAGAAAAGCCTTTTTTTCATGTTTTCTAAAAAAAAAAATTCTTTCATTTGTGTAAGGTTAGTTGTCATTACACTAGAATTGATGGACAAGTTAATAGTGCTTCCTAAGAGACCCCTCCATGAATAGGTAAAAGAAAACATAGTATAATGTTATACTTTTAAAATCAATATGATATTTGATTAAGTGACCTCATGTTACTCGATATTTATTTCATTTTCTCTTTGTTATCTCCTAGATATGGAAAATATTTTAATCAAAAGTTGATATATGCCAAATATCTCTAAAAAATGTCACCTATAAAAATAAAAAATTATGAATCGAAACTAACTCATCAAAGTTAAAATATTAAAAGTGTGATTGTTTTACCTATGTTGGAAATAACTAACTCTTTGCAAACCATAGAGAGGCCATTGTGAATGTCTTTTCATTTTTGGAGAAGAAGAAAGGATTTTCTAGTTGGCAGCAAGTAGGACAAATGTGATCCATATGTGACTTGTCATAGGAAAAAGTGAGGTTCGCCTACTTTCCCTTAAGTAGATTCATGAACCCGGAAATTTTCCTCCCTCAATCCCCTTCATCATCACGAATCTTCCTCCTCCAATTATTCATGTTCAATCCTTCAACTTTAACTTATTGATACCTCCCTATCAAGTATATCAAATTTGAACTAGTCATCTTCATCATGTTATTTTCTTATCGGTCTCATTTATGGTTCGGTTTACATTTTCCCATCAACTCATGCCTTCCAAGTCATAGATTTTCTACATTGTAACCACATATTATATTTCAATTATTCGATAACCATTTTGTTAAATAGTACTCTACCATACATGATTGACTTTTGTATATGTATCCACATAGACCCATTTGCATGTTTGATCAGATGTTTTACGATTTCAAGAATGCTTAAGAGCTTTGCAAACCCCGTGCTTTTCAAACTCTAAATAGTTCAAGCCTATCCAATAATTGATTCCTGTAGTACATGCAAGCATTCTATATTCATAAAACATAAGTTTATCAATACATTTCAAGATAATTCTAAGAAATTTCGTTAAAATTTTACTCGAGAGTTATGAATATGCATAAGTTTCCTCCCACATGTACGAGGGAACCCTGAATATCCTCCATTGCTTTGGTCAAAGTTTGAATATACCATGCCCGACCTCGATCCATCGTCATGTGCAGCCTTCGGTATATCTATTACACCTTTCCGGTGCATCAACGAGCAAGATCTTTCCATACTTTGTCCAATAAATGATCAAGATCACACAGGGTCTGAGCAGTTCATTACAGATTTTAATGCCGAGGAGATAGGGATCAATGAGAGCTCATGAAATAACAATCTTTGTCATGAAGATAAGTTATGAATTACCAAGTTGATTTAGATGCCATATGAGTATTGAATCGATCTGGCTTTCTATGGAATCTCTAACATGTGGGAAGAGATAATGGAACAAATACTTTACATTTGTTTCTCAATTAGCACTTTGTTTTTGCCGAAAATTCTATTCAAATTTTAAATATTAACTGAACAACGATAATACTTTTTCCTTCATCGTGGTCAAACTAAGCACAATATGTTTCTTAGTTTTTAAATATATATTTTTTAGTTTGTAATTTTTAATCCTCACAGAGCATTGAAATTGTTTCACTAAATACAATAAACAGATGTTGGATCTGATCAGTTCACCTTTTCCAACATACTACCATCCCGTGGAAGAATAAGAGATTTGGAATAGGGTATGAAATCCATTAAAGCATAATAGAAATCAGTTTTTGTTTGATGTATTTTCAAATGCCTTGGCTGATTTGAATAAAAAATGAAGAAGCTTTCAAACAAGGCACGTAAAGAGAAGCTTTCAAGATTTCAGACTATAACTTCCAATTTTTCACCTCTACACGACCGGCCTTCATGTATGCATCACCTCAAATGGATTTTGGGTCGTGCTACTCTCATGACCTCTATAGATTTGTGTCCACATCAACTATTGTATATTGTTTATATTTATTTCTGTAATGGAATTAGTTTTTCACTGCCTTTGGCATTCGTATTGGTTTGGATGATTATCATGAAGTGTTAGAAATTTATGTGGGATGGGCTCGCCCACTCCGACCCATGTCTGCTTCACCGGTATTATGTTTTGGAACTAACATTCAATATCAACCTTTTCAACATTGATAACATCCACTTCCACATCTCATCTACCCACTCAATCATCTCGCTAGGGGAATCTAAATAAAGTACTTTATTTAACCTCGTTCTTAAGAGAAAAGAATATCAACAAAAATAGTCAGTATTTTCGTTAGAGTCGTGGATAACAAGTCCTTGAGTTAATGACCCTATGCAAAGGTGATCTTCGGATGAAACTATTCCTCCGACTTACTTTGCCAATATTCCTATTAGAAAGCATAACTGAGAAACAAACCACCATAAAGTATATGACAACTAACGGGAAAGGCCATGATTTCAACTTTCACATATAAAAGTATAAAATTGTTCCTACCAAGGGTTTTTCATATGAAAATATGACAAGTATATCCTCATGTGTGTATGAAAATCTTACATTCAACTTTATGGAGAAACTTTTTCATTTTGAACACCTTGTTTGCAATATTTTATCAGTATTGAAGAGACTCAACACATACTTCTTTCGATAAATTTTTCTTGATATATGAAACATACAAAAAAAAATTAGTCTAGCCTTAGAATATGTGTCTAAATTTACACAAACACATATCTTTTTGAAATTTTTTTGAGATGTGATAATAATTGTGACACCAAATTTTCGGTAAGTAGTTATTCATACAAATTGTAGATGTGGAACGTGGATTTATATTAACAAATACACCAAATTAACCATGATATATTAGATTATCATAGTGTAGATTTAATGAGTTCGAGAATTTTATACAAAATATAAATCATCATCCAAACATTGAATTTGAGTGTTTATAAGGTAATTTCAATTTTAATTATTTTTGCTCTCTTTCAAATAAAAGATTAAGATTTTCTCATTAGTATGATTTGATTACAAGAATCAATTTTGATTTTGAAAAAATCATTAATCTTAATTAATTAAATAAAACAAATTTATTTGTAAAAATGAATGTTCTAAAATAATTAAAAATAATTACTGTGGTTTTTAGAAGATTACATAAATATAAATTTAGAGACATTCAAAATAAATTAATAGTGAGAAATAATAGGTCTATAAAGTGAGATGAATAAAACCTATAAATTTTGAAATAAATGGAGAACTTATCGTGGACGACTCTTGTTGAGATTCTTAATAGCATTGTGATCTTTTAGCTAACTAAAAGATATGATTTTGTCATTTTTGAAAGGGAAAAAATTGATTCTATGATTGCGGTCTTCATGCCTTAATATGATGAAATCTTGTTCACTTTCATTGGTTCTACTTGAAATCGCTAAAAAAACAATCTCCTTTGAAACTAATCTAGGATCAACTCTATGAAAAAGCTATAAAACTTGGGTTTTTAATAAGGGCTTATATTATCAACCCCTCATGTCTTGTGAAACTACAATGCGGCAACAATAATTCTTGTCTATACAAGTGCTCTAACCCTTATTCTTTCAATGCATGCAACAACTAATATAACTTAAATTGAATCTTTAAATGTTTGTATTAGACTTTGTATATCGACATAATTTACAAATAAAATAGATTGTGTTCTTATAATTTCAATACTACTTTTGTCTAATTGTTTCTCCATGATCAATCCTGAATGCACTAATGCATTCATATATTTGAACATATTGATTTCAAATTAGGATTTTATTGGGTTGGTTATTGACACATAATAAGTGGGAAAGATCAAAGAAATAGCATAAGACTTAGGAACTGAAATTTGGGGTTTTAAGGGGTTATGATATCAGCGCTATAGAATAACTATAACTAGGAAAACAAGTTTTTGACATTATGAAGTTATACATGGGAAAATAATTACGCATTGATTGGTGATATTTGCAAGTGTTTGGAATCGAATAAAGAAAGCGTAGAAATAACTAATGGGAAGAGAAAAACAATCTAAAATAAAAATTAGACAATGTCAAATAAAGAAGAACAAAAAAGTTGACAAGAGAAACATATTATTATAAAGAACAATATACAATACAAATGTCAAATTCACAACACTTATTCAATTTCTTAATTTAAACCAATAATCAATTTAAATAAATGTAGCCACAATTTTATTGTCTTTTTACCCAACGTCAAAAAAAGTTTTCCCACGGGAAGAAGCCCAAAGAAAGAAATTTTCAATTATTTTGCAGGAACTGGTCTAAAAAAATAGAAAACTAAAATCACGCTTCCTGTGCTTGGTCGATATTAACACATTATAACCCGAATCATATTCCTCAAATATAGAAAATTAAAATCACGCTTCCTATGTTTGGTCGAGGTTTACTATTTATAAACCGAATCATATTCTTAAAATTTATTACATGAATATATGGCCAGCAAGTGTGGAATCTCAATGCGATAAAGCTGTATTATGTTCCAGCAGTTACCGCCTTCGAAAAGTGAATCATTTTTTAAAATTAATTACATTATGAGTTGATAACTAGAAGCGATGCTTCCATATGTTATCTGTTAATTGTTATGGTTTAACAAACTGGGTGGAAGAGAATTGTTTGGTAGATGTGGTTTGTGCACGCGATAGGTTTTACTATGAGGTGGTAAATTTGTGAAAAAAATATGTTATATGAAAAAAAGGGAAGTGGAATAATGGTCAGGATTTATGTATTGAGCAATCTCGAGATACTTGTGAAATTTGTGACATGGCATTCTCGCAATGCGTTTTGAAATTGGCGAAGGGAGTGTTTAGCTCTTTATTTAAATTTGGTGTTTAAAATTAGTGTATTTTGATTTTTTTGACTACTAGCATTTTGTTTTTTAAATACTAATAAGGAGTGTTTAAAAAATATTAAATATTTTTATTTCATTTTTAAATATTGGATATTGAATAATTATAATTATAATTATCATTATTTTAATATTTAATAAATATTATTATTTCATTGTTAATTTTTTATTGTTTTAATAAAATATATTAAATATTAAATATTTTACGTTTTCAAATAAGAATAAATATTATTATAAGTTTTTAAAGGTAGATAATAGTAATAGTAATTTTTATTATTATTTGTTTCTATTAATTCTTTTAAAAACAATTTAAATAATAAATAAATTTAATATTTCAAATTTCAATAATAAATACACATTTATGTAAACATTTAATATTTTTAATGATTATTAAATACCTATTATAAATTAATAATATTGATGTAAATATTATTAATAAATTATGAATAATTTTCATAGTTAAATGGCTCCACTCTGAAATGGCTCCTCGAAAACTTCACCCCGGAAAAATATAGGAAACCTTAAACCTAATCAACTGCAGCAGCTGATGGAGGGCTCATGCGGGGTGAAGCTATTGAGTGCGATGGATTATTTGGAGTTCAAAGCGTGGATGGCGAGGAGTGTCGAATGAAGTTCTCCTCAATTTTAATGGATGAAAATGCAGAGAGCGTGGCGCAAATTCGTCGATGGTGATCGTGGTGGCAACAGAGTTTAGCTTGCTCTTATTGGTAGGATTCTTGTGGTGGCGGTGGATCTGGATCCCATGTTTTCTGAGTTGCTTTGAAATATTAACCATGAAGATGGAACCCTGTTGTAATGCCCACACTTTACAAACACGAATAAAATAGTAAAAATACCAATATAATTATTATTTTTTGACTTACGATGCTCACTACACAACACCACTGAGGGCTCAAGAAGAGAAACTCAACAATGCATAAGACACTTACCTAAGTCATCGACTCACATTGACACTACAGCGACAACACCATATACCTGTCGATGCCACACTTTCCCGGTGGACAAATGCTAGCATTGACCAACAACAAGAAAGAGACCCAAGGATTGGAAAACTCACAACACATCATTAAGATTACATCTTAGTAATTATTAACATTTAAAAATTATTATTATGCAAGGATAATATTATCATTTTTCCACCTACAAATTCTTAAATTCATTCACATTCAACTTACAATTCGACCATTTAAGTTGGTTCTTTATCCCTTACGACAATCTCCATAACTTACATAATTATTTTCCATATTTAAAATTACATACGAGTTCCTAATTCTCTCGTTCTTATGATCTAAGATTATGCTTTTCAAATGTTTATTCAATGTTTAAATTTTACCCTTCAACACAAGTGAATTTGACGTGATGTCAACAAAGAAATATTAGGATTAAGGGAGATTTAGATTTAGAAATATTAGGATATATATTCCATAAACATTCTTTGATCACAAAGTATATTTATTTCCTATCATAGTTGATATAGCTCAATAACTTATCGAATCCCTACATAATTTCAACATCAAGACTTGTATTTAGGTTTATATATATATATATATATATATATATATATATATATATATATATATATATATATATATATATATATATATATATATATATATATATATATATATATATATATATATTTCCTCGAAGTTTGATCTCACCAAGGGTAATTCATATTCTTTTTAACACAAGGAAATGCCTAATTGAGTTATAAGGACTCCAAGAGTGACATTATTCCTAACCTCAAATCTCATTTTACTCTTATATGCTTTACTCTTACATTGCATTATGGTCTCATTATTGGCATCACTTTATAACAAAAGAGTTACGAAAGTACTTGTCTAACATCTTAAATAAGTACATGATTGGAAGCCTTATAAGCTACACATGAACCACAAGTGATTTTTGTTCAAGGTAAGATCCCATGTTTCTACATTTCACAATTCTGCATGTGAAATTTCTTTTATTATTAATGTCATAAAAGGGCATAACAAGGGATTACGATCCAAGATTCTAGTTTCTTGGGTTCTCTAAAGTCAATGTCTTTCAAATCAATTTTTCTTGCAACGAGTTACTTACCATTTTCTACCCACAAGCTAACCTCCTATTCAACTGAGGTTTAGATTAATTTCAATTTGCACTTAGGGCTCTACACCCTAATATAGATCAAATTAAGGTGTGAAAACATATTTACTCTATAAACCCTTCGTAAAAGACCAAGTCACTAAACTGTCATTAGCTCGAAGTGGCACATTTAGCTATAAGGAACTAAAGATATCATTAACAAGAGTTTAAGTCATAGTACAACTATTTCAATAGGTCCATTTGTGTCGTCTAGGTCCCATAAGGAATTCATTCGATGAAGAAAATCTATAGATCTAACTTTGTAGGACTTGGTAGTCGATTAAGATACTAAGGAGTTGTTAGCTCTACTTATTCCATATCTGCAAGGTTACGCATCATAGTTGTTGCTTTGAATAATGACTCTTAAGTTTAAAGAAATGAACTAATGAATATATTCCTTAGGTGTAGTACCAGAAATTTTAGATGTGAGGAATTACCTTTTAGGAAGATAGCGTTTTGCAAACTAATGTGGCTAGGAGAGAGAGGGTACAACAAGTTTAAACATTAACTTTATTAGATAATCATATCTGTTAAAGGTTACTTTCAAGAGTAGTTGGTGATCTCTGTCACCTAACACGTAAGTCAAACCTGAAGAGAATACATTCCCCTTACTACACACATGATAAACAATCTTGGAAGGGGACCACTTACTATAGATAACATTTGATCAAGTCGTTCTTAGCGGCGGTTTCACAATGATGTCGCTAAACATACATACTATGGCGGTAACTCAACTAGGGTTCTTATTTAGTTAAGATAGAAGGTGTCATCGAGGATAGATGTTTAAGTTCAGTCTAAGGTTTCAATTTTCTATGCAGAAAGAATAACACAGGAAGGTTAGTTGTACATAAATTTTGTACTAGGGTTGACTAATTCGCTTAGATTTCTTTATTGCATTTTCAAGGTAAAGAACACAACACACCAATTAATTAATCGGCTATTGCACACTGGAAATGCACTACAAGATATCACATTCAAATTCGTTTAACATATCCAACTTTTTCCATATGCAAATTGAAATCAAAATGGTACCCATGATTAAATGCACACTTCACAAGGCATTCCTAAAACTAGCATCTAATACATATTACCGAATTTCAAATTTAAATTTCTGTAATATGGTAATACATTACACATATATACATGTTTCAATGACCTATAAAATATACAATAATAAACAATGGATTACACCACACCTTTTCACTATGCAAAGCAATGTGAGCATGAAATCAGCGATAAATCATTGGCTTGGCATCCACCCAAATCTAGCATAATTAAAAAAATTCGTTTCCCATTTACATAATAACATTAAAACAATTTGCATTCAAAAGTAGAAGGTTAGAGACACCTATTTATTTGATTTTAGTTCACTTCATTTCCTAACCAAGGAGAGAGAAAGGAATACGGAAGAGAGAGAAACACTATTTTGCCAAAAGTTCAATTTCACACAACAATCACATAGTAGAGTTTCAAGTAGTTAATTACAAGTGTCAACAAGTTTCCACGATGGTTTGGCAACCCGATAGGGGTCCTACAACTTTCTTTTTTACATTTTCCTACTAGTTGCAAAAACATTCAATAAAGGCTCGGAGGTGAAGAAACCACTTTCAAATGTTTTCCTCGATGAGTAAACACACCATTGGTAAATTTATATGTGTCCTCATATACACCAATAATGTATAGGAATCGATTTGAGATTGAAGCGGCAAATAGTTTACGATTGGCGGTCTTTTTTCCAAGGCCATCGGTCGTAATTGACCTAGTTGTAAATGATCAAAACTCATCTCGAGGGATAAAAAATCCATGTCCAAAAATGACGTTCAATGGAAAAACACACGGCGAGAAACTTCTTACAAGTTCCCCTATATATGGAGAATTCACCAAAGTGCACGAACGGAGAACTAGAAAACAGTTCTCAAATGGCAACATGTTTTCTGAAAATGCCAGCATTTTACACACACAAATACAACTTGATAAAAATAAAAATATAATTTTGTTTTGACTTACATTTCTCCATACACAACCTCATAAGGGATCCAAGTACAGAAACTCAACAACGCATAAGACACTCATATAAGTTATTGACTCACATACACACATGACAACACCATATACATGTCGATGCCACACTTTCCCCAAAGAACAAATGATAGCAATAGCCCAACCACAAGAAAGGGACTCGAGGATTGGAAAACCAAAAACACATCATTACCATGATTACATCTTCATTACGACTAACATTCCAATAACATTATTATGTAAGGATAATTTTCTCTTTCTTCCACCTCTGATTATTAAATTCATTTGACATTCAATTTACAATTCAACCATTTAAGTTGGCCCTTTATCCCTTACGAAAATCTCCATAGCTTACATAATTATTTTTCATATTTCAAATTTCATACAAATTTCCTAATTCTCTCATTCTTATATTAAAGGTTTGTTTCTTAAAATATGTTTAGTTGATGTTAAATTTTACCCTCATTATGCAAAGGGACCAACAAGAAGTTGTCGAGGGAAAAAATAATACGATTCAAAGGAGGAGAATGTTCAAGTTTCCCTTTCCTATAAACTTATTTCCATTAGAAGCACAATAGTGCTCGTATCATTTATGGTTGTTTTAGTTCCAAATTTAGTTTTAGTCAATTAAGCATTTACACATCATAATTTTATTTTATTTTATTTTTTTGTGGACTTTAAAATGGCTCAAATGCCTAGTCCCACCAACAACAATTTGTATCCATTCTTAATAAAATGTCAATACTTAAATAAACCATAAGAACTTCAAGTGAAAATTTGTTCCTAAACCATTATAACATATACTCTTGTTTCTCATCTCATTTAAAAATTGTTTCTTAGGTATCTTATTAGCATCACTTTACAACAAAAAGAATTACAAAAGTATTAGTCTAACATATTTAAGAAGTACTGATTGGAAGAATTATAACTACACACGTACCACAAGATAACCTCCTAATTAAGTACCTAATGTTTATTTTAATTCCAATTTGTACCTGGGGCTCTACGCCCCATTATAGATAAAATTTAGGTGAAAAAACATATTTACCCTATAAATCCTATGTAAAAGACTACGGCACTATATTTTCACTCACCGAGGAAACGTATTTAGTTGAGAGGATCTAAACAGATCATTAACAAGAGTTTAAGTCATAGTACAACTATTTAACTTGCTTCACTATGTCATCTAGATCCCACAAGGAATTCCTTTCAATCTTCGTAAGACTAGGTAGTCCACTAGGATCCTAAGGAAGTGTTAATCTGCTTACACTGAATTTAGTTGGACCGTTTCGTTTCTCACCGTCACGTTTCCAAAATTTCACTAAGCATACCGAGTATGACAATAACTAAAAATTGGGCCCTTATTTATCTATACTAGAAGGTGTCATCGAGCACAAAGTTTAAATTCATTCTACGATTTCAATTTCTTCTCCGATAAGGAGGATCACACATGCAGAAAATTTATGCACGAATCTTATGTTAGGGTTGACTATTATGGTTAGATTCCTCTATTACATTTTCAAGGTAAGAAACACAATACCAATTATTTAACCCTCTATTGCACACTAGAACTCACTACAAGATAGTAAATTCAAATTCATTTAACATATATATATCAATCCTTTTTATCATACGTAAATATGAATCAAAATTGCACCTATGATTAAATACACATTTCCCAAGGTATCCGTAAAACTAGCATCTCATACATATTAGCAAATTTCAAATACAACTTTTATGTAACATGGGACTACATTATACATATATACATTTTACAATGACCTATATAAATTACAATAATAAACAATGAATTGCACAATGCCTCTTCGCCATCTTTCTTCCATCCTACAAAACCATGTGAGCATGAAATCGGTGATAAATCAATGGCATGGCATCCACCTAGATCTATCATAATTAAGGTTTTTTATTTCCATTTACGTACTAATAATACTTTGCATTCGAAAGGAGAGGGTTATAGACACATATTTATTTCATTTCACTTCACTTCTTTTATTAAACCAAGGACAAAGAAAGAAATAGGGAAGAGAGAGAAACACTATTTTTCCAAAAGTTCAATTTCACACAACAAGTCACACGATAGAGTTTCAAACAATTATTTACAAGTTTCAAAAAAGTTTCCATAGTGGTTTGGCAAACCGATAGGGGTCCTACAACTTTCTTTTTACATTTTCTAGCTAGTTGTAAAAACGTTCAATTTAGGCTCAGAGGCTAAGAAACCACTTTCAAATGTTGTCTTCTAGTGAGAAAACATACCACAAGTAAATTTCTATGTGTCCTCCTATACACCAAGGATTCACAACAACTAGCGAGAAATTGAAGCTGGCAAATGGTTTACGATTGGCGGTCAATTTTCGAGGCCATCGGTCGTAATTGGCCTAGTTGTAAACGATCAAAAGTTATCTCGAGGGCTCACAAAACCACCTCCAAAACTAACGTTTGATGGACGAACGTGCAACGATAAATTTCTTACAAGTTCCCTATATATGGAGAATTTGTTAGAGTCGAAAAAAATTGAGAACTAGCAAACGAGTTTCAAATGGCGACGGGTTTTCTGGAGCCACCGGTTGTAATTGGTCTAGTTTGACTTAGTCAAAAACTGCGACTGGAGGCCTACAAAATTCCTTTGCCAAACTAACCAGGAATATGATTTTCCCAAACAGAAGGTTCCAGATAATAGTATAGTAAAAATACTTGAGGTTTTCAAATATGGACAAGCATTTCTTTGTTCAGGGACCAAACAAGGTGGGTCAAAAAATCCAACTTTTTAGTTCTAAGAGCTACTTAAAAGTACAAAACAGAGTAACATGGCTCCTAGAGAAGCGATGAAGAGAGTACAAAAAGTTGAATGGGGGTTAATCTAAAGCTTGATGTGATTCTCCTTGAATATCAAAAAAACATACGATGTTTGACCTCTCTTTACTGAGGGGTTCAAAAGGTTGTTTATCAAGTCTCTAAATGTGGTGTTTTTCCACTTTGTAAGTAAATAAAAATGTTGTGTTTAGTTGATGAATCATCTAAATCTCGAAAATATAAAAGAGAACACAAGCACTTGATTGAGATACACGAGTTGCATCATATGAGGTTATGGTGGCAGCCATAATTTATGTTCAAATGGTAAAACAGTTTTGAAAATCACAAGGTGGGGTTTTATTGCTTTACTGATATATAAGTTTTGTTACATCTCAATAGTAAAATTATTTAGCAGTTTAATATTTCTAATATAATGCAAATGAAGAACCAAATTATGAAAATTATAGAAGATGGAGGAAAGGAGACCATTCCTAGCTATACTAGCGTCTGTAGCGCAAGTGGTGGTGTACGTGGGTTTACTCACATTCTACATGGCGCCATCAATCTTGTAGGCATTCTTCATCAAATTGTTCACGTGCCAAGAGCAAGGTTTCTACATTTTACATACATGTCCTCCCAATAGTAGTAGCTCCTACAAGCACTTTCTAGAATACCTCCCATCTTCTATTACGCTTTGTGAGATGTCCAAACTTTGTTTAAAAAATCCCATTATAGCACAGCTAGAGACGTTGTTGGGAAGTTATATGGGATTCGATTTAATCCAACAACCAATTTTTTTTAAAATAACGAACTATACAGATGATATAGTGAGAGTTTTTTAAAAGAATAAGAAACTTCAATGAGTTGTGCATAGCTTACAAAGAGTTCCATCATACAAAACCCAACCCAATTTAGATGGCTAGCCCCTTGAGCCATGCAACTAGCTAGAGAAAAATTTATGAGTGAGTCATGAAAATGGCAAGCTAGGAATTGACCCAATAGAAATCCCATCAAAAAGAAAATGAGGTTAGAGTTGGGTAGTAATAGAAACCCCCTAATTGTGAGAAGAAACAAGGTTGATTTATAGGAACAAAACTCAACCTAAAATCCCATGGAGCTAACAAAATACATGGCAACACAGATCTAGAAATGGCTGAGCCATGAGAATAAACCAAAACAACGTTTTGGGTACATAAAAATTGGTGGAAGTGGAAAAAATATACAAACTAGAACAACAAGGGAGAGCCTCCTCAATATGTAGCAGATCTAAATCCACGCTTTTCCTTAAGACATTTTGCCAAATAGTACACGTGAGTGTCTATGCTCCCATATTTTTGCATACACATTTACAAGCCCATTTACAACTACAACATTTGACGGGGTTCCTCTAATTTTATTTTATTTTTATGCTTTCAAGGACATCCATGCCCTATTCTAAATGCTCCATTTTGGCACAGGGTGGAGGGTGCTTGCAAAGGATGTGAATCCTTGCTTTGCATTTGAAAGGTTACAAGGCCTTTTCATCAAACCCACTTTGTACAAATCCTTCTATCGCTTGAAATCCATGAGGACACATTTCTTTCAAGTGTTCAGTCAAACAACTCACATGCCAAGTGCATGCTTCCCACTTGTAAACATATCGGACAAAACACTTGCAACAAAACATCTGACAAACTTCCTCTATTTGTATGGTTTTTTATAGGCCCATACCTTGTTCCAACAATAGCATTTTTGGCACAACTAGGACCTGCATGGAAGATGTAAGTGACCAAGTTGGAGACCTATTTGTTGCGTGGGTGAAACAATGATTATTGCCTCATTATTTCATTGGTAAAACATTGTACCAGTGCAAGGGCCCATGTCATCCATCGCAAATCACCATCTTATGCTTTCCTTGCTGCAATATCTATGTGCAGTTAAATTTTCAACAAGAAGTTGGGATTTTGTGTGGGTGCTGCATGGTCAAAGCATCTAGATTAGTAATTACAGTTCTTGCATTATTATGCAAAGGATGTAGCAAATCTATAATTCCTTCGCCATCTTTACATCTTTCCAAATCACGCTAAATTTACAAAGTTACATGTTTTTGTTTTTGTTTTTTTAGCATTTTTTACCTTGAGTATCAATTAACTGATTGCATTATTATTGGGAAAAGACATGTCTGACTTTCCCATGTGCCTTCACATGGGGGGTCACCTACTCCATTCCTGTCTCCATAAAAAAAATCTACCCCTTACCTAATACCACTCGGTAACAACTCGCCCCAAAGTATTTTTTATTAATAATTTTTATTTAAATATGGTGGGAACTACATTTCCCTCTCCTTTAAAGAGCATCATCCTCGATGTGACACAACACTGAATCTCAAAGGGTAGGTAGGAAAAAAATTCAATAGTGACCCATGTCGTTTAACAAAACAACTTTTCGGTACAACTCGACCACAAGGAAACAAATTCCTTTTAGAAATATCTTAAATTTTAATGTTTTGTGAAGATTGGTAGTTCTCTTTTACTTTATCAATTAGTTAGTCTTTTCCTTTACTTTATTTCTTATTCTCAAGCTCTTAATATTTCATTGTTTCAATATTTCCATTTATTTATTTTTGTGGGTGCCCAATAGTATCTGACATCAAGATGTCACATAAAACTCAACACAACACAAACGACCCATGAGACATCTTGCTACATACTTTCATGATTGTATCACATCACAAGGCATTTTTATTCCACCATGGAAGGACAAACACATAGTCCACATAACAAAGAATTTCCAACAATTATGTCACAGGCCTAGATCCAACACACACAAGTGACTAACAAACAATGAATCATGAAGCTCATACCTATACCACTGGTATCACATGACCCAAATACCATGACTATACCCACATAGTTCCAAGACAAGATACAATAGTATATATCAACCCAGTGGGGAGTCAAGCCTCAATCATAAAAATGTGTAACAAGACTCACAAGAATACACATAACTCACTATACCAACTCCAAACATCATGAAACAATATCCATGTACCTCCCAAGCATCACAAGGAAAATACATATACCTCCCAAGAATCACGAACAACTCCATATGGCTCCCAAGCATCAATCACACCCACGCATATCTCTTATGCCTCCCTCAAGTAATAAAATAAAGATAATTTTTCCTTTTCGTTCCCCAAAAGAGGTCGGTCACCCTATGGCCCTAGGTGCGTAGAGTCCAGATTCCTCTAACCCAAGTGACATAATAACTTGTGGTTCAATAACCTACTAGTTATCTGGAACTCCTTAGGGCATACCCCCATACAAGAAATCTATTCCATAGGTCCCACCACTCCATGGGGAATGTCATGACCCTATTCTTACACATTACGACATTAGAACATAACAATCCATTTCAAATGCAAAGTGGAAAAAATTTCAAGCCTTGGGCTAGGCTATAAAACTTTTAAACTTGATACGCATATTTAAGACTAAGAAAAAAAAATGGCTAGTTTTTCATAGTTAGTGAAAAACTTGGATGTTAGTGCAACAACCAAATAAATGCCCAAAATAAAAGAACATGTCAATCAAGAAAATTGTTGGTTCTTGCAAGAAAAGAAAAAAATGTTCAATTTATGAATAAAATACGTGTATAGGAATAACACATTACAATAACTATGTGGCCTTATACGGCCACCAAGGGGGTACTCAATGATTTTCTGGCTCTCGGAACATCGAGCATCTCGTAAAATATCATATCAATAATACAACTGTCATCATCTCTATCTGAATCATCCCGCCACCACTTCGACAAGGCTCAACATAGTAAAAATCACATAGGTTGAATCCATACGATAACCATATCGGGAGAGAGAAAGGAGTACAATTCACCATCTACTAAGCCTAAGGTGTCCACAAAACATAATATGCATGACACTCGTTGAGCAAGTGCCACACATACCAAACGAACAAAAGTGGGTTTTCAGCCTATATAAGGCTCCACTTTCTATCTCATACTTGACTCGAGTCCGGTCAACGAGACACATTTCCTCACTCCAAACATACACATTTTACCGATTTCCCTTAGGTTCAGTTAGTGTAGGGTTCACAACATAACACATAACTACATCACTAACACAATGGTGATTCACACAAATTAACCATAATGTCTTACGCATGGTATATATATAGGGTATAACACAATCATTACTTTCATGGGTTATGATACATCACATTACCACATACTACACCCAAAGTGTAATCACTATACAATAGGGATCATATGCTCACCATATGCCCCTAAATCATGACATGAACCATCACATATTACATGAATTATACATATGAGGAACACAATGTCTAACATTACAACATATAGTCAATTGCAATTACAACATGGTGACACACACGATTCATCACAACATGGTGACGACATCATGATACAATAAAATTCACTTTTCACAAATTTTGTCATTCAATACATCAATATATCTTCATATCACATAATTCCAAAATGCTCCAACACTCCACAATCCACAATAACATTCCTTTCACACACAACAAGGTAGTACATCACACATGAATTCATCATTGAATCCAAAAATGAAGAAGAGAGGATACTCTCATCATAAGCACATCAACATGATAACATATATGCACTAAGTGACATGCACAACATGTGCGTTCACAATATCACAATCACAACATTTTCACATTACAACATATATCACATTACTCTTCCAATATCCACCACCATTATACAACACCATCACAACTCCAATATTTCCCAGAGGTTCGAGAGCATGAACCTTCGCTCTGATACCAAATGTAATGCCCACATTTTACACACACAAATACAATAGTAAAAATATAAAAATAATTTTTGTTGACTCACATTGCTCACTACACGACACCACAAGGGATCCAAGTAGAGAAACTCAACAACGCATAAGACACTCACATAATTTATCGACTCACATAGACACATGAAAACACCATATACATGTAGATGCCACACTTTCCCCAATGAAAAAATGATAGCAATAACCCAACCACAAGGAACGGACTCAAGGATTGGAAAACCCAAAACACATCATTACCATGATTACATCTTTCTTACGATTAACATTCCAATAAAATTATTATGTAAGGATAATTTTCTTTTTTCCCCTACGGAATTCTTAAATTCATTTCACATTCAACTTATAGTTTGACCATTTAAGTTGGCCCTTTATCCCTTACGACAATCTCCATAAATTACATAATTATTTGTCATATTTCAAATTTCATACAAAGTTCCTAATTCTCTCGTTCTTATATTGAAGGTTTGTTTATTAAAATATGTTTAGTTGACATTAAATTTTACCCTTATTATGCAAGGGGACTAACTAGAAGTTGTCGCGGGGAAAAATAATACGATTCAAAGGAGGAGAGTGTTTGATTTTCCCGTTCCTATAAACTTCCTTCCATTAGAAGCACATTAGTGCTCGTCTTATGTTTGTTTTAGTTCCAAATTTAGTTTAAGCCAATTAATCATTTACACATCATTATTTTATTTTATTTTATTTATTTATTTAATTTTTTGTGGACTCTATAATGGCTCAAATGCCTAGTCCCACCAAGAACAATTTGTATCCATTATTAATAAAAATTCAATTCTTAAATCAACTATAAGGACTTCAAGTGAAAATTTGTTCCTAAACCATTATCCAATATACTCTTTTTTCTCATCTCATTTACATTGTTTCTTCGGTATCTTATTAGCGTCACTTTACAACAAAAATAATTATGAAAGTATTAGTCTAACATCTTTAAGAAGTACACGATTGGAAGAATTATAACTACAAACCTACCACAAGATAACCTCCTAGTTAAGTACCTACTTGGTTTATTTTAATTCTAATTTGTACTCGGGGATCTACACCCCATTATAGATAAGATTTAGGTGAAAAACATATTTACCTATAAATCCTATGTAAAATACTAGGGCACTATATTTTCACTTGCCAAGGTAACATATATAGTTGAAAGGATTTGAGCAGATCATTAACAAGATTTTAAGTCATAGTACAACTATTTAACTAGCTCCATTGTGTCATCTAGATCCTAGAAGGAATGCCTTTAAATCTTTGTAAGACTAGGTATTCCACTAGGATCCTAAGGAATTGTTAGTTCTACTTACACCAAAATTTAGTTGGACCATGTCGTTTCTCACCGTCGGGTTTACAACAATGTAGGTAAGCATACCGAATATGACATTAACTAAAAATTGGCCTCTTATTTACATTGTACTAGAAGGTTTCATCGAGCACAAATTTTAAGTTCATTCGACGATTTCAATTTCTTCTATGATAAGGAGGATCACACATGTAGAAAAGTTATGCACGAATCTTATGTTAGGGTTGATTGTTGTAGTTAGATTCCTCTATTACATTTTCAAACTGTAAGAAACATAATATCAATTATTTAACCTCTATTGCACACTAGAACTCACTACAAGATAGTAAATTCAAATGCATTTAACATATATATAGATCAATAATTTTTATCATACGTAACTATGAATCAAAATTGCACCTATGATTAAATGCGCATTCCCAAGGTATATGTAAAACTAGCATTTCATACATATTAGCAAATTTCAAATGTAAATTTTACAGTAACATGGGACTACATTATACATATATAAATTTTACAATGACTTATATAAATTACAATAATAACCAATGAATTGCACAATGCATCTTCGCCATCTTTCTTGCATCCTTCAAAATCATGTGAGCATGAAATTGGTGATAAATCACCGCATGACATCCACCTAGATCTAGCATAATTAAGGTTTTTGGTTTCCATTTACATACTAATAATACTTTGCATTTGAAAGGAGAGGGTTATAGACACATATTTATTTCATTTCACTTCACTTCTTTTTTTGTAACCAAGGACAAAGAAAGAAATAGGGAAGAGAGAGAAACACTTTTTTTGTAAAAGTTCAATTGCACACAACAAGTCACACGATAGAATTTCAAAGCAGTTATTTACAAGTTTCCATAGTGGTTTGGCAAACCGACAGGGGTCCTATAAATTTCTTTTTACATTTTCCTTCTAGTTGTAAAAATGTTTAATTTAGGCTCGAGGCTAAGAAACCACTTTCCAACGCGTTTCTTCGGTGAGAAAACATACCACATGTACATTTCTACATGTCCTAATATACATCAAGGATTCACAGAATCGATAAAATTCAAAAGCGGCGTGAACAGTTTACGATTGTCACCAGTTTTTGAAGCCATTTGTCGTAATTGGCCTCGTCATAAACAATCAAAAGTTAGCTTGAGGGCTCACAAAACCACCTCCAAAACTAAATTTCGATGGACGAATGTGCAATGATAAATTTCTTACAAGTTCCCCTATATATGGAGAATTTGTTAGAGTCGAAAAAAGCGAGAATTGGCGACGAGTTTCAAATGGCAACGGGTTTTCTAGAGCCATCATTCGATATTGGTCCTGGTTTGACTTAAGTCAAAATCGTCATTGGAGGCCTACAAAATGCATTTTCCAAACTAACCAGGAATATGATTTTCCCAAACCGAAGGTTCCAGGAAATAGTCTAGTAAAATACTTGATGTTTTCGAATGTGGACAAGCATTTCTTTATTCGGGGTCCAAATGGTGGGTCAAAATGAAATCCAACTTTTTAGTTCTAAGAGCTACTTAAAATTACAAAATAGAGTAACAGGGCTCCTAGAGAAGCGGTGAAGAGAGTACAAATAATCGACTAGGGGTTAATCTAAATCTTGATGTGATTCTCCTCATATCAAGGAACACATATGATGCTTGACCTCTCTTTTATGGGGTTCAAAAGGTTTTTTAGCAAGTCTCTAAATGTGGTGTTTTTCCAACTTTGCAAGTAAATAAAAAGGTTGTGTTTAGTTGACGAATCGTCTAACTCTCAACAATATCAATGGACATGAGCACTTGATTCAAATACCCGAGTTGCATCATATGAGGTTATGGTGGTAACCATAATTGATGTTCAAATGGTAAAACAATTTTGAAAATCACAAGGTGGGGTTTTATTGCTTTACACTATATACCTTTTTTACATATACAATTGTAAAATTGTTTAGCGAGTTTAATGTTTCTAATATAATGCAAATGAAGAACCAAATTACGAAAAATTATAGAGCATTGAGGTAAGGATATCATGTCTTGCTATACTAGCATCCGTAGTGCAAGTGGTGCTCCAAGTGGGTTTACTCACATTCTACAAGGTGTGATCACTCTTCCAGGAATTCTGTCAAATGGTTTGCATGCCAAGAGCAAGGTTTATACATTTTACATACATGTCCTCCCAATAGTAGCAACTACAAGCACTTGTCGAATACTGTCCATCCTCTATTACACTTTGGCGGATGTCCAAACTTTGTGTAAAATATCCCATTATGGCACAACTAGAGACGTTGCTGGGAAGTTATATGGGATTCGATTTACTCGAGCGACTAACAATTTCATAAAATAAAGAACTATATAGCTGATATAGTGAGATTTTTCTAGAAGCAGAAGAAACCTCAACGAGTTATGCATAGCTTACAAAGAGTTCCATAATACAAAACCCAACCCGATTTAGATGGCTAGCCCCTTGAGCCATACAACTAGCTAGAGAAAAATTGACAAGCTGAGTCATGAAAATGGCGAGCTAGGTATTGACCCAATGGAAATCCCATCAAAAATCAAATGAGATTAGAGTTGGGTAGTAATAGAAACCCCAAATTGTGAGAAGAAACAAGGTTGAGTTACAGGGAACAAAACTCAACCTAAAATCCCATGGAGCTAACAAAATACATGGCAATGTAAATCTAGAAATGGTTGAGCCATGAGAATAAACCAAAACAACATTCTGGGTACATTAAAATTGGTGGAAGTGGTGAAAAATATACAAAATAGAACAACAAGGGAGAGCCTCCTCAATACGTAGCAGATCTAAATCCATGCTTTTCCTTAAGACATTTTAGCAAACAGTTCATGTGACTGTCTATGCTCCCACATTTTTGCATACACATTTACAAGACCATTTGGAACTACAACATCGACAAGGTTCCTATTAGTGTAGAATCACAGACACCCCCGAATGGCCTGTGTGTGAAGTGGGTCATTCGGTGTGATTGCACAACATGGGACCATCTCTCAAGTTGTGTGACTTGCAAAACTTGAGATGGACCTTTGGAGAAAGCCGATTCTTTCTTCATAATCTACCTGCCACAAGCTACTCAATTGTAGGTAGAACCTATTCTATCCTAATCTAACCATTCCAAGGGCACATAGAGAGAGGGTGAAAGAGCCTACACTAAGCGGTGATACACCAGAAAAGGAAGTGGTTAGGTAAGTGCAAGAAGTTGGGGGAAAAAAAAGCGGACAAGAATCTCTAAAAATAAAAACACGTACGTGTTTTGTTAAACGCACTCGCATTTTAATTTTTATCTACAGGGAATCACGAAGCATAATGTGTATGCATTAAATAATTGCACGCGTTATGCCTACTATAAACAAAAAAAGGCCCAAGCCTCTATCATTTGACCTCCCTCAAATGCAAGTTTCAAAGCTTAACCGTGCCCTCGTGTTTTTTTTCATTGGTGGATCTCAAGCTCAAAGGATCGTTTTTGTATCATTTGGGAAGATCGAATCGATGATGGTGCCACAGAGAAGAGGTAAGCACAATTATTTTCAAAAATAGCATTGAAATATGATAATTATAGATTAAAATTTGAATTGAATACATATTTTTATTATTACGAGATAAGTCGAGGGAATCAACCACAACCAAACCCCTGTTATTCAACGACATCCCTTTCGACACTCCCACAATTTCTCAACATCCCTCGGGTATTCAAGCATATTTAATAGGCCAAATACTTGAAAACAAAATTAAAATTGAGGATTTAATCAAAACAATGAGGGATGCACAATCTACAAACCCTTGTTGCGCTCTCTTGCAAACACATTAGAGGCATTACTTATTCAAATTGACGAGGTAACAGGGAGAATTTATCATTGGAAAAATTACGAGAGAGGGTTGTAGGGTTTATTATTCCAACAAATTTTCATATGTGGATCTACTGAGATAAAAGAAATTTAAAAATAACTCATATGCACCTTATTCACGGACCCCGCACTAATCTTCTTGTTTCGTTGACATGTAGACAATTTCCCATCCATTGGTCAATAATAATTTGATTAAAAATAATTTTTGGGGTGATGGTAGATGGTGTTTGATTTTCCACCTTTTAATAACAATGAGGTGCCACTATACTTTACGAGGAAAATCTATTGCGAGTTTATCCTCAACGAGATCCCAAATTATTTTGATTTCGAGATTTCATGGGCGAGGAAAAGGATGCGCACAGATCGACCGGGTGCACAATGTGCACCTATTGATAGAGGGTAGATTTCGCACAAAATCCCCCTCACCCTAAGATTGTCCCTCAAGCAGTGAAGGAGACAGTAGAGATTGATACACTCCACATGCTTCAGGGGCTATCTGCGACCCTTGTTCGACATACGAGGGAGATTTCAGAGCGGATGCTCACAGAGGTACATAAAGTATTTCCTCGGGAGTACTAGCATGAGGTCACATCTTTGCTCATCATGTGGTAGCATATGTTTGGAGCCCAAGAAGGATGATACTTTCATACGTCTTGATTTTATTGCACACTGGTGCTAGGGGTGAACATGATAATGTCACTATGTCAGATGTCCTTTTGAGTGAGACATTTGGATTACATTCATCAGTGTCACCTTCGCAAGTAAATTTTTTATGTTTTGTTATGTGTGTTACAAAAAGTTTGGAGTACCTTATTTACTTATATATGTTAAATTTTTGAAATAATTGTATTTTTACATGTACATGCATTGATATTACAACGCGCGGGAGGCGCATCTTCATCCCAACCATAGGCGGTGAGCACCATGCATACACATACATTCACAGAGGTAATTTAGAATGTTAATTATGTAAAATTTTCACATACATGTGTGTGTGTGTGTGGGTGTGTGTGTGTGGGTGTGTGTGTGTGTGTGTGTGTGGGTGTGTGTGTATTAGTTTTGAATTCAAATATATGTATATTCTTGCATGTCCATCTAACTCGCGTGATATGCATGTTTCATAAATATGTTGACTTCACTAGACACCCCACCATCTCTGCGACAAGTAGATAAAGGTGTTGTCACTGCGATTTCATCTGCACAACAACTCACTGAGGTATTCAAACAACACGTAAATTTTGTTAAATTTCTCGTGTAATTCATATTATGTTAAATTACATGTTAGTAATGTCTTTCATGTAGAATTATTAAATTATGTTAATAATGTCCTTCATCCCCCTTGTATATGCAGGAGTTACTGCGACAAGTAAGCAGCACTGCTCATTTGATTCCAGTGTGGCGGGTAAAAGCAATAGTTAGATATTGATAAAATTAGTTAAAATATTATCATTATGTAGATACATGTACTTAGCTCTATTTTCACTAATTCGATGTTAGATTTTCGATCTTATGTGTATGTAGGGAGGGAACTTCAACCCCTCCATTTTGACTTTAAGGCACATGACTACTCCATCTCGTCATCTTCATACCCCCATTAAATCTTGTAGGAGCTCCCGATGACTCATTTGAGCATCAGATGAAAATTTGGCGTGATCGAAAACTTGTGGTAAGTTTATGTATTTATGTAAATACTTTAATTCTAAAGCATGGTCTTAAATACATGTTGAAAACATATATAAATTAAGTTTTGACAAAAACATTGTTTGCATTTGGTGTCATCTACGGTGAGTATTCGGCGGAAAAGGAATCGAAGCATGGGCTCGGATGATGCAAACTCATCGCATGGATCTCCATGTTCATCTAAGGGGAGGGCCTTCTTCAAGCAAGGCCAAGAGAGGAATAGATTTTGATGAGTAGGAAATATATATGTCTTACATGACATTGTTTTTGTATGCCTATGTGCATCGCATTGTATGTACGCCTATATGGCATTTGAACTTGATGGTATATGACCTATTTGGGTGTTTTGTATTTATTGTGCACATTATGTAGTGCCACGCACCTCGGGACACCGAGAAAATGGACCAAGAAGACGGTAAAATTTTTTTTTTTTAAATAAATACTAAACAATACTTATCTGATTCCCATTATTAATTATTTTATACTATTTCAGTTTACCTAAATTAATTAACCACTAGTCAAATTTCATCTTTAATTATTTATTTCTACTAAGTGTTTTCTAGGGTCACTAAAGAAGGTCTATACACCCCTCATTAATTTAATTAGTTTTCCCTTCTTTAAGTTTAATTTCCCCCACATCCCTTTTAATTTATTTTCCCAAACCCATTTAAAATGCTCATGACTTAAAAGTGAACAAGGTTATTTTGGACCTTAGGATTAAAGAGCTCTCAACCCTTGATCTTATTTTGCCCTAAGAAAGCCCTAAACATCCTTATGCTCTTCTTTTTCAAATCTCCTTTTCTCATTTTGTTTTCTCTCTTATTTTTGAGGTTGTGTTGGAGAGCTATGGAGATGGAATGTTATTATTACTATTTTTTTTTTTTTTGCTATGGAGTGTATTGCTATGGAGTGTTTTAGAGAGGGGGTTTGGCCGTAAATTGGAGAGGGCGGAAAATAGGGTTCCACGCAGGTGGGGAAAACGTGGCGGTGGAGTGTGGGGAGTCGCGTGGCAGTTGGGGTTGTGGCGGTGTGTGGAAGATGGGGTGGCGAAGGGAGGAGGGAGGAAGGGGGGGTCCGCATAGGGGGAAGGTGTTGGAGGAGCGGGGTGGTGGCAACGGTGGGGACAGTGGCAATGGTGGTTGAGGTTTGGGATGCGGAAGCAGCGAGGTCGAGGCAGCTGGTGCAAGGTTGGGACAGGGCAGTGTGGGGCCGAGGGTGGCCATAGAGGATGGGGGAGTGGTTCGGCCCTCCCCAAACCTGTATATTTTTTTATATTATTTTTTTGTTTAATTCCTTTTCTTTTCTTTTGTTTATCAAATTAAAATTTGTTTAAAATATTAATTTGTCTATATAATATTTTATATAGATACATACATACATACATACACACACATACATACATACATGCCTACATACATACACATAGACATATACATAAACATATATATATCTATATGTGTATGTGTATGTGCATGTGCATGTGCATGTGCATGTGCATGTGCATGTGTATGTGTATGTATGTATGTATGTATGTATGTATGTATGTATGTATGTATATGTTAAAATCTAATATAAATGATCAATATTTCCATTATATTATTTTATAATATAAACTCATATAAATAACATAAAATAATGTATGCAACTATAAAGTTATATTAAAATAAATAACTATATTAAATATTCATTTACAAGTAAAGAAGAAAAATTATTTCAAGTTGTAAAATGTCAGATTTCTATTTGCTAACTTAGTGACTTATGGAACCTAAAATTTCCCAATATCTAGTTTTGTTAAAATGAGTGATTTCTGAGATAAAAGAAAGAAACAAGGTTTTTTTAATGGGAAGAGAGAGTATTAAATTGAGATTAAAACTTAGTGAGGAAGAATACACATTCATATTGGTTTTCCTTATACAATCCATCCATAAGTGTTTACATAGAAATGAGGCAAAACCAATTTCATTCTATACAATAACGTTACAAAAATTTATAAGATGTGTTGCAAGGAGGATAATGTTTCCATTCAATGTGAAATCCTAAATCTTCCTGTTGGACAATCTTCTCTTTTCAAAGGTAGTAACTAAATAAATATTTCAGATTTTTAACAAGAGGGATATTCAACATGGAGTATATATATATGTTCAAAAGAAAAACATATTCCCAATCTATATATTTTCTTTTCAAAAAGGAGATTACAATCAAATTTTCATATTAAAGAAAACCACTATTACAATATTTCTTTTTTTCAAGGATTGAAGCTCACATATACAAATATACCCAAATACATAACTACTCAAGAAGGTTTATTACAAGATTCTTTGCAAGCTTGAAGAGAGAGATTGCTCAAGTAAACCTACTCTAGTTTAAAAGTAATTTTCAAATACAAAAAGGAGGTTTTACAATAAAATAAGTTTCCACAAAGCCATATCCAAAAGAGATACAATGAGGTAATGTCCACAAAGAGAGAGAAGATGCCAAAGAAACTCCAACTATCACCAAACTTCCATCTTGAGATCCAACTTTAAATGCCTTCAAGGAATCCATACAAGGAGAAGAAGCTTGTTTTACCACCCAACCATAGGCATCATTACATGCCTTCCCAAGGTTGGGATGCATGCTAGCCTCCCCCAAGCCCATGGGAAAGAGGACTACTATCCACAACTATGCACAAGAGTGAGGGTGAACAAACAACATTACATCCACACAAAAAACAAGACAAATATTAAAACAAGACTCCAAATTTTACAAAGATGAAAAGAGGAGAAACCATGTTCTACCTCTAAAATGGGGAAGAGAAAAGAGAGTTCTCCAAAAATTGTTAACCAACATTAGTTACACAAAACCAAGATCTTCATACCCTCCTTATTTCTCCAAATTCATTCTAGACCCTCCTTATTTCTCCACCCTTTCACCAATCCTTCTTGGAAGGATTTTCAAACCCCAAAGGGGTTTCCTCACCAAGAATGGGGAAGGAGGTTCAAGCCAAATGAACCACCTTCCCCACCTCAAACCATTTGAGGGGAGTAACTAAAATCCTACAAGGCTTGCCCATCAAGCCATGAGGATTGAGAGGGAAAATCCCTCTCTCTTCCCCCACAAACTCCAAAACTCCATCATGCCATATGATGGAGGGAGAAAAATCAAGTAAACAATAAATAAAATCTACATGCAACAACAAACATTTCCAAGTAAACAAACTAATATCTAGCATGATATAACACATATAATAAAGCTCAAGAAGCCTACCTCCAAAAATCTCTCCAAATTCAATCTCTTCCACTTCTTGACCCAAGCAAACTCTAGCTCCAAATCCACAAGCCTCCAAGCAAAAGCTCCAAAAAAAAGTTCTCTTCTTTTCCCATGAGGGGGAATTTGAAGAGGAGCAAGAAAAATCCTCACAAATGAGGGGGTGACATGTGTCACCCCTCTCTTCCTTCAAGGTCAAAGATGCCAAAGATAAAAGAGAGAAAGGATAAAATGACTTTTAGCCCTCTTCTCCCAAATTACTCAAAATGATAACAAAACAATCTTGTGCAACTTTTAACAAAGCACACTTATCCATACCCCTTACATGGATGTGACCAAAGGGGAGGAAAAAAGGAGGAAACTCCCTCTATGCCTTGGAATTAAGCCCCCTACCTATTAGGTAGGGTCCAAGGGCCCATTTTCATGCTAAGGGAACTCCCAAACTAAAAAGGGGTCCCTAAAAATGCCTAAAATAACCCAATTTCGGGTTTGGAAAATTGGGCACAAGGGTAGAGGGTGTGGGGCCCACCCAAGGGTTCACATGTGACCCTAATCCCTTTTGATTAAGTACATCATTAAACAAATTCAAAACTTAATGTAAGTGGGGCCATTAATTCCCCAAAACAAGTTTACAACACAAGCTAAACACCCTAAGCAAGATTAATAATACAAGACATATTACATTACAAATGAGGGTCACCCATGGTGCCCAAAACAATAATTCTAATGCTAAGGCCTCATGCAATAAACATGGCTAGGACTTAGCCCCATGGGTTGCTTGTGTAAAATTGTGTAGCTGGCCTGAATCCCACGTTCTCCTGTGACTTGTCACCTGCACACTCATTGCACACATTAAACACACATATCTAATAAAATATGAATCAACTACTCAATAAGATATCAATGAGTTCTAAACTAGCATATCATCTCTCTGGAATCAGAAATGTGACAACGTGCACAATTATACACAATTCACCATAAGTTAGACATAATGATAAAGTGACATGTATCCATAGAATCCCAACATGCAACTAACTAAGTATCCATCAATATAATTATGGTTCCAAAACAACATCATATCAATTAGTATCCATGACATCATAAGATAATGCGACAACATAGTAATCAAGCTAAATTAGCACTATACGCCTAAATCTCCATACATGTCTAATAAGATCAAATCTCCTAATGTAATGTCCAAAATATAACAAATCCCTGTCAAAACATGTCTATGAGTAAATGAACAACAAGTAACTGAGCTATAAAAGTGTGGGCACTACATCCCCTCTACTAAAATTAGATTTCCTCCGGAAGTCACTGAAAGATAGAGGGATATCTAGTTGGGAAGGTGTCACATCCTCCCGGGTAGTTATTTGTCTCATCATATCGGTATAGTGCACTATAACTGGTCCAAGTCTCGTGAGTGGCCAACCTCCGGTGCTTCAATATGCATGTGGGCTCTAGTCTCCACTTTCCTCTGTCCTCTACCTATAATGTTGACCAATCCAAAACATGAGAAACATCTGGTACATATCTACATAGTATAAAAACATGAAATACATCGTGGGCCCATGCAAGGCGTGGTGGCAAAGCTAGGTGGTACGAAAATGGACTAATGACCTCTAAAATATCAAAAGGCCCCACAAAATGAGGCGATAGCTTAGAACCCTTTCCATAACGGATTGGGCTCTTATGCGAATGAACTCAAGAAGACTTTGTCACCCCTAAGAAGTGACGATCAATCCTCAAAATTGCATACGCCTTTCCGAGTGCATGCTCTAGCCTACTCAAGATGTTGTCTAATCAAAGTAACAACCTACTACTCTAAATCCAGAAGATAAGCTGGTCCCAGAATAATCCTATCATCTAGTCATCCCAACTCAAAGGTGTCAGACCAAGGTGTCCATACAAAGCTTGGTAAGGAGCCATACCATGGAACTATGATAGTTGTTTTTGTAGGCAAACTCAACTAAATGAAAATAATCTTTCCACTTCTTCATTGATCCATCACATACATCCTCAACATATCCTCCAAGACCTGATTAACCCTCTCTGTCTTGTCCATCCACATTCTGGATGATAGGTTGAGCTGAAATTAATCTAAGTACCTAGAGTGCAGATGGTGAAAGGAAGTCAGAATTGCTGAAGTGTAGATGGTATCCCGATCATTGATGATGGACTTTGGAATCCCATGCAACCTAACAATGTCCTCCATAAATACTTTGCGATGGCTCATGTGCATTATAGGTGACCTTGGTTGGTGAGAAGTCATGCAACCTTGGTTAACTTATCCGTGATGACCATAATGGCATCATGAAGATAAGAAGACATAGGGAGTTCGACTATGAAATCCATGGAGATCACATCTCATTTCCACTCGAGAATATCATGAGGATGTAAAAGTCCTGTGGGATGAAAATTCTCTACCTTGACCCTCGACACTCAAGAAACATGCAACAAAATCTGCTATGTCTCGTCAAGACTGGCCAATAATATAACTTCCTTATATCAAAGCATGCATTTTCTTCACTCCCCTGGTATGCTGCATATGGGGCTCAATGAGCCTCTATGAGGATGAAGCTACGTAGCTCTCTTGACTTAGGCACATAGATGTTCCTATTGAACCAAAGTAAACCATCTGTCTCTAAAATACACCTTGAATATCTGCCTCTAATGAACCCTATGACTCCAACATCTGTCTGGCTCCCTCATAAAACCTATCCTCTAGAAGATGCTCAAGAATTCTACCTCTCAAATATGACTATAGTGTCAATGAAGCAAGCACATGTCATCATCTACTAAGTGCATCTACAACAAAATTTTCCTTTCCTTTGATATACTACACCTCCATGTCATACTCACATAGGAACTCCATCTAACACCATTAAACGAGCGTTGAGGTTTGGTCTTTGAGAAGATATCTTCAAGCTATGATGATCTGTCCTCAAAATGAAAGGTCTACAAAAAGGAAATGTTGCCAATGCACAAGTGCATGAACAAGACCGTAAGCTCCAAGTCATGAGTAGGGTAATTAAGCTCGTAGTCCTTGAGCTTATGAGACTAAAAGGCAATAACCCGATGCT
Source organism: Taxus wallichiana var. yunnanensis (assembly GCA_018340775.1). Classification (NCBI taxonomy): domain Eukaryota; kingdom Viridiplantae; phylum Streptophyta; class Pinopsida; order Cupressales; family Taxaceae; genus Taxus; species Taxus wallichiana. The sequence continues at coordinate 928,597,962 of CM031239.1, read as the reverse complement.
CCTGCATAAGAATTGCTCCCAAATCCTCTAGTGATGCATTAGTACAAACAACAAAATCCTCCGTAGGGTCCAGGGAACTGCTATTCTAAGATGGGCATCCATATCCCGTGGTTAACCTTTCCTTAAGCAACTGAAAGGCCTACTCACACTTTTATGACCAATCAAACTTCTTCCCTTTTCTCTAAAAAGAAGTAATAGGGTGAGAAATCCTAGAAAATTCTTGTACAATCCTACAATGATAACTGCTAAACCCATGAAACTCCTCACCTCAATGGTGATGTGGGTGTTGGTCAGTCCATAATTGCAGTATCTTAGAGGATCTACAGAGATACCCTTGCACGATAGATATGACCCAAGTACTTGAATCTCAACAACATCTCGAAAGAATTTGCATTTTTCAAGTTCCCATATAACTTCTTCTCTCTCAAAACCTAAAGTACCTGCCTCAAAAGCTCCTCGTGTTCCTCCTCGAATGAGAATATATCAATATGTCATCGAGGAACACTAAAACAAAGTGATCCGAAAGGTCCTCGAATACTCCATTCATGAGGCTCATGAAGGCATTTGGGGCATTGGTCAAACCAAAGGAACAACGGTGAACTCATAATGCCCATAACATATGCGAAAAGTCTGTCTTATGAATGTCTACATCTGAAATGTGCAACGATGGTACCACTTGACTTGATATCGATTTTAGAGAACACTCTCACTCCCGCATCTCGATCAAACAAGTCATCAATCCTAGGAGTGGATAACGGTTCTTTATTGTGACTTTGTTGAGATTCTTGGGAAGTCAAACACAAAGTGCGAGAGAACCATCCTTCTTCTTCACAAATATGATTGGAGCTCCTAAGGAGATTCAACTGAGGCGAATGAGACCCTTCTCTAACAACTCCTCTAACTGAATCTTGAGCTCATGAAGCTCACGGGTCGTCATCCGATAGGGTTCCCTAGAAATTGGTTAGATAGGAGGTACTATATCAATGGTAAAATCCACCTCTCTGGGGTGGTAACCTGAAGCTCATGAAAACACATCTGCATACTATCAAAACTACATGATCATCTAAGGGTGAATGATCTAGAGTTCTCTTTGATTGATCACCGATGGTGATAAGCAAACAACTAAAATCCCTTATGCATGCTCCGCAGGAGTTTCTTAGCCGAGATCATACACAAAAGATGGAGGTCTCTGCATCCCTAATATCACAAGTCAGCACTCCCAAGGTCATCCTAACACTCAATGACCTTATTTCTGCAATCTACCTTAGCCTAATGAGCCTCAAGCCAATCCATACCCAACACTATTAGATAGGATCCTAGAGGAATAACTGGAGGTCAAGTATAGTGGAGAAGGCTCCTCAAATCAAGTACGTAAAGCTCCACATTTACGAGTCGATGGTGAGTTTCAATCCCAGAGGCCAACTCAACCTCGCACAATTATCTAGTTTCTAGCTATAGACACCTATAATTACACCCAAGCAATTTAAATACTTAAATTGTGCTAATTATCCCCTTTCTCGCAAATCAATGACATATCGTCAAAAGCACTCATTTTCCCTCATATCATCATTAATTAATTACACTAAGCTAATTAATTAAGTTGCCTATCCAACAAATACCCTAATTAACGACCTTCCGTTAATAAATCACCCCTTCTACCTAGACTAATTAATTATTATTAATTAATTATCTTTCCCTTCCATTTAACCAATAAATCAATATTTAATTGATTTAATCCCCTTATAATAGCCTAAATCGCACTAATATTCTTTTAATTGGCTTCTATAAGCTTACACCTACCTATTAATTAATCACCTTTGATTAATTAAAATACCCCAACTCCCATGACTTGCTAAACATGTATTAAACCCTTCTAAAGTAAGGTTACCTTTAATAAATCAACCTTATCCATTCCTAATCATGTTTTACCTTTATCCCACATTCATGAGAATGTGTTGAATCCTTTATCCTTTTGGGCTATATAAAGAGCCCTCCACCTACCTTTTACTTACACCTAAACTCCTAAGAGAGCAAATGCAAAGCATATAGCAAAGAGACTAAAAGTTTGCACCTTGTCCTTTTGAGAGTTCATCATCTTGAAGAGTTAAGCCTCTTTCTTAAGTGCTTAGGTCATATGGGAGGTGTCAAAAGGGGTCTTGTAGCCCAACTTTGATAGCCCTCATTCCTAAGTTACTTGGCATTTAAGGACAACTATTTTGATAGCCATGGAGCTTACTTAGGTCCATTCATTTATTTTTTGTTAGAGAATAGAGGAGTTTAGATATTTAACATTGTTAGTTTCAAAGTTTGTATTTATGAATGCTAGCCTATAACCCTTGTTTAATTCTTATCATGATGGTGTTTATGCTTTGTTTTAGCTAAATTATAGAACTATTTTAGGTGGTAGTTCTTGCTTCATTTGATTTAGCACTAAGCAAAGTATACATGCACACATTTGGCACGCCTGGTGGGAGATACTTCATTGTCCTTTGCACTTAATTTCAAGTTTTTGTAGTTAAGTTTTATTTTGGTTCTAACCCTCTTTTACACATGTTGATCTAACTTGTTTTTCTTAACATATTTTGTTGAGTTTGCATGTGTTGGGTCTTCCTTGTAGGTATGAAGGAGGTGAAGTATCTGTCAAAATTGAAATTGAGGGGAAAATTTCAAGATTTCTCCATGTTTTCATTTTTAGAGCTTACTTTTTTAACATTTTACATGCTAGTTTGTCAATTTCTTGAAAATTTTCAATTCTTGATCATGTAGGTTAGTGTTTGATAGTGCTGAATCTTCTATTTACATATTAATGTGGTGGGTTGCTGTCAAAATTTAATCTTGGTGAGAAAATTTCAATATTTCATCATGTTTTCATTTTCTGACTTACTTTTTCATCATTTTACATGCTTAGTTTTGTCAATTTCTTGAAAATTTTCAATTCTTGAGCATATAGGTTAGTGTTTGATAGTACTGAGTCTTCTATTTACATATTAATGTGGTGGGTTGCTGTCAAAATTTAAATCTTTATGAAAAATTTCAAGATTTCATCACGTTTTCATTTTTAGAGCTTACTTTTTCATCATTCTACATGCTAGTTTTGTCAATTTCTTGAAAATCTTAAATTCTTGAGCATGTATGTTAATGTTTGATAGCGTTGAGTCTTCTATTCATATATTAATGTGATGGGTTGTTGTCAAAATTGAATCTTGGTTGGAAAAATTTTCCCATTTTGTAGATTAAGGGACATTTTTTTGACATTTTTTGAGTGCATGTCAAGTGCACACCCATGAGCATAAGAGCATATGCGTAACCCATCTTCCGAAGGCCATAACTTTTGCTCCCGAACTCGAAATGACTCCATTTGTTTTGCATTGGAAAGGTATTGAAGTTAACTATGCAATGAAAACATAAATTTAGGATTTATACTTACAAAAGTTGTAGGTTTTTCTGTTATTTTAAAACTAGTCATTTTCTAACATGTCTAATGTTTTGATGAATGTTGTATTTCCATGCTTACTCGATTTAGACCAAAGCGTGTGTATGCTATTCTCTTGCACCTTTTGGTGATCTTGAGAATCAAAACAACTTTGATCTCTATCTTGTTAACATTGGGATTAAACTTGGAAACTTGATTATTCATTTTGCTTAAGGGAATGAACCTTTTACAAAGCATTTTTCAATGGTCCTTTGATTTGAAGTTTTCCATTTCTATATAGTTGGGATAAAGTTTGTGTATGCTCTTCTCTTGCACCTTAGGGTGATCTTGAGAATCAAAAGCAACTTTAGTCTTCATTTTATAACATTTGGTAAATTGGAAACTTCATCTTTCACTTTTGGTTTAAAGGAATGAACATTTATCAAGAATTTTGTATGGTTCATTGATTGAAAAGATTTTCTTTACTTTTTAGTTGGATTATTTGTTGTGTATGCTCTTCTCTTGCATCCTTGGATGATCTTGAGAATCAAAAGCAACTCTTAATCCTCTTTTAAATAATATGATTTTCTTGGAGAACTACTAACGCTTAAGTGCAGGACCTAAAAACGCTTGTCAAAGAAAGGAGGAATCAAAACGAAATCAAAAACTACTAATACAGTTGTTATACAGGTTGCCAAAAGGTGTTCAATCAAACCACACCTAATTAAACAAGATAAAAAGAACAACATATTCAAAACAACGTATGTATTGGAGGTTTGAGAAAAGGGTACATCCCTCTCGCTCAATGGAACATAACCCCTTTAGCATAACACCTTAAGCTACAACAATGGGGGTGGTTCAAAACCCCAAAATAGTCCATGAAGAGGGAACCTTGTGGGTGAAATGGGAAGTGCTCCGCACCACCTACTTGACTAGTTTTCCTTTGTGAGATAGCGTTACAAATTTTCCATTGTGGCCACCCGGTGATAGTACACGTAGACATACTAGTTGCCTACTATTCTTGAAGGGGGTAAAGTAAAGCCGAGATACTCCCAAACTAGTCAATGCGAATTTTTGGGTAAATCACGCTCACTCGTGGCAACTTTGTAACACCTAGGGCGAGAGAACCACCTAGGAGAATATACTTTGGCCAGGAGCCCACTTTGACCACTTTAAAACACTGTTGAGTTGTGAACCTTATTTTTGAGAAACGTGTGACGTATTACTTTCGCCTAGTTTTTACTTGCCTTAGGGCGAGGCAAAACTCTGCCAAAGTGAGACTAGCATTTTTTGTCATTTTTTCTTGATTTATTTCCTTCATATTCTTTTGACACTTTGTTGATCAAAAGAGGTGTGATTACCTTTGTGTTGCCATTCGACTGTTTCCCTCACTTTTATGTCCGTTTACGCCCATCCATGTTTGCGGCTGGGTTAGTTAAACGTCTAAAGTGAGTGGAGGTGTTTTCACGTCATTTGGTAGCCATTTTGATCTTGATACCCACGTCAAGATCGTCATTGTAGTTAGGCGTGGTTCATCACTGCGGACTTCCATAGAGGAGTTAGCTTGTTTGTCTCGTATCATTACAATTTCGATATTTACGTCTTGTTTCTTGTAAACTCGACATAAATACCTATATTGTGCAGTTATGTTTGCGCACACATTCTTAACTATTCCTAGCTATACTTTGAGCATTTTTTTGTTCGGTTTTATTATTACCTCAATTTCAAAAGGTGCTAGGCACTACCATTTGTGCATGTTATATCAATAACAACTCGATATCAATACTTCACTTTCTTGCAAAGTGGGTTAACATATCTTGGTGATATTGTTGTGTCATTCACAAATCGTAATTGGCACTTTTTGAGATATAGGTCTTAATCAGACTTGAGCTTGCTCATCGTATATCTTGATTGGGAGATCGCATTTAACTTCATGTATTTACTTACGTCTTGTTCATTCCTTTGAACTTGGCATAAGTGGAGACATCTTGTTAATCATCTGGCGTCACAAATTACTTTGAAACGTAGTCTAGGAAGTACTTCATTTGATTAAGTTTTGGTACCAAACGATTGTTTCATTGGTGACTTTATCTTTCTATCACATTGATATTCTCACTGTTAATTTACTCTTAACACGTACATCTTGTGTTTCACTTAGGGGTAGTCATTGAATTTTGAACAAATATACAACTTACCTTAGTGAAACTTATCACGAAAACATGGCTCCCAAGACGCGTCTAGGTTTAAAGAAACAAACATATGAGGAACAACAGGTGCAAGCTTGGGAAACCTCTAACAAACAAGGGTCAAACCCATTTATCGGACACGATCTAGGACCACTATTTTCTGCAGAAAAGGAAATAGAAGAAATGGTTGACCATAGTGGAAACGAATTAGAATCACCACACATGAGACTTTGATTTTGACCCCACTCTACTAGATGAGTTTCTCCTTAGAAATAAAGATAGAGTTTTGGCATGGGTCATGGAATTAGGGGCCAAATTTCCCACCGAGAATGAACCAATATTACCTACAAATGACACTACTAAGGAAGAATGCCCCCTTATCAATATGGAAGATATTTTAATAGGTGGGCATGCTTCCACTTCTTACGCAGAAAATGATAAAGTGGTAGGGCATAGAATACCCCTCATCAAAGTGCCACGAAGAAACAAGATAGAACATGAGACAGGGGAAGAACCTCCACAATACGAAGAGGAAGAACCTTTAGAAGAAGAAGAAACAAACCAAGTCACAATCCAACAACAACTCAGTAACCTAAGCCGAAAACTAGCTTTGCTTACTTTCCAGGTACAGAAAGACACAAACAAGAACGTTCAAAAGTCAAAGCCTAAGTTTAGGATCCATAAACTCCATCGAGAAAACCAAGGAGAAGAAGACACAGGGTATCATCGTGTACACATCCCCGCTTCTCCCACTAAAGAACAATTTCTCGCACAAGAAGTGCAATCTATGAAAGCAACACTTGCTAGCATACAAGAAAGCAATATAGGGAGTATTAGGAAATACCAATACGAAGAACTATGCCCCTATCCTTTTGACAAGACAATGACCCTTCAACCCTTTCCAAAGAAATTTGATATGCCAAAGTTTGAAAAATACAAAGGAAAGGGAGACCCAAGGGATCATGTTAAAGATTTCTACATGGCATGTCAAGAGGTGTCTTATAGTGATAATTACCTTATCAGACTTTTTCCTAAGAGTCTCGGAGGTCAAGCATTGGAATGGTTTACGCGCTTACCACGAGGATCAATTTTCACTGGCGCACTGGGTGGCGAGAAAGATTCGTGCGTCATTTCTCGTATAACATAGAGAGTGACATCACCATGGCAGACTTGTGCGGCACAAAACAACACCCAAATGAGACCTTCACCAGCTTCCTCCAACGATGGAGAGGGATAGCTAGTCGCTTCCCTTGCGCTTTCCCTAAGAAGCAACTGGTCAATATTTTCGTCCCTAATCTCAACCCAGATTTAGCTTTCCACCTCCAAATGCATTGTTTCCACACCTTTGAGGAGGTTATTGAGAAAGGGATTCAAATAGAAAAGGCTCTCATTTCCAAAGGCACCCTCAAAACCCAATCTAAAGACAACCAAATGACAAGCCCGCTGAAAAGCCGAAGATCTTTAACAAAAACAAAAGCGTGGTGGGAGGCGGAATCACCGATTCCAAACGTGTTCAAACAGTCCAAACCGATTAACCTTTTAAAGCCCGACTAAGGCCCCGATTTAACCACCACCAAAGTGATGAACATTCACCTACCTCAATGAGCCGTTGTCCGTCATACTAAAACAGTTGGATGCGGCCCACATGATGACCTATCCTACAACGCAACCGTTTGATGACAACACTCCTAAACCTTCATGGTATAAGGAGCATGAATACTACGAAATGCATCACGTTAAAGGTCATAAAACAAACAAATGTTTGCGACTTCACCACTATATTTAAGAGCTCATTGACAATGGGGAGATAGAGGTGGATAACCCTAGCCACATGCAAAAACCTAATGAGAAAATGGGGATTTATAAGGAACCATTCCCCAAGCATGATAAGTCGGAAAAGGTAAAACCGGATCGGGGAGAGTCATCCCAAACCTATAAAGCTGCAAATTACTTGTATACCAAAAGAGATAACAATCATTATGATTCGCTTATCGGATGTATTCACTCCCCTGCTGACCGTGTCAATACCATCCGGATCAAAGGAAAGGACTGCGCTGCGGTAACAAGGTGTGCACACCTCGTGATTCCAGAACCCTCTCTGTTGACCCCGCAAACTGGTAAATATAACCTTTTAGAACAACTTGAGAGGACACCTGCTACGATCTCAATCTTAGATCTTCTCAAGATATCAATGTGCATAAAGACATTTTGTATCAAACTCTTCGGGGTGGGAGTGCCTTTAGAAGTCGATCTTGTGTACCTTCAAGTGCGGTGACAAATATTGCACCAAGTGAGCATCTCACTTTCAACCATAGGGAGGTCCCTACCGAGAATCCTACACATAATCTTCCCTTATACATTGAGGTAGTTGTTACCCACAGGAAAATCAAATGGGTGCTTGTGGATAATGGATCTGGATTGAACATCTGCACGCTTAAATTAGTCAAACAATTGGGACATACGGAAGAAGATCTTGAGTCCCATATCATCACTATCACCGCATACGACAACGCGGAAAGAGAGTCAGCAAGCACCATTACGTTGCCAATGGAGGTGGGCCCCACTTTCCATCAGACAAAGTTTCACGTCTTAGACTTGGAACTTCCATATAATATGCTTCTAGGCCGACCATGGATCCATGCCATGCAAGCAGTGCCATCAACATTTCATCAATGCATCAAGCTGAAGCATGAGGGACATACAGTAACAATACCAGGAGACTCAGAGCCCTTTGCTCATTGTAGAGATCTTAATAGCTTTGCACGAAAGGGTACATATGCATGTCCCTCCACAGATATAGTTGTCCCTCTTCATTCTGAGGCCATGGAATCTCGAGTAGATTCAAATTCTCTTAGTTCTTGCACTCATGGGGCATCTACTTCAACATCTCCATTTAATTCATGGGAGATGAAAATTCTGGAATATGGCTGTGGGGAGTATAATGTACAACAAGCGCTCTTGGTTTCTGACCTCTCCTTGTCGCCCAAGACTAGAGGTCGACCCAACTACCGCTTCAGGAGACCTAGAGAGGAACACACTATTGGGTCGTTCCTACCTGGAGGCTTGTTAGCTGAGGAAAAATTACTTGATCCACCTACTACTTGGGTCCCTGAGGACACTCAGCCATCTTGTTATCAAACCCCAGAATATGAAAAATCTAGCAGAATGATGTACTCCATGGGCTACTGAGGCCTCAGGATGTGGGAGGAATGAACAAGGACAAAGAGAACCAGTCCCTCTTCCACATTTCAAAACAAAAGATATGGCATTGGGATTCACCCTTATGGAGCACACCCCAACGATCAAGATACGACTTGTTCTGAGCATGAGGATAGCTCCGATTATCTAGATAGTGATACGGATTCCTGTTGTAGCCAATATGAGGATCTGGCCTCCACGAACCTTTTCATGAATAATGCTGTCCTAACCATCACCCCCACTGAACCAACCCTTGACCTTGTATACCCCTCCCTTGTTGAATGGGACCAACAATGTCACGTGCCACTAGATTTATTCGAGAACGATGAGGCTATTGCAGAGTTCATGGGCATAAGGGATACAATTCCCATTGGAGATCACAAGAAGGGTTTCTTTATTGACTTATACACTGTGCCTACTTGGCGAGGAGGTGAACCGTGGTCAAGCAAAATTGAAAGAAAAGCGAGGCAAGAATTCTAAAGAAAAGCCTCGGCAAAAATCGAAGTCCAAGTCACACAGTGAAAACCTCTTTGAGGCATTGGCTAATAAACAAATAAGAAAATCAAAGGACAAACAAAGTGACCATGCCAAAGATGAAAATCTCGTAGAGACATCCTTGGATGAAGATCTCAACCTACCTCCCGATCCTACGCGTATGGAGGATTTATCAAAATTGTTAGTTGAAGAAACCATTGATGTCAATATTGGTACCGAAGAAGATCCCAAGATAGTAAAATTGGGAGCATCACTCTCAGTACAGAGAACAAAATACGTTCACTATGCTACTGCGAGATTTTATTGATGTGTTCGCATGGTCTTACAAAGACATGCCCGGCTTAGATCCAACTTTGGTCGTGCATAACCTAGTTGTGCACGCAGACGCTAAGCCTATCAAACAAAAGCTTTAAAAGATGCACCCAAGAGTGGCCTTGTTAGTTAAAGAAGAATTGGAAAGGTTGCTTGCAGCACAGGATTCATCGTGCCGATTGATTATTACGAATGGATATCGAACATTGTTCTGTCCGGAAGAAACCTATTAGTATCCAAATTTGCATGATTTTAGGGACATCAATAAATCTTGCCCTAAAGATGACTTTCGTTGCCCAACATTGACATGATTTTTGACTCGACCATAGGGTAGTGCGAAATGCTACCACTTATGGATGGCTTTTCGGGTTATAATCAAATTAAGATCGCTGAGGAAGACCAACACAAAACAACTTTCACAACTCCTTGGGGCACCTTCGTTATTAGGTGATGCCATTTGGCCTTAAGAATGCGGGAGCAACTTATCAGCGGGCCATGACAGTAATATTTCATGATATGATTCATGACATCATGGAAGACTACGTAGACGACATCCTGGGAAAGTCCAAAACAAGAGAGGATCATCCTATCATTTTGTGGCGTATCTTTGAACGCCTGCGTGAATACAAAGTCAGGCTAAATCCAAAGAAGTGTGTCTTCGGTGTGCTATCTGGGAAACTATTAGGCTTCATCGTGTCAAGACAAGGTATTGAGGTAGACCCTGCTAAAGTGTCTGCCATCACAAAAATGCCTCCACCTGAGAATATCAAGCAACTACGTAGCTTTAAGGAAAATTCAAGCCATTCGCCGCTTTATCTCCCAGCTTGCAGATAAATGTCACTCATTCACTCATTTGCTTAAGAAGGACATCGCTTTCATCTGGGGACCTAAGCAACAACAAGCCTTTGCTTTGCTTAAACAGTACCTAGCTAATCCACCTGTCCTCATGCCTCCCACTCCGGGAGAACCACTTTTGCTCTATATTTCCGCTACGCAATACGCTATTGGTGCACTGCTCGCCCAATATGACCTTAGCCATAAAGAGAAAGTAGTGTACTATCTGAGTCACACCCTCATTGCCTATGAACGTAATTATCCTCAGATTGAAAAGGCTTGCTTGGCCATTGTTTTTACCTTTCAGAAACTTTGCCATTACCTGCTAAATACTAAGACCAAGCTCATATCCAAGGTTGACCCACTCAAGTATTTGTTGTCCAAACCCGCCCTCACAGGTAGAATGGCTAATTGGATCATTCTACTCAGTGAGTTTGATATAGAATTTTTCCATCAAAAATCAATTAAAGGACAAGTACTTGCTGACCAGCTAGCGGAAGCACCTTTGCAAAGCATAGAACCTTTGAGTCTGGATCTGCCAGATGCATCTTTGCTCTACATTGAAGAATCTATCGTATGACAGATACATTTTGATGGATCTTTTACGTTTCATGGTTCAGGTGCAGGAGTGGTCCTTATTACTCCTTCGGGTGATCCTATACCACAGGCTTTCCGCCTGGCCTTCCCTTGCACGAACAACATTGTGGAATATGAAGCACTCATTGCAGGGATGAAGCTAGCCATCAAGTGGAATATTCAACCTGTTAAGGTTGTAGGTGATTCTGACTAATCATCAAACAAAAGTTAATGATGAGTATAAAGTAAAGGATGACAAGCTCATACCTTATAAGAAGTTGGTGGAAACTCGGAAGGAGTATTTTTTGCGCATTACCTTTGAGAAGATCCCAAGAGCGTAGAACAGATCGGTAGATGCTATGGCAACGGTGGGATCTATGCTTCGTATTCTGCTAGGGAACAATGATATGCCATTTTTTGTAGAAAATCTACACCAGCCCGCATATGATGTACTAGGAATCTTGCAGCTGGCTTGTGAGGTTGTTGGTCCCTATTCCCTGTGGTACAAACCCATTTTCACCTATCTTAAGGACAATACTTTCCCTCCCAATATCTCCCGTTATGAAAAGAAAAGCTTGATTCGCCAGATAGCCCGTTACACCCTTTTAGGAGGTACACTTTATCGTTGTGGCTACGATGGGAATGTTATTACGTTGTCTGCGGATGTGACAGAGTCAATCCGGGAAATTAAAGAAGTACACGAAGGAGTATGTGGAGCACATATAAATGGAATGGTCTTGGCTAAGAAACTATTAAGAGTAGGTTACTATTAGCCCACCATAGGCTGATTGTTGTAATTATGTTAGAAAATGTGTGCTTTGCCAAAAGTATGGAAATTTCATCCATGCTCCATCGCAACCATTACAACCAATCACTACCCCATGGCCATTCTCCAAGTGGGGACTTGATCTAATAGGGAAGCTTACTCCTACCTCATCTAATGGTCATACACATATCATCACAGCTATAGAATACTTTACAAAATGGGTGGAGGTTGTCCCTTTAACCTATGTCACAGGAGCACATATTTCTAAATTCATCATGAATCACATTATTTGCCGATATGGTATCCTGCAGCCATTGTCACAGATAATGGGAAGTCATTTAAGAACAAAATTGTGAAAGGTATTTGCCAATGGTTCCAAATCAGATTGAAATGGTCCACGCCATATTACCCTCAGGGTAATGGACAAGCTGAGGCAACAAACAAGACTTTGGTAAGGATAATGGAGAAGATGGTTAGAAAAGCTGGTCAAAAGCTGGCACCTACAAATCCACCTGACCCTCTGGGCCTACAAACATCAATTCACACTCCTATGGGTGCGACGCCATATTCCCTAGTTTTCGGGATAGAATCTATCATCCCTTTAGAGATTGAACTCCCATCCTGCAAATTTCTTTGGGACTATTTGGATAAGGATGAAGATTACTAAGTGGCAATATTGGTGAGTTAGATCTCTGGATGAGAGGTGCATTCGCGCTCTTAATCACCTGAAGGTATATCAACACAGAATCTCCTGCAACTACAACAAGAGAATCATCCCTCGTCAGTTTAAGGTGGGTGATTTAGTTATGAAGGAGAACCAGTTCAACACCAGAGCAGAGCGAGAAAAGAAAGGGAAGTTTGAACCACACTGGTTAGGACCCTATGTCATAGTTGCCAAGTATGGCACAGGGGCATACAAGTTGGCTCACCCCAATGGTGATGAGCTCTGGGAGCCCATGAATTCCATGCATCTTAAGAGGTTTTATGCCTAAACATGGCACAAGAAAGTCATAAAAATCACAAACAAATATAAAAACATCAAAAAAAAAATCAAAAAAGAAAAAGAGAAAACAGGTCGTCCACTAGTGAAAACCACGCAATTGTGGTACTTTGGACAAGTCCTTGGGTGAAAACCGGTTTAGGCACCTCGGGAGGATTTTTTTGTTCACAAGCATTACAGTATTAGAAGGGTAGTTGTTTTTTTCCGGACTGGTTCTACCTTCGAGTTTCCTTGTGCACACCATCTAGTCTAGCCTTGATCCGGCTTTGCCTTCTTCTATTCATCTGTAAGGTACATGGTCTTTCGTTATTTCTCATCTTACGCTGGGGGCAACTCAATGACTTCACCTTCTTGTTCATAAGCACATGGCTTCTGCCCTTGTATATTCCCCACCTAATGTTGGGGGCATCCATGCTTTCTTGGTTACCTGCACATAGCTTTGGAAAACTGTTAAAAACACAAAAACAATAGAAACATTGTTTTGAGAAAACACAAAAACAATAGAAAATTGTTTCACAAAACACAAAAACAATAGAAACATTGTTTTGAGAAAACACAAAAACAATAGAAAATTGTTTCACAAAACACAAAAACAATAGAACATTGTTTTGAGAAAACACAAAAACAATAGAAAATTGTTTCACAAAACACAAAAACAATAGAAACATTGTTTTGAGAAAACACAAAAACAATAGAAAATTGTTTCACAAAACACAAAAACAATAGAAAATTGTTTCGAGAAAAACACAAAAACAATAGAACATTGTTTCAAGAAAACAACAAAAACAATATATATATATATATATATATATATATATATATATATATAATCTAAAAACAAGGCAAAAATTTTCAAAAAAATTCCTAAAAAGTAAAACACCCTACAAAATGGTAACTTGCTTCTTACGGCTGAAACTTGTGTCTTGTGCATGGTATTTTCTCCATATCTTGTTGGTTTGTCTCACATCTTCCCGATTAATACGACTCGCGGATCACTGGATTCACAACCATTCACAAAAGCTAGCTGCTTGCTTCGTCTGTACTCTGGGGCACTTTTGGTTGCCTGGTGCTATTTCGTTGCGCACAAATACTTTTCATGGACCCCATGTCCATTTTCATTTCCCCTTGCATGTATCCTTGCTTGGGGCATCATTTTTAACCCTTGTCGTCAATCATGAACTTGTGGATCTCTTCAGCATTGATAACAAAATATTTGTACAACTGTCTTGACCGTTGTTGGGTTAGATATGTGCGTTCGTACTTGTTTTCCCTATTATATGAGCTTGTTTCCTTCTCGTATTGCATTGCATTATTGTATGTTGCGTGGAGTTGGTACTTTCAGCAATGGACAATTGTTCGTAGTATGGCTTTTCATGTCATTCTACCTTTGTCGTATGCTTATATTTTTCATAAGGACCGATGATGTAGTTCCTATGGCAATATGATGACATCAAATTTGTTCCAAACAAATAAGTGGCTAGAGGTTAAGCTCTTCTCTCCCCTCATCCATATTTCTTCTACACGACTTCCCGTTCACCCCTAATTCTCCCTCTCCTTGGGGCATCGCCTCATCCCCATTCTTCGCCTACTTCTCATATTTTTTATCGTCGATCGGCTTCCTTCATCACCCCATCGACACTCGAGGGGGCATCTCTCCCTCCTACTAATTTTTCTTCTATCTCTTCAAAATCTCTTGTCTACTATCTTTGAAGTGGCATCACTTATGCCACCCCAAAGAGGGGCAAATGTAGACACCTATAATTACGCCCAAGCAATTTAAATACTTAAATTGTGCTAATTATCCCCTTTCTCACAAATCAACAACATATCGTCAAAAGCACTCATTTTCTCTCATATCATCATTAATTAATTACACTAAGCTAATTAATTAAGTTACCTATCCAACAAATACCTAATTAACAACCTTAGTTAATAAATCACCCCTTCTACCTAGACTAATTAATTATTATTAATTAATTAGCTTTCCCTTCCATTTAACCAATAAATCAATATTTAATTGATTTAATCCCCTTATAATAGCCTAAATCGCACTAATATTCTTCTAATTGGCTTCTATAAGCTTACACCTACCTATTAATTAATCACCTTTGATTAATTAAAATACCCCAACTCCCATGACTTGCTAAACATGTATTAAACCCTTCTAAAGTAAGGTTACCTTTAATAAAGCAACCTTATCCATTCCTAATCATGTTTTACCTTTATCCCACATTCATGAGAATGTGTTGAATCCTTTATCCTTTGGGCTATATAAAGAGCCCTCCGCCTACCTTTTTACTTACACCTAAACTCCTAAGAGAGCAAATGCAAAGCATATAGCAAAAAGACTAAGAGCTTGCACCTTGCCCTTTTGAGAGTTCATCATCTTGAAGAGTTAAGCCTCTTTCTTAAGTGCTTAGGTCATATGGGAGGTGTCAAAGGGGTCTTGTAGCCCAACTTTGATAGGCCCTCATTCCTAAGTTACTTGGCATACTAAGGACAACTATTTTGATAGCCATGGAGCTTACTTAGGTCCATTCATTTATTTATTAGAGAATAGAGGAGTTTAGATATTTAGCATTGTTAGTTTCAAAGTTTGTATTGATGAATGCTAGCATCTAACCCTTGTTTAATTCTTATCATGATGGTGTTTATGCTTTGTTTTAGCTAAATTATAGAACTATTTTAGGTGGTAGTTCTTGCTTCATTTGATTTAGCACTAAGCAAAGTATACATGCACACACTAGCCACCACTAGCCCACACTGGTCCACTATAGAAGGAGATATAAAAGAATCTGAAGCACCTGAATCAAAAAGTACTGAGACAGAAATACCCTTGATAGTACCTGTCATCTCAATGAATGTGGCCTGATGCTCGGCTTGGCAGTTGTCAACCGCTACATATACATGATGGGTGCATCCCACGTCACCCACCATCTACTCTGATCTAGAGGCCCTCTATGTGTCCATGGTATTGGGTTTGTGTGGGCACATACACACATAGTGATTAGGAGACCCACAAATAAAACATCCTCCTATACCCCTCTGAGATGGGGTCCCTCCTGTACTGCGGTACACCGATCCTCACCGGTTCAACCCTACAGATCGGGCTGCTGCGTCAAGTGGCTACACCTTCTCGAGTACCCTACCTCCTATCCCTGGCTCCACCAAAACCTCCTCTAGTGCCACCTCTCTGAAAGCTCTGAGTCTGTCTAGCCCTCTGCTGTTGGTGGCCATGATGTTACGTGCTGCTACTACGGGTGCGGAGCCCTCGTAGCTCTTGGTAGAGGATAGAATCCTCCTTTAGGGGTGGTGTTGTACCACCGTGACCTCTATCTCACGAAAAGCCTATATCCTATCCTAAAACTTGCTCTTGTTTCTATCTCGGTGCTCTTATGCCTTGGTCCTGTTCTCCTCATCTAATTAGGCCTTCTCCACGGCCTTCTCAAGTTTTGGAGGAGATAACATCCCGACTTCTCCTGCCGTATCTGCATTAAGGCCCCTAATAAACCTCAGTAAACTGTAATTTCTCATCTTGTAGGTAGTCCACATACTACGAGAAGATCCAGGAACCTACTCTCATCTTGAGCTACTATGTCGGATCCTGTCGTAAGTCGTGAAACTTACGATCCTCTTTCTCGCACGAAATGCTCGACATATAGCAAGCCACGAAACGCTCCTCGAACATCTCCCGGAGTCACTATCTCTCGAGTCGGATGGAGCTTCCGCTCCTCATTCCCCATTAAACGCCCTGATGCGTCTTGGAGAAGGTATATGGCAAACCATACCTTGACATTGTTATCATAGGAGTGCAAGCCAAAGCAACTATCCAACCTAAAGAGCCATGACTCCGCCCAAAGCCATCTCAGAGAGCCGGTGTAGGTAGGCGGCTACAAGAAGAAGATCACGATCACACTTCCCGTATTCTGATCCTGGCAAAGCAAACCAATAAGTGAGTGGGGTCACCTATCCTCAAATGGTCCCTCAAGACTGTGTGAGCGGTGACGACAATACGAGGCTACCCTCTCATGATGAATAGAAGGGCTACGTGACCTCTCCTGCCTTGGGGTATCGTGCTGCAGCGGCTCTTAATGCTTGTCCTCACCTATCGGATCCTTCTGCCAACTGAATGTTCTCCTCTCTCGCCTCCTGTGGTGGTGGGAGACGCTGTTACACAACGTCGAACAATTCTGGAGAGCCTCTAAGATCTGAGGCCCTAGCTGCTGGTGCCTACGGTTCGGGCGTAGGAAAACCACATCCCAAACCCCTAACCGAGCATCGTCTCATGGGTGTCATCCTATGCACGAGGTGAGTGAAGAGGTTATTAAATTATGATTAAATGGTTGTGGAAAATTTTTAACCAATTATTTTATTTATTTATTTACTTTAATGTTATTAAAAATATCGTTAACTAGTTAATTAACTACCCAGAGCGTCCGCATGTGTGAACCTCTGCTCTGATACCAAATGTAGTGCCCCACCTCGGAACAGGAAAATGGACTAAGAAGATGGTAAAAAATTTTATAAAAAATAAATACTAAACAATACTTATCTGATTCCCATTATTAATTATTTTACACTATTTCAGTTTACCTAAATTAATTAACCACTAGTCAAATTTCATCTTTAATTATTTATTTCTACTAAGTGTTTTCTAGGGTCACTAAAGAAGGTCCATACACCCCTCATTAATTTAATTAGTTTTCCTAGTCTTTAAGTTTAATTGCCCCACATCCATTTTAATTTATTTTCCCAAACCCATTTAAAATGCTCATGAATTACGAGTGAACAGGGTTATTTTGGATCTTAGGATTAAAGAGCTCTCAAATCTTGATATTATTTTTCCCTAAAAAGCCCTAAACATCTTTATGATCTTCTTTTTCAAATCTCTTTTTCTCATTTTGTTTTCTCTCTTGTTTTGCGAGTTATGTTGGAGAGCTAAGGAGATGGAATGTTATTATTACTATTTTTTTTTTGCTATGGAGGTGTACTACTATGGAGTGTTTTAGAGAGGGGGTTTGGCCGCAATGAGTGGAGAGGGCGGCGGCTAGGGTTCCACGCAGGTGGGGAAAATGTGGCGGCGAAGTGTGGGGAGTCGCGGAGTTAGGGTTGTAGTTTGTGTGGAAGATGGGGCGGCGAAGGGAGGAGGCGGGGAAGGGGGTCCGCATAGGGGAAGGTTATGGAGGAGAGAGTGGGCGGTATGCGATGGCGGGAACAAGTGGTAGTGGTGGTCGGGTTTGGGACAACGGCGAGGGAGGTCGGGACAATGGGTGTAGGGTTTTGGGATAGGCGCAGGGGCCGAGGTGGCCATAGAGGATTGGGGGAGGGGTTTGGCCCTCCCCGAATCTGTATTTTATTTTATTTTTTTATTTTTGTTTAATTCTATTCTTTTTTTTTTTTGTTTATCAAAATAAAATTTGTTTAAAATATTAATTTGTTTTAAAATATTAATTTGTCTATATAATAGTTTATACATATATATATATATATATATATATATATATATATATATATATATATATATATATATATATATATATATATATATATATATATATGTATGTATGTATGTATGTATGTATATATATATATATATATATATATATATATATATATATGTATATGTATATACATATATATATATATATATATATATATATAGATATATATGTATATGTATATACATATCTATATATATATATATATATGTATATACATATACATATATATATATATATATATATATATATATATATATGTGTGTGTGTGTATACATATCTATATATATATATATATATATATATATGTATATACATATCTATATATATATGTATATATATGTATATGTATATACATATATAGATATGTATATATATATATATATATATATATATATATATAGATATGTATATGTATATATATATATATATAGATATGTATATGTATATACATATCTATATATATATATGTATATGTATATACATATCTATATATATATATATATATATATATGTATATGTATATATATACATATACATATATATATATACATATGTATATGTATATATATACATATACATATATATATATATATATATGTATATGTTACAATATAATATAAATGATCGAGATATTTCCATTATATTATTTTATAATATAAACTCATATAAATAACATAAAATAATGTACGCAACTATAAGGTTGTATTAAAATAATTAAGCGTATTAAATATTCATTTACAAGGAAAGAAGGAAATTATTTCAAGTTGTAAAATGTCAGATTTCTATTTGCTAACTTAGTGACTTATGGAACCTAAAATTTCTCAATATCTAGTTTTGTTAAAATGAGTGATTTACGAGATAAAAGAAAGAAATAAGGTTTTTTTTTAAATAGGAAGAGAGAGTATTAAATTGAGATCATAACTTATTGAGAAAGAATACACATTCATATTGGTTTTCTTATACAATCCATCCATAAGTGTTTACATAGAAATGAGGTAAAACCAATTTCATTTTATCTGATAACGTCACTACAATTTATAAGATGTTTTTGCAAGGAGGATAATGTTTCCTTACAATGTGAAATCTTAAATCTCCATGTTGGACAATCCTTTCTTTTCAAATGTAGTAAATAAATAAATATTTCAGATTTTTAAAGAAGGGGAATATTCAACATGGACTATACATATATGTTCTAAAAAAACATATTCCCAATCTATACATTTTCTTTTCAAAAAAGGAGATTACAATAAAATTTTCATATTAAAGAAAACCACTATTACAATATTTCTTTTCTTTTCAAGGATTGAAGCTCACATATACAAATATATCCAAATACATAACTACTCAAGAAGGTTTATTACAAGATTCTTTGCAAGCTTGAAGAGAGAGATTGCTCAAGTAAACCTACTCTAGTTTAAAAGTAATTTTCAAATGCAAAAGTAGGTTTTACAATAAAAGAAGTTTCCATAAAGCCATATCCAAAAAGATACAATGAGTTAATGTCCACAAAGAGAGAGAGAAGATGCCAAAGAAACTTCAACTATCACAAAAATTCCATCTTGAGATCCAACTTTAAATGCCTTCAAGGAATCCACACAAGGAGAAGAAGCTTGTTTCACCACCCAACCTTAGGCATCATTACATGTCTTCCCAAGGTTGGGATGCATGCTAGCCTCCCCAAGCCCATGGGAAAAATTACTAATATCCACAACTATGCGGAAGAGTGAGGGTGAACAAACAACAATACATCCACACAAAAACAAGGAAAAGATTAAAACAAGACTCCAAATTTTACAAAGATGAAAAAGAGGAGAAACCATGTTCTACCTCTAAAATGGGGAAGAGAAAAGAAGAGTTCTCCAAAAGTTGTAACCAACATTAGTTACACAAAACCAAGATCTCCATACCCTCCTTATTTCTCCAAATTCATTCTAGACCCTCCTTATTTCTCCACCCTTTCACCAAATCCTTCTTGGAAGGATTTTCAAACCCCAAAGGGGTTTCCTCACCAAGAATGGGGAAGGAGGTTCAAGCCAAATGAACCACCTTCCCCACCTCAAACCATTTGAGAGGAGTAATTAAAATCCTACAAGGCATGCCCAACAAGCCATGAGGATTGAGAGGGAAAAATCCCTCTCTTCCCCCACAAACTCCAAAACTCCATCATGTCATATGATGGAGGGAGCAAATCAAGTAAACAACAAATAAATTCTACATGCAATAACAAAAATTTCTAGGTAAACAAAATAATATCTAGCATGATATAACACATACAATAAATTTCAAGAATCCTACCTCAAAAAATCTCTCCAAATTCAATCTTTTCCAGTTCTTGACCCAAGCAAACTCTAGCTCCAAATTCACAAGCCTCCAAGCAAAAGCTCCGAAAAAAAAGTTCTCTTTTTTCCCATGAGGGGAATTTGAAGACAAGCACGCAAAAATCCTCACAAATGAGGGGTGACATGTAGCACCCCTCTCTTCCCTCAAGGTCAAAGATGCCAAAGATAAAAGGGAGAAAGGATAAAATAACTTTTAGCCCTCTTCTCCCAAATTACCCAAAATGATAACAAAACAATCTTGTGTAACTTTTAACAAAGCACACTTATCCATACCCCTTACATGGATGTGACCAAAGGGAGATAAAAAGAGAGGGAAACTCCCTCTATGCCTTGGAATTAAGCCCCCTACCTATTAGGTAGGGTCCAAGGGCCCATTTTCATGCTAAGGAACTCCCAAAACTAAAAAGGGTCCCTAAAAATGCCTAAAATAACTCAAGTTCGAGTTTGGAAAACTTGGGCACAATGGTAGAGGTGTGGGGCCACCTAAGGCTTCACATGTACCCTAATCCCTTTTGATTAAGTACATCATTAAACAAATTTAAAACTTAATGAAAGTGGGGCCATTAATTCCCCAAAACAAGTTTACAACACAAGTTAAACACCCTAAGCATGACTAATAATACAAGACATATTACATTACAAATGAGGGTCACCCATGGTGCCCAAAACAATAATTCTAACGATAAGGCCTCATGCGATAAACATGGCTAGGACTCGGCCTCGTGGGTTGCTTGTGCAAAAATTGTGTTGGCCCGAATCCCACGTTCTCCTGTTACACTGTCACTGCACACTCATTGCACACATTAAACACACATGTCCGATAAAATATGAATCAACTACTCGGTAAGATATCAATGAGTTCTAAACTAGCATATCATCTCTCTCGGAATCATAAATGTGACAACGTGAACAATTATACACAATTCACCATAAGTTAGACATAATGATAAAGTGACATGTATCCATAGAATCCCAACATGCAGCTAACTAAGTATCCTTAATATAATTAGGGTTCAAAACAACATCATATCAATTAGTAGCCATGAAATCATAAGATAATGCGACAACATAGTAAACAAGCTAAATTAGCACTATACGCCGAAATTTCCATACATGTCTAATAAGATCAAATCTCCTAATGTAATGTCTAAAATATAACAAATCTCTGCTTAGAAACATGTCTATAAGTAAATGAACAACAAGTAATTTGAGTTGTAAAAATGTGAGCACTACACGTTAAAATACTATTTGGAACTTGATAATTTTGTATGAGACCTTACATTTCTAAGATTATTTTTGCATGAATCTAATATGATGTGCACTTGACAATATTTAAGACATTATGGATTTTTTTCATTTATTGGTGATGTACATGTACTTAGCATTTTCAATGTATAATATGCATCAAACTTTGGAAATCAATATTTATATAATGTATTTATATAAAGAGTTACCTAATCTAAAAAATTATTCATTCAATTTATCAATGTGTATATGTGTATTTACCTTACTTGCACTTCTTTTTGCTCATGGTCTCTTTGTATTGGTTCCTATCTCATCATGCACTTACTACATTTTCTATAGTCTTCTGGGATTAAAACCCCTATTCGTCACACATCATGGTATGCCTTTGAATGCTAGTGGAGGCTTATTTTGAGAATGCTCTCGTGCCATATACATACTTTAATGCTTGGCGTGTCTCCTTAAGAGCACGAGGCCCGATTCACCATATCTTCGACGGGTGATTTCTTCATTGCACCTAAGACATCTTTTGAGATTCATGTTACTTATTTAAATCCTCTATTGTTTTCTATGTTTGGAAATCTTCACTCATTCTCTATTGTGACTATTATCCTTTTAAAGGCACTTTTGAAAATCCATGGGTTTATCGAGCATAAATTACGGCTATGAATGGAAGGTCAGTTTCGTAAACGGAAGCTCGTGGTAACTAAACAACTATAGATTTACTAGGCAATGTAACTGAGGTGGTTCACAGTGAACACTTCCCGGAGAATTTTTTTGGTTCCAATACACTCCTCGTGCTTTCAAGCTACCTACGCCGGGATGAGGGTAGTCGATTAAGAGCCCCGAGGCTCAAACACGCCATATCTTAGTGATTCTCGACTCCATGGAACCTAGAAATGTCTGGCATAGTCTAAGAGCTCCATGTCAAGAACCTATTTGAAATCCTTTCATGGTTTCTCTCTGTCTCCATCCGGTTCTCGTTGTCATGTGTTTGTAAACACGTGAAATAGTGCGAGAGAGTCGAGTATAGGGATGGATAAAATCATGTAGGATTTTGTAGACGGAAGATCATGGAGGGACAAAAGACTATCTCAATAGGTCTACGAGTCTAAGAAATCACCCGTTGAATTCTAATGGATGTTTTTTTAGGGTTCTTACACTCCTCGTGCTTTGAGAGGTACCCCAAGCATGGGGTAGTCGCATAGGGAACCGAGGCCCAAACGCCATATCTTCGACTAGTGATTTCTCAAACTCCATGGCACCTAGAGACATCTCATCGGATGAGAGCTCCATGTTGGTGGGACCTCTTTGAAATCCTCTCACATTTATTTTCATCTCCATATGGTTCTCATTTGTGATATTGTTTGCAAACGCGTAAAATAGTGTAGATAACCGAATGGAGATGGATAAAATGTTGTAGTTTTAAACGGAGCTTGAGGACCGAACCGACTATGTTTAGGACACATGAGGTGTCTGGTGAACACTGGAGTGGAGGAAATTTGTTCCCGTCGAACTATATGCTTTTTGGCTACGCCCGGCAGGGTAGTCGTAGTCGGGGAGCCTAAGGCCCAAACATGCCATATCCCGGGTGATTCACTAGTGGCACGGATAGAGATGTTCGTTAGATAAGAGCTCGTTTGTAGGGGACCTCTCAAAATCCTCTCATGGTTTTCTCCATCTCAATCCGGTTCTCTTGTATTTGTTATTGTTTACAAACATGTGAAATAATGAACCGAATGGAGATGGATAAAAACATCGATAAATTAGTTTGCAAGAGGGCTCGTGGTGTTTAAGGAACTACATGAGACACATCGGGGTGGCCAAGTGAACACTAGTGGAGGCTTAGCGTTTTGGTTCCTATGCTCCTTGGGCTTTACGAGCTACCCGTCAGCGTAGTCACTTAAGATGGGGAGCGAGGCCCAATCACGCCATATCTTTAACGGGTGATTTCTCAAACTCCGTGGCAATTAGAGACATCTGGTGATCCAAGAGCTCCATATTGCGAACCTCTTGAAATCATCTAACAATTTTCTCCATCTCCATCTGGTTCTCTATTTGATATTGTTTGCAAAACATGTGAAATAGAGAGAACCTAAGTGGAGATGGATCGGACATTGCGATGCAAAGGAAGCTTTCGTGAGGGCCTACACCAACACATGGGGTGGCCTAGTGAATGCTAGTGGAGGATTCATTTTGGTTCCTACACTCACCCATCAAAGAGATGCTTTTGGGCTACCATGTCTGCAAGGGCGTAGTCGCTAAGAGCCCCGAGGCCCAATCACGCCAAATATCTTCGACGGTGATTTCTCGGACTTCGTTGGCACCTAGAGCATTCGTCGGATCCGATGAGCTCCATGTTAGGGACCTCTTGAAATATATCTTTTGGTTTTCTGTCTCCATCTAGTTCTCTCACTTTGTAATATTGTTTGCAAATGCATGAAATAGTGGACAGCGAGAGAACCGAGTGAAGGGAGATGGACATTATAGTTTGCAAAGGAAGCTCGTGGGACCGAACCATACGCCAACACGTTAGGATGGCTAAAGTGAACACTATTGGAGACTTTTTTTGGTTCCCTATTCTCCTCGAAGCTTATAGCTATGTCCAGTGTAGTCCCTTAAGAGCCCTAAGGCCCAAACACGCCATATCTTCGATGGGTGATTTCTCGGACTCCGTGGCACCTAGAGACATCTTGTCAAATCCAAGACCTCCATGTCGGGGCCCTCTACGAAATCCTCTTGTGGTTTTCTCCATCTCCATTGGGTTAGTCATTGTGTAATGTTGTCCATTACCAATCACCTGAATAATATAGGTGGTTCATACAATATAGGTGGTGAAATGAGAATTTTAATAAGATATTTTTACAATATAGGTGGTGAAATGAGAATTTATGTTTGTTGTTCCTTTCTAATATTTAATTTCTCTTAGCTTCACTTGGCTTCGAGAATAATAAATTCTCTCTATTGACAATGCCAACCATGTGAAGGTGGAAGCTTTTTTAGCACCACTAACCTACATAAACATGTTAGTAAGCAATTAAATAGAATTTTAAATCATACAAAATTTAAACAAAATCATTTAAGTAAATATTCAAATTAAATTCATGAAGAACATACCTTTGCAAATTCAATCCAATGAACCACAAGGATCAACTCTATTCTTGATAGTAGCAAGAATTACTTCATGATCGATTCACGAACCTTCCCATGATTTTTGTTTGATGGCGACCTCGATATTTGATCAATTTAATATTTTTGAAATGACCAAATGTGAATAGTGAAGTATCTTTTGATGTACTTCATAGTCTTCAAACAACCAAATGTTTGATTTTTTGATAGGATATCATCGAAGCCAAGTTCTAGTGACTACCACTGACCTAGTGGGATACTCAAGGTCTTCACCATCAATGACTGTGGAAGTCAATTTTTCCCTCTACACAACAGACAAGAAGTAGTTTGTTCCTCTTCATTAAATTCCATCGCAATAACTGCAAAAATGTGCCCTGTGTATCACAAAGTAAAATTGTTCAGTCAATTTATAAATACATTAAGAGTTGACCATTTAATAATTTATAAATCTAAAACATGGCATGTGTATATATATATATATATATATGTACCTTGTTGCACTAAATCAGAGACTTGGTCAAAGTTAGGTGATGTTGTCATTTGATCTGAAGACCCTGCAAGTTGTAATGCTCATGGAACTTGATGTGTGTCGAGTGGAATTAGAGGTCTACAAGTCCATTCATCCACCCACTATTGTGACTCACATTCATTCCATGTAAAATCAATGCATGATATACAAAAACATGTCATGCACCTAGTATAAATAGTCAAGCATTTACATCTGAACTATGGAATGAGTGCATATCACTTGATCCTACAATTGTCATACAATCTTCAAATTTTTCCAGATGTTGTTGCTCTATCAACCAAAAATATCTATGAACCATTGATCTCTCTTGAGATTCATGGCCCATATTCTTGACACACCAATCAACAATGTTTTTGCATCTATAAATTTAGCACCATCCTTGAACTTTAACTCTTCTCTTGTAAGTGTCTCTTTTCACACATGCTCCTGCACCATCATGCTCTCCTTTTCCATGCCCTGCCTCAGTAAAACTCCAGATATGTTGTACATTTGTTTCTTTGTGCATCCTACTTATCCAATAAAACATCCGTGCATTCTTGAATTGTGATGTGTAGTTGTCCGACCAAATGTAATGTTGATCAAAACTAATGTTCCTCTCATTCAAGTTCACATAAAACACCTGAAAACACCCTTGTACATATTCTGTAGAATGTGTTCGATCATCACGATGTAGAAATGATACTCTCTTAATAGTTTTCAATTTTACTCAGTGCTTTCTGGAGAGTGCATGAATGGTATATGCACGAAAATAACAACTTGCACTAAGTTATAATATTGAGACCGAACCTCCATTTTTGGCTGCAATGTGTAATTCTCTGTGAAGTCAACTAGTGAAACAATAGTACCAAGTGGGAATGTGTCTTTTCTTAACTTGAATTGTTCATCCAACCATTGAGCTCTATGTGTGTGCCTTGCATACTCATAAAAAATTTCCTCTATGAATTTGACCATATATTCTGATACAAGTAATTGTTTTCTAACAAGCTCACACCTCTTAGATTCTTTTCCATCTTTTAATTGATATGCCACCGATTTATATTTGGTGAAATCAACCAATTCTTTTCCTATTGAATATGTACTCTCCTCATGGATACAACTTTTCAGATTTGGAAAGCCACCGCATACATTGCATGTTCCATCCAAACATGCTTTGTTATAAAAAAATTATCTTGTTGATTTTTCACAAAATATTGTTAGAATAAATTCCCTTGAAGATTTTGTGGGACATTTATTCTAACCTTAAAACATGATGTTATGCAAAACACAACGTATTTGACAAAAAACATCATAATGCATTAAAAATTCAACATGATGCCTGCAACAACAAGTGGTACATGAGTGATTGATTTTCACATAAAAGGGTTTTCTCATTTCAAAGAATCTTTGGCTAATGTTAATTTGTGGATTTTCATTTTTAAACTTAGAGAACAATTGTGTTTGAGTCATATCTAAGAAATGTTTTGCACGATTCATGATTATGAGAACCTATTCTTATTTTTATTGTATCTCTTCTATTCGGTGACACCCTTGTGTTCTCATTCCAAAATTTTACAATTAATTATTTTAGAATATCAAATGTATTCTTGTCTTTTCATGGAAGTCTGCTAGAGAAAGCCCAATAGTTAGTGTTATTGACTAACTCAAGACGTTTACGTCTCTCTATTACTTTCATTAGTGTTTTTTGTTTAGCTTCAAAGCACTGCTTGTTTTTCTAATCAAGCGTTTATTAACTATTTTATCACTTACTATACAATTAGTTAGTGCACGTCATGTAGCATTACTATCTTTGGTGCATCTTTTTCCACCTACAATTTGGTATGCTTTATGTATGTTTTCAACAATTGATGTATTTTGATCAACAACATTATATGTTCTTAACCCCATGGTCTTCATTATAGGTCTCATCTTAATTAATTTCATCAATGAAACAAATAATTGACATCTTTGTGTGTCATTTAAATTCTCAAAGTAATTATCCCAAATTCCACTAGCTTTTCTTCTCGCATTTCTTTCAGACATTTTGTTAGGCATTGGTTTTATAATGTTTTCATCAATTTCAATTAAGTGAATTGGTTTTCTTCATGAAATGGAAGGAGGTGTTCTTAGAGGTGAAGATTCATTTACAAGGTTACTTTCTTCATTCATTGTTTTCATACAAATTTTGGGGTTAACATTTGGATTCTCAAGTAAGGGTTCAACAATTAGATTCATATCAATTTCTTCATCCATACCAACATTATCATTCAATTCAATATCATTATTCATTAAAAATAATTATTCTCTACATTTTCATTATGTATTTCATCCCAATTTTCTAATACATTAGCTACATTTGATATAGTGGATGTACCTTGCCCTGCTCGAAGTTTTTGCATTCTCTTCAATTTATTTATTCTCTTCTCTTCCAATTTCTTTGGTGTCTTATTCTTGACTTTCCTCTTGTCCTTAGCTCGATGTTTATTGCCCATGATTAGAAAAAATCAACTAGTGGGGTAGGGGACAAAATGAAATACTAAAAATCGTGCAAGAATGTATAGAAAATTGTAGACAAACATAATGTTTGCAGAATTCCCGTGAAAGAGATGAAAGGGACGTTGGGGGCCACAATATATAAAACAAAGAAAAACGCGTACACATTTTGCATTTTCTCTTTTCCCAAGCCATGCCTCAAGGCTTGGGATCCGGTTTGGATCCCCAAGCCTGAGGCATGGAAAACACACAAACAACGAGTTTTCACAAGAAAATGTAAAAAAACTTCCTCTATGATAAATCAAAATAAAACAATCGATCCATTTTAAAAAATTATACCACGACGTAGAGCAGAGTCTCTTCTTTTTAAAAATATAATTTTTCAAATTTTCTGACTAATATAAGGTTTCCATATTATTTATTTTCTAACTATGCCTTTTTATAGCTATTTTTTGAAGTGTAAATATGTCTATTTTTCATGGTGTATCTTTTTTTGGGTGATCAAAATTAAAAAAATTATACTAGCCCAAACTAGGCATAATTCTATACATATTCAAAAAAAAAAAATCTAATTTTGATATTTTTGAGGTAGTTAAGGGGGCACGGTCGGAGCTCCATTATTTTTCAAAACATAAAATTTTTGTACTAGAAAAATCATAAATAAAAAAATATTCTCTAAAAAATTTTAAAAAATGGAACCCAAACTAGATGCTCCTAGCTATCTTTCTACCAAAGGGTTTTCAAAAATACTAAATGGTGCTCAAAAAATGGTGGGGGCATGAAAGTCACTCTATTATGTTTTTAAAAAAACAAGAGCATCTATTGGTATTTTAGTTGTTTGACCCACTTAAACTTATCCGTTTTCAATAAAATTTAGTAGCTTAGAAACTAGACTCAAAATGCTATGATTCATATTTCTACAACATCTTCCAATTTTGAGTGTAACTATTTCAAAAAACTCATACAAGTTGAAGATTTTTTTTTTTAGAAAAATACGTCCACTTAAGACCCCCTTTTGGCCCCCAACTTGGTGCACTTACCCGGTTTCACTATAAATGTTTTCATTGTATCCAAATACATCTATATGTGTTTTCTTGAGAGGAAATGTTGGGTAGAATGCAACATGGATTTTTAGATAGATTTCACATGTGGATGACCACTATCAAAACCCAAAACTTTGATTGGGAGGCAAAGGCTCCTTTGTGTGTTTAGGAAGACATGTTTTTCTCTCTATGTCACTTAGTATATTGTCGGATATGGGGGAAAGAGAGAGGGAGGTAAAAGTGGAACAAAATAAGTGGAAGAATGGACAGATCCTACACCTATTAAAAAATTAAAACTCGGAGATGTTACACAAAGACATCTTGATATGATGAATTTTGAGGCCAGAAAAATCCTAAAATAGAGCCATGGGAGAGGCTTAGACTAAACATTCTACCCTAATGAAGAAAGAGATGAGAACACCACAAAAGGAGAATCTTGACCAAATCATCATTATGAATACACCTAAACCATGTACGAATATATGAGAAGAATGAAAGAGAAAGAGAGGAAAATAAAACTTTGTTCAAACCCGTGCGATGCATTGAATCCTTGAAAGATCAACCACTATCCTCACATGCCCATTTTAATCTTCCCCAATATTTCAAGTCCATCGAAATCTATGTTTGTTGCGTGAAAGAAGAAGAAGACGGAAAAAAATCAAATCGTGGTTGAAGCTTAATGCAAATCCCATTCATTAATAGTTATGCAAGATCTTTTCCTACTAAAGAAGGACCACTGGTGTATTTGTAAAACTGGGAAATTTTCAAGCCTGGGACCATGGTGTAGATGGCCCTGGGAGATACCTTTTGAAAAAGTATTCTACCCACCCAAAATGAGTTCTCACCTATCAAAATAATAAGGAGAAGGAGAGAGAAAGGCATAAAGAGGAAAGGCAGCTTAACGCGACTTAGCGGTATGAAAAGGGAAGTGTTGGCATTCTCGGATCAAGGGCCACGTGGCAGCCCGTGAATATTTGAGATTTTGACCCCATGCCTTCACTCTTGAAATTGTTTGGATTAAGAACATGGCATTTCTATGAAACCCATATTTCACACTCCCATGAGTCTCTACAACAACATCAAAATATGCAAATGACTTAAGACACGTAGCGCTCATTTGGGAACTCTTTTGAAAAAATTGCCTTTTGAATAGAGGAGGGGGCGATTTGAAAGGATGAGACATGTGCATCCTGGTGCATATTTATTGGAATGCCTCTGGATTTCACCTCTTGAAATTTCATCGAAAGACAAGAGAATGGCTCATTCCCGCTTGCTCTTTTCTTTGCATTTGGCTAAGTCCCTTTTGCTTGGTGGCAGAGAAAACATACACTCCGACAATGACTCCCACACGTGAGGCTTAGATTGTTTGAAAACTATTCCAAATTTTACTTTTGAAGTAGTGTTGAAGCTTGACAAAGGCTCCTTAATGGCTTTTCCCTATTTTGACTTTTCAACGGCCAATTTTGTCCCCTTTTGGACCTTTTCAAGGACAGTGGAAGGCCGAAATCATCCAAAGTCTACTTTGGGTCGTGCCTTTGAATTTTCAACATGGACCCAATACATGGAGCCATCCATTTTCTCATATACTCCTTGATCAATTTTGGGCCCACTCTGTCTCCCTCAATGACTCTGTTGGACCCTAGACACGTGGAGAGTTGGCACTCATTTGAGTCTCCGCACTTTAGACCTAGCCTTGGTGTTGCATTGGGTCGTGAAGACACGTGGAGGCTTCCACTAAACTCTTATACTTAGTTGAAAAATGGCTGGATCTTTACTCTTTTTCGGATGTGGGACATGTTAGCCTCCCTATTTGGGAAAATCAGGTTTTTGGATTCAAAATTTATCTTTTCCCCACCCGTGAGAATCACAAACGCAAAAATTTTCCCTATTGGTTCTTCCATACGTGGCAAAAATCCTTTGGAAATTTGGGATGCGCTTCACCTTTTGTCTGTATTTTTGAAAAAAGGATTTTAAATTTTCCCACTTCTCTCTTAGCCTATTGGGAAAAATTTCTATCCATTACCAAGTCCCTGTTTTTAACTTGTTGGATTTGAATGTGAGCTCACAGAAATGAGTTGACCCTTATTTTTTCTCTATGTGGGGTTGTGTTTGATCAATTTTACCGTGGGGGAATTTGGGATAACATTTTGGTGACTCACGAGGATGTCTACTACTAGATGAAGAGACTAGTGGCCTTGAACATCCATTGGGCATGGAATCAAGAATGAAGATATTTGAGTGGAATTTTCTCTCGACGATCCGAACTTTGAACTTGGTGACCTGAACATGTCTTGAATCACTTGGAACACCCACGAAACTTGCTCTATATTTGTTTTGTTACCTAAATGCCACAGAATCTATGGGTCACTGCCATAAATATTGAAGGGTGCGGCCTCAATGCACAAACAAAACACACAAAACTTATGTGCAAAACAAAATCATACATGCCCAAATGGGACATGTAGAGTGTGCACAAGAACTTTTCTGAAAATCAAACCTACCTACTCCTACTCTAACCAAGAGAAGAGGGACTCAAACAAATCCTACAAGCTACTAGTGATGAGAAATAACTTCCCTTTCTCAAAAATGGCAGCCATGCAAATGATTTGACATTGAACATGGCTGCTCAGATGAGTGAAAAGCTGATAATAAGTCGGTCCTCCACCCAAATCATCAAGGTATCAACATAAAAAAAATACCTCCTCAAGCTAATTGGTATTAGACTCAAGAGAGGTATTGATGATGACCCCTTGGTACTTTGATGCTCATCCTCATGCTTGAAGTAGGCATGAATGGTTTTGGCTTCTCCCTTGGCTCCAATGAAGCCAAGTACCTGATTGGGCATGGTCTGATCCTTTGGATGTGCCCATTGCTCTATGAACTTCAACTCCAAAATGGAGTCTTCTTGCTGACCTTCTGGGTGGATGGTGTGAGAGAGATGATGACATCCTCTTGCTCTTTTCCTTCCTTCTTCTTGTGAAGAACATGGAAGATTCATGATCCTCCAACCTTGGTTCCAGAGGGTTGTTATGAAGTGTAGGTTGTTGTCCTTGAATTCTCTCCTTCATGGTAGTAGGCTCATGTTCTTGGAAGGTGGATGATGGAGGATAAAATTATGTGATCTCCATGGGCTCCTCTCCATCAAAGACAATCTTCCAAGTCTGATAGATAGTCTGCCTCCTTGTTGTCTGTTGCATGTGTTCGACCTCCTCCATGGTGTCCTCTGATCTGTAATTTTCTCACCATGGTCCCCCTCATCTTCAAACATGAAGTTTGAAATCTCAAACTCTTCTTCAACATTAGATTTTGAAGGGGATGAAGTGGGAGGAATAACTGAAGGTTCTCTTGTGGCTTGCTCTCCGCACTTGGAGCCTCTGAAACTGTATGGTCCTCCTCCATCGTGGATTCATCAATCAAATCAAGCCCTTGAAATGAAAGCAAAAAATATTCAATGATGCTTTCTTCATTGAGTGGCTTCAACTCTGATTTGATCTCTCCCATCTGCTCCTCTTCAATGGGACTTGGAGCTGGTTGTTCTTCCTCCTTAACTAGTTGTGCAGCTTGGGTTAGATCAACATCCTCTTCAAACAAAGTGCCATAAACAAACTGCTGATTTTCTTCCTCTTGTTCTTGCTCTTCTTTTGCTATAAACTCATCCTTAGCCACCACTGGCTCTTCAACCTTGACCTCCTCTATTGGCTTAACCATCAAGGGGATCTTTGTAAACCCAAATTTAGCAGCCCAACTCTTCAGATTTTCTATCATTTCTTCTTTGTTGGGCTCCTCTTCTTGTTGTTCTCCTTGATTGGATTCTTGAGTCATCTTCCCAACATGGACTTGGGAAAGTAAGAGGAGTGGCAAGTAGGTTGGGTTCAACCATTTTGCTTATTGTTTGTGGTGGATAAGGGAGTGGAACTTCTTGTTTGTTTAGAGGGGATGACTACTTGGAAGGGAAAAGGGAAGAAGAATCAAGATGAGGTGGAAGACTAGGAGATGGAGAAGGGAAATCAACACTTGGGGCAGCAAGTGAGGGGCTTGACT
This sequence comes from Taxus wallichiana var. yunnanensis, assembly GCA_018340775.1. NCBI lineage: Eukaryota > Viridiplantae > Streptophyta > Pinopsida > Cupressales > Taxaceae > Taxus > Taxus wallichiana. The sequence continues at coordinate 928,564,890 of CM031239.1, read as the reverse complement.
CTTGACAATATTGAAATGATAAAGATTGAGGAAGAGGAAAAGAAAAGCTAGGAGGTGGTGGACTTACCCATTGACAAGGTTGTCTTGTGTCCAACTCATAAGCCTCAATCTCCTTAATCCATTGTAAGTCAAGGTAACATTTCAACCATGAATTAAATCTTCTCCCGAGGGTTGTAATGTCTTGGAAAAGGGCCTCCCCATGGACAAGGTGCCCTATAACCAATCATCAAATGCCTTCATTGTGTTGTATAGCCCTAGACGCACCATGTTAGCCTCCATCCCTTGAATCTTCTCCAGTAGATCAGCATTTTCCATGTAGCTATCACCATTATATGCGTCCCCTTGTTCTTGATAAGCTTCATGGCCAAATGGTTTTGACACCTACTCATATGGGTAAGCATAATGGTTCGGATCTGATCATAATGTTGATCGGAGGAGCTAGGAAAAACATTGGAGGTAGTTTGCATTGCTTGTAGGTGTGAATTCCATGAAGGGAATGAAGTCATGATTGCACAACTTCATGAAATGAAGAAAAGGGAGATATGGAAAGAAAAGTGAATGAAGATGAATGAAAATGAATGGAAAAGATCTGCAACTTTAGAGATGGGGTTGTTGACCAGATGGAGTTGACAGATGTGCTTTCATGTGCCTCAAAAGGCTGAACCTTAATAGGAACACACCAACCTGCTAAGATGAAGTGGTAAGGTGCTTCAGACCTCTCCCACTGGTGCATGCCAAAAGCGATTAGTGTAGAATCACAGCACCCCCGAATTGCATGGGTGTGAAGTGGGGCATTCGGTGTGATTGCATAACATGGGACCATCTCTCAAGCTGTGGGACTTGCAAAACTTGAGATGGAACTCCGTAGAAAGTCGGTTCTTGCTTCCTAATCTACTTGCCACAAGCTACTCCAGTGTAGGTAAAACCTATTCTATCTTAATCTAACCATTCCAAGGGGACAAAGAGAGAGAGGGTGAAAGAGCCTACACTAAGCGGTGATACACCGTAAGAAAAGGAATTGGTTGAATTATAGATTTGACTACCTAAAGTGGAAAGAGGTGAGCAGAGGAGAGGGTGGGAGAAAGCACCATAGACTAGAGATAGATTTCACTGAACACCACTTCAAAATCCATTAAGCACAGACTCCCAAAACCGTGTGAATAAACATCATAGTATGCACAGTATACCTGTGAATGATGAGAGGTAAGAAGAGATAACAAAATAATCTAAGAATGGAAAAATATATCATGAAACCGATTTTATTTCTCCAAAATGTTACATGGTACATCATCAGTGGGAAAAAAGCAAGAAAATGTCATTACGAGCCATGGGAGGAGACGTAGACTTCGCATTCTACCGTAAGGAAGAAAGAGAGAGTGGGGTAGATGCGAAATAATGACCAAACTTTGAATATTCCCCTCTGTACAATATATTGAAGAATGAGAGAGAGAGAGAGGGAAAATCAAAGTTTTTTCCAACCACGTGTGTGACACATTGAATCCTACTCTAAAAACTCAACCACCGTCCCTCAATTCTGTTGCGGATCTGTCATCACCAATCGGCACTATGATAATTCTCCACAAGGAACTCCTCGTGCTATGATTATTTACTAATACACGCTTTTAGTTTGGTGGATGTAACTGGAAACACAACAACAAATATAACACGAGAATACCATAGACTATGATACGAAGGAATAATGAAAAATCTGAAAATATAGGTGTAAATTATAATATCAACATGAAATTGTTATAATCTCACCCATGAGTTACTTCAAGTGTTACTAACTTCACTTGCCTTCCAATCATAACTATGGGAGAAACTTCACAATTACACCTCTTAATGGCTTCTTTAACACTCCTTCAAAATGATGGCTTCCTTTACACACTTACTCATATAATATTTCTCACTACTTCTCTCTATATTAAATGAGGGGGTGGCCTCTCTATTTATAGAACTTCTAGGCTTATCCATCTTATCTCTAAGATAGGATAAGAAATCTACTCCGACAAATCATATTCCATACCTTAACTCTTATCTCGTACATGTAAGCTTATCTTTTAAGATAAGATAAACCTTATCATTTCACATGAGTTCCACATTTTTAGACTTTTTACAAATAAAATACATAAAATATTTATGACCTCACTCCTTGTCCTTATTACCAATATAATATTTGAATTCCTAATCATGTAGACCCTACTTCTCTACTTACCCCAACTTTGACATTTTAACATTACCGGACCACTTACGACAAATATTTACTTTTTACCACAACATTCCTATTGTACTTTGACTGTTACCATACTCTAATTTATTGGTGGCACCATACTGACGGCACCATTATCTTCTATCAGATGCCACTACTAATCATACTTAACAACATCATATTCCTAATACATACATAATAAAATAGAAATTACGGAGGAAAATTTTAATGTCGACATTTTCCCCTTCCTAGCTTCTACTCCGTCCTCGGAGTAGACTATTCTGGTGCTTGGAAAATATTTAACTTGTCGTGGTTGACCCATTTCATAATGGGAGTGCCATCCAATTCCTCCAGTCGATATGTACCATTTTCATGCACAAGCTGCTATTTTGTAGGGCCCCATCCATTTGGGAAGAAATTTTCTCTGCCTTCTTTTTGTATTTGGAATCATACACTAGAACCAAGTCATTCACATGAAATGGATACCAATGGATCTTTTGATCAAAGTATTCCTTCTGCTTCATTTTATTCTTATAGCTTGTATCATTCGCTATTTCCCTCATTTCCTCTAGCAAATGAAGATGCACCAACCTTTCTTTTACTGAATCACTTTCATCCATCCTTTCCTTTTTCATAACTCTCACAGTGGGAATATCAAACTCAATAGGAAGAACTAGATCAATGTCATAAGCCAACTGAAATGGGGAGTATCCTATTGCTGACTTTGATGTTGCCCTATATGCCCACAATGTTGCATGAATCCTTTTATCCCACTTATGTACCTGCAAGGCTGCATCTTTTGCTAGAATTTGACACAACACAAAATTTGTTCGTTCCACCTGTCCATTTTTGCTTGGCTTGTATGTTGTTTCCTTCCTGTGCTTAATAGAAAACTTGTTGACTAGGGCTTCTACCACCTCATTAATAAAGTGGCTTCCTTGATCTGTTACAATTTCTAATGGGCAACCAAATCTGGTGACAATGCGTTCATATATGAACCTTGCCACTTCATCCATGGAAGTTGTTTTCAATGGCCTAGCTTCAACCCACTTGGTTAAATAATCTATGGCAACTAAAATATACTTATTTTAGTGTGAGGTAGTTGAAGTGCACCAATAATTTCTATTCCCCATTTTACAAAAGGACCAAGTGGAAGAATAGGGAATAATGGAGTCGATGAAGTCTTACGGTTACCATGTGTTTGACAAATATTACATGTCTTACAATACTTATAACAATCTCTAAAAAGAGTGGGCGGTGATAACCTACATCCAAGATCCTTCTTGTTGTAAGTTTTCCAGAGAAGTGTCCTCCACATGTACCATTATGGAATTCTTCTATCAGCTCCTTCCCTTGATCACGTCTAACTTCCCTCTTGATCTGTCCATCGTGTCCTATTCGAAATAATACTCCATACGAGAATAGAATATGGACGATCGGCTTGAGTACTCTTCTTTTTAGTATTTGCATTGACACCATCAAGAAACTTGAATTTATTGAGATAATTCCAAATATCTATGTATTCACTAGGGATTGTGTCAAGGATAACAATGTTGCATCTGGGAAATCATCATCATCACAAGATGAACCTAAACCATCATAGGCTCGAGAGAGTGCATCTGCATTGACATGATTCTTTCCTGGCCTATCTATAATATTAAATTCAAATTCTTGTAGCAAAATTATCCATCTTGCTATCCTCCCCGATGGGTTAGGCTTATTTACAATATATTTTAAATCCTAATGATCTCATTACAACTATAAATTTATGCCCTAACAAGTAATTTCTAAACTTCTTTACAAAGCAAAAATGAGGGTTAGGCTTATTTACAATATATTTTAGAGCACGATGATTCGTTACAACTATAAATTTATGCCCTAACAAGTAATTTCTAAACTTCTTTACAAAGAAAATGATAGCTAGAGCCTCTTTTTTTTACCCGTATAATTTACCTCAAAGACCTTTGCTCATTTATCTACTCCCAAAGTAAATGGATGATCATTCCCATTTTCATCCTTTTGGCTCAAAGTACTTCCTAGTGCTACATCCGAGGCATCAGTATACACAATGAATGGCTTGCTCCAATCTGGATTCTTTAAAATAGGTGAAGACACCAGGGCTTCCTTCAGTTGTTCAAGAGCTTCATGCGCCTTATTTCCTAGTTCATAAGTAACATCCTTCTTTAAGAACGGGGTTAATGGATGTGTAATCTTTGAGAAATTCTTGATGAACCCTCTATACTAACCCACATGGCCTAAAAATGATCTCAACTTACTTCTATTCATAGGAAATGGTAACTCTTTTATTTCTGAAACTTTATCAAGATCAGTACCAATACCATCTCTAGATACAACATGCCCTAACAAAATGCCTTTAGAACATCCAAAGACACACTTTGTAGGGTTTAGTGAAGCTTTTGCTTCATCTAACCTTTGAAATGTTGTCTCCATATGGTGCAGTGGTCCATCTTGCTCCCATAGATGTAAAAATATCCGAAATACCCTAATGAAGTTTCCAATGTAGGGTTCAAACACTCCTATTCATCAAACATTGAAATGTTTCGGAGCATTACACAACCCAAAAGGTATAACTCTATAAGCGAAAATTCCCCAAGGAGTGGTGAACGTGGTCTTCACCTGATCTTTTCTGCTATATGAACTTCGTTGTATCTATTATATCCATCAAGAAACTATAGCACTCCTAGCTAGCTACTTCGTCCAAGATCTGATCTGAGAATGGAAGAGGGTAATGATCCTTCTTTGTTGCCTTATTGAGCTTCCTATAATCAACATAAATGTGTAGCTTCCCATTCTTTTTATTGAGATCACAATGGGAGAAACCCATTCTAAATTCTCCATAGCAAATATGAATCCCGCATCAAGAAACTTATCTATTTCTTCTTTTACAGCTTTTAAAAAAATAGGATTCATTCTATATGGCATTTTCTTTATGGGCTTAGCACCATCTACCAAAGCTCAATAGAATATTCTACCCAACTTACTTGTGAGTTCCTTGTAATCAAAATTGAATAGGTGTATGTACCTTGAAAAAGCTGGAGGTAGGATTCCTTTTCACTCTCCATCATAGCATCACCAATCTTTATTTGTTGGAGATGATCATCAATTTCTTCTTCAGATAATTTTATGGGTTCATGAGTCGGTGTGATTGGAAGGATATCCATGACTGAAACATCAACCTCACTTTTTCATCTTTCGTGTCCACTTCATTGGTACTAGAGTAATCGGGAGGATGTCCAATCATCAATTTCATCACTTGAATCCACAAGTTTTGTCTTATGATGCCGAGCGATCATGTTTATCTCGCACACTCTCTCTACCACGTCCAAGTGTCATGAAGCCTTCATTCTAGTAGTTTCTTGCATGAACTCTCCTTAGCCATGGTCTTCCCAAAAACATTGGGTATGCAAAGTACCATTTTTCATCCCTAAAATTCTACAACACATACAACACCCATAACAAATATCGCCACATTTGAAACAACACCTTTTGGTTTAGTTTTTCCCTTATTTAATGACCTTAACATAAGTGTTGAGGAGCAATCAATTTTTAAACCCAACATATTCATTACAGAACGGTCATTACATTAACTACAAAGCACCTCCATCAACTAAAACACCATGAATTAAAATACCATTACATAATACCTCAACTTTTGGAGCATAGGGATCCACCGCCTCCAAACAGTACCTCAACCTCCTTACTTCATCGAGCATTGAGTCCACTTCGCAACTCCCGCCTCTTCTCAAAAGACATAGCTAGAAGTTGACCATATGTAATATTTGTAGGCCTTTTGGACAAATCTTCTAAGATGGAGTATGGTCCTTGTCCCCGTGAAATCGAAAAATCCCGCACACCCAACTTTCTTCTCCTATGTTTCTTACTAGTTTCTCCTTTCATCTTCTTAGGATCATTTCCATCTTGGTTATCTTTTTCTTTCTTTCTTTTTATTACAAACACATCTACTTCATTATTTATGCTCTTATCTACTACATCAAAAGAATTCACAGGTGTTTTTCCTTTATCATTATCTCTTGTACCAGATGTAGAAGCTCTATCTAGACAATTATACTTATAATGACCCTTTTTATGACAACCATAACATACAACTTCAGAAATATTTCTTTTTGGACCTCTATCTCCTCCCTAAGAACTAAATTCATTTCCTCAAGAAGATTAATAGTTAAGTGACCCATCTTTTGAGCATATCTTCATACTCAGTAGATGTACTAGGGAAAAGATTTGTGCTCACCGAGAGTGGTTATGGATTTTGGACCAAAGGTGTTGGTGTAGGCTCTACCTTAGCAGAAATTTCTTTGGGCTCCTCTTCCATGCTTTCTTCTTACCATCTTGCAATCTCCTTTGCTTGTTCAATGGTAATTGGGTGGTCATAATTCACTTGTTTTCGATCTTTGGCTTCATCCCAAGAATGAAGTTCTTACAGAGGAGATTATTCACACCATTCATCAACCCATCCGCTAATGCTTCCTTCCGGATCTGGGCATCGAGCTTCCTCCTTATCTCTAGAACACAAGCATGATAATCCCTTATCTTCTTCTTCTCTCCTTGGGATAGCTTTGTGATATCGATTATGAGATCTACATATTTCTCGTTGTTCACCGATTTTTCAAGAAAACTTTCGGTTGATAAATCCCATGAATTTTTCACATTATCACCTAGTGTTTCAAACCACCTAAGAGCTGAACCATCCAAAAAGGTAGGAAAAAATTCAGTCCATTGTTCCCTTCTTATGAGGCCATTACAAATGCAAGATCGTTTAAACTCTTGAATGAAAGAGGAAGCATCTTCATTAGATTAGGCTGAAAAAACAGGAATCTTCCCCATTTTTAAAAGTAACCACAATGAAATACCAATTCACAAGTACAATCAGTAAGACTTGTGTGCACAAATAATTGGACTCACTACAATAGAAAGTGACTTTACACCTTTCTACAGTAAAATAGGAATGACCATGGTAAAACTTGACTTACTGTGGTAAAAATTGACTTTATTGTGGTAAACACTATTCATGGTAAAAAGTGAAGTTACTGTGGTAAATACTATTCACAATAAAAAGTGACTTTACCATGGTAACTACTATGCACAGTAAAAACAAGGTTACCCTCCAAATATTTTCTAACTAAGTGGGAATATCTCTCCGTAAAATCCACCAACGAGGAATGACCAGTAACGGAACCAAAAATGTCATCACCAACTGCACGATGATAATTCTCCACGGGAACTCCTCGTGCTATGATTATTTACTAATGCATAGCTTTTAGTTTGGTGGATGTAATCTAGAAACACAACAACAAACATAACACAAGAATACCATAGACTATGATACGAAGGAATGATGAAAAATCTGAAAATATAGGTGTAAATTATAATATCAACATGAAATTGTTACAATCTCACCCATGAGGTATTTCAAGTGTTACCGACTTCACTTGCCTTCCAATCATAACTATGGGAGAAACTTCACAATTACACCTCTTAATGGCTTCTTTAACACTCCTTCAAAATGATGGCTTCCTTTACACACTTACTCATACAATATTTCTCACTAATTTCTCTCTGCTAAATGAGGGGGTTGGCCTCTCTATTTATAGAACTTCTAGGCTTATCCATCTTATCTCTAAGATAGGATAAGAAATCTACTCTGAAAAATCATATTCCATACCTTAACTCTTATCTGTACATGTAAGCTTATCTTTTAAGATAAGATAAACCTTATCATTTCACATGAGTTCCACATTTTTAGACTTTTTACAAATAAAATACACAAAATATTTATGACCTCACTCCTTGTCCTTATTACCAATATAATATTTCTAATTCCTAATCATGTAGACCCTACTTCTCTACTTATCCCAACTTTGAGATTTTAATATTACTTGGGACCACTTACGACAAATATTTACTTTTTACCACAACGCTCCTATTGTACTTTGATTGTTACCATACTCTACTTTATTGGCGGCACTATACGATGGCGTCTTTTATCTTCTATCGACGCCACTACTAATCATACTTAACAACATCCTATTCCTAATACATACATAACAAAATAGAAATTAAGGAGGAAAATTTTAATGTCAAGATCCACCCACAATCATGGTCAAGTCTACCGCTCTATGTTTGTTTGGCGTGTTGAAGAAGGAAGAATGGCGGATCAAAAAATAAAATCCAAGTGGTTGAAGTAATCAGAACCTTCATTAATAGCTTCCAAGACGTTTTTCTAATTCTCACCAACTTGACCCTATCAAAATTAAAGTTTCAGGCCTCCATGGTGTAGAGGATGTTGAGACCTTTCCAAAAAGTCTTCTCCCACCCAAATCTAAGTTCCCAATCAAAATATATGGCCATCTAAAGTTCCTTGGGTCTAGCGCTTAACGCGACTTATAGTATGCAAGTGTCTATTCATACAAGGGCCACGTGGCAGCCCCACACTTGTTTGATATTTTCCCCTTGCCATCGTTGATGAAATTGCGTCAAATTGAGACATGTGTCATTATCTACGAGCTCCCCTATGTCTTATGTATTCTGCTTGAGTCTCTCCTACTAGAGCAGAGACATTGTGCCTGACCTAAGACATGTGGAGGCCTAGTGCTTGTTTAAGAACTGCCTTTTGGGGTGTTCCTTTGAAATTGCATCGATGAGACATGTGGTGAGCTAGCATATATTCATGGACTACCTCTGGATTCTCCTCTTGAAAGTGCGTCGAAGAGACACGTGGCTCTTTCCATTGGCTTGCTCTTTTCTTTACATTTGGCTAAGTCCCTTTTTCTTGGTGGGGCCATACATCTGACCTTGGACATGTGGAGGCTTTGCACTTGTTTGGAAACTACTCTAAATTTTACTTTTGAAGTAGTGTCGTGCTAACACTTGGCTCCTTCCGCTAGCCTTTTCCCTATTTTGACTTTTCAACGGTGATTTTGTCCCCTTTTGGACCTGGGACACGTGGAAGGCCCACGCTCGTCTGAGTCTCGCTTTGGGTCACACCTTTGAATTTGTGCTGATGCAACACGTGGCACCATCCGTTGGTTCTCTATACTTATTCAATTTTGGGCCCGCTTTGTCTCCCTCTGTTGACTCTATTGGACCCTAGACACGTGGAGATTTGGCACTCATTTGAGTCTCTACACTTTAGACCCAGCCTTGGTGTTGCACCATCGAGACACGTGGAAGCACTCGCCAAAACTCTTATACTTAGTCGATTTAAATGGCCAGCTCTATCCCCTTTTTAGACCTGGGACATGTGGAAGCCTTGCGCTCATTTGGGAGACCCGATTTTGGATTTACCTTTGAAGATGCACCAATTTGACGAATGACAACTTATGTCGGTTCTTCTATACTTAGCCAATTTGGGACTGCTCGAATGGCTTGTGAAGCCCAAAGACTTTGAGCCTTTCCCGCTTCTCTCCTGAGAGCCTCTAGTTTCTCCATTTTTGAGTCCACCTACAACCTGACTGTTGGATTTGAATGTGAGCTCACAGGACAGAGCCAACCCTTAGGTTTTCTTCGTGTGGTTGTGTTTGATCTATTTTCCTGGGGGAACTTGGATATGAGTTCCTCTAATTTTTTTTTTTTTATGCTTTCAATGACATCCATGCCCTATTATAAATGTTGCATTTTGGCACTAGGTTAAGGGTGCTTGCAAAGGATGTGAATCCTTGCTTTGCATTTGAAATTTTACAAGACCTTTCCATCAAACCCACTTTGTACAAATCCTTCGATCGTTGCAGTCCATTAGGCCACATTTCTTTCGGTGTTTAGTTGAATAACTCACATGCCAAGTGCATGCTTCCCACTTGCAAACATATCTACCAAAGCACTTGTAATAAAACATCTAACAAACTTCCTCTATCTGTATGGTTTGTTATACGTCCATACCTTGTTCCACTATGGTATTTTGGCACATATGGGAGGGCATGGAAGATGTAAGTGACCAAGTTGGAGACTTTTTATTACATGGGTGAAACAACATGACTGCCTCATTCTTTCATTGGTCAAACATTGTACCAGCAAGGGCCCATGCCATCCACCACAAATCACCATCATATGCTTTCCTTGATGTAATATCTAAGTGCGCAGTTAAATTTTCAACAAGAAATTGGGATTACGTGTGGGTGTTGCATGGTCAAAGCATCTATATTATCAATTATAGTGCTTGAATTATTATGTAAAGAATATTCCAGGTCTAAAAGTCCTTCTGGCCATCACTGCAGCCTTTCCAAATATCCGCTAAATTTACAAAGTTACATGTTTTTGTTTTCATTTTTTTTCAGTGTGGTTTTCGCCTTGAGTATCAAGTAAAGTGATTGTATTATTATTAGGAAAAGACATGTCTGACTGGCCCATGTGCCTTCACATGGGGGTCACCTACTCCATTCCCGTCTCCATAAAAAAAATCCACCCCTTACCTAATACCACTCAAAACAACTCACCTCAACTTATTCTTTTTATTACTATTTTTTTAAAAATATGGTGGGCACTACACACTAGTCGTAATAGGTCCAGTTTTGACCTAGTCAAACTGTGATCAGAGGCCTATAAAACAACTTTTCCAAACTATCAAGAAGAATTTTTTTCCCCAAACTAAACATTTCAGGTAATTGTCTAGTAAAAATACTAGAGGTTTGTGAAGGTATATATGTATTTTGTTGTCCAAGATTCAAACAAAGGTGAGTTGATACAAAACCAACTTTTGAAATTTAGGATCTTTTTACAGCTGCAAAATGGTGTAACAGGGCTCCTAGAAGGGCATCAAAAAGATCACATATGATCATTCAAGGTCAATTCAAGGGTTAAAGTGGCTCCTCACATGAAAAGGTACATGTAGGAAACTTAACATCTCCTTTTCGAAGTTATGAAGGTTATTTTGCAAGTCTCTAAAAATCATGATTTATCTGTTTTAACAAGGGAGTGGTCAACATATTTACAGGGGCTCAACTTCAACTTGTCAATAGGGTACTCAAGTAATATTGTTTGGTTGGGACATTTTCTAGATCATCACGAAGTGAGGGTTTAAGTCAATTATTTACTAAGGAATATTGGATCATGTAAGGATGCGTTATAACGCTTTTTTATTGTTTTGAAAACACGATTATTTAAACAAATAGTTCTATGATAATTCCTACGATTTATTTATTTTATCTTATTGTAAATGAAAACTAAATGATAAGAATATCAAAGATAAGGATAGAAGAACCATGCCTAGAGGAACAAGTCTGGTCAAATTCATGGGATTCGATTCATCATCTCACTTAGGCATTTCATTAAATAGTTCGTTGTCCTGAATATGAATCCATAGTTTTTATCAAAAAACAAGGGTGCGTTTAGAGGATCTAAAACCATTGTTCATTGTCCTTAGATGCATTTCCATACTACAACAAGGATCCGGTCATACACAAACCGAGAAAATGCCAACAAAATTTGTGGGCAAGACATCATCCGCACCCGAAACTCTCATTCTACAAAGGTTGAGGCGTGTATATCTACAACATAAGGTAAGAGCCTCTATACAGCCATCACAAGTTTAAAAAAATCTAATTGAAGATGTATTTTAGAATTTTCCCCAAAACGGTTGGCTGGTCAACAATAAATCACACCGAAAATCATTACACATCCATATTTTGCATTTATTTTTCCCCTGCTACACAAAAATCTGCCCATGTCCTTTTTCTAATCTAAAAACTATGATAATATACCATAAATGAAGCATTATACGGACACATCCCCTAAGATATCCTCTCCTTAAGGAGATTTTGCGTAAAAAAAAAAAGAACCTACACGATTCTTAGAATTATTACAGGAGGTATCCAGGATGAATATGTAGATGGTATGCACGGGGATGCTTTATAGAGTACAAGCAACACTTCTAATCATAATTTTCTTGAAATATTTTAAGCCTCTTAACATGCCCATTTCATGCATATCTTGTAGTTCATGTTATCCACACAACCACGTTTATATTTCTAAGACATTTTTTCAAACAACTCACCTGCCATGTGAATGCTCCCACATATGCATACCTGGCTACAGAGCATTTGTAACTACAACATCTGACAAAATCCTATCCCTCCCTCATTATGTTGTGATGGATGTCCATTCCCCATTCTAAATCCTCCATTTGTACACATGGTGGAGGGTGCTGGCAAAGGTTGTGAAGCTTGGCTTTATATTGCTTTAAAGGTTCCACAACCTTTTTAACAAACCCATTTTGTACATATTTTGCCATCATTACATTCCATGAGACCACGTTTCAGGCATTACGTTGAATAGTTCACATGCCCTAAAAATTTCCACATTCATCAAACATGTCTCTGAGCATGAGCAACTACAACATCTGGACAAAATTCCCCTATCTTTTATGTTTTAATAGATGTCCATACCATGTCCTATAGATCACGTTTTTACACGGGAAGGAGTACATGGCATATGTAAACTAATCATTTTTTAGACTAGTTTGTTGCACATGATAACTATGTGGATGTATCGAGAGGAACACGATGTCTTCTGCATTGACATAAAAGTATTGCAAGATGCCTCATTATTTTATTTGGTCAAACACTGCAAATATTCAAAACTACTAAATTTGCATCCTTAACTTGGTTTTTTTCCTCGTGGTTAGCACATTTTAAATCAAAACCAAGTGTTTGTATTATCATGCAAGGTACGTGACAGGTCTTAAAGGATGTGAGGGTTCCCATGTGATTTCCAAGAAGGCCCACGCCTCCATATTCCTGCCACACTCCACCCCCACGTCTTTATCCAATAAACCACTTGTCATTTCACTAACCTGCTCCACCAACTTTAATTTATTGTTATCATCCTTTGTTTATAAATTATTCGGGGAACTACACCCGCTAAAAAAATGATGTTGCGTTGAAAGGTTCTCTACTTCCCACGTGCGGCATTTAGGGAAGATTCTTTTCACAATGGTATAGGCAATACTCATGGATCCCCTCTTTGCATTACATCCCTAGTTCTGGGTAAAAAGGATGATGGTGGAGTATTTTTGTGCGCAGACAGAAGGCGTTACTAATCACTCATTTAGGGAAGTTTTGCAAGGGAATTCGGGCTGAAACCCATGGAATCAGCTTATTCTACCCCAAAGTGTGACATTTGGAAAAAAGGTGATTAAATTTGAGACATCTTACCAAGATCACACTATGATCTGTAGATTCAGTGTGTTTTGGCCAAGCCTCCCAATCCTCCATGAATGGATCGCAAAGCATTGGATCCCTCTTCGTGATGGAAGGTTAGACATTTATCCCTATGCAAGGGGAACTTTTATTGTTGTTTTTAATTCAATAGTTGATAATATTTGGGCTTAAAGATCCTATTATCTTGTCATGAAACCCTGGTTTCCTGTCTTTTAATCATAGGTGAATCTTTCTCTTACAAACTGTTTGGGTAAGATTATCACATTTACCCCTACAATTTTGGGACCCTTCTTGTCTTATGTCCATAGGAAACATTTTTGGAAATATTCTAAACATTGAATCCGTACCTTGGATTTCACACATACAAGTTATGCCAAAATTTGGTTGAGCTTGATGCATAAAAGAACCTACCTGCTAACATTGAGCTTAAACTTTAAGACAAAATTTGGACCTATCCTTTGGATTATGAAGGTTTACCTTTCAGATGCGAGAATATGTTTTACTTTAGGCCATACCACTACTAATTGTGAGATGGAAAAGTGTAAAAATGATAGATTCACTTGGTGGGAAAATTCCCTCCTAGAACATTTTTCTTTGATACTTAAGGAGATCTAGAAACTCCACTTAGAGAACTTTAACTTGAAAGAAATATAAAAAAATTAATTGTTGAAATTTAGTTGAACAAAAGTGTTGAACCAAAGTCTAGTAAAGCGGCTAAGGAAAATGTTCCTCCTCATTTTCCTTTAAAAGAAATTTCATATCAGCCGATAGAAGCTATTGAAGTATTTCTTCCTATTGAAGATGTTTCTCAAGGGTGGAAAACTATGCATAGTAAGAAAAAATCCATTCATAAGAAATTGGTTTCTCCTACCTAGTTGTATCTTTCACTACTTAAGCAATTGTTCCCTTTGGGCTCTTGTTGCGTATATGGTTTTATCCGGGTTTTCAAGGAATCTTTGTAATAGGGTAGGGCCTGGCAAAAACCTCCTTTTACCAATTATAAAAAAATAAATTATTCATTTAGAATTATAAAGTTATAATAAATTTTAAAATAATCTTATAATTATATATAATACAATTATTTATTATTATTAAAATTATTAATTATTAAATTTATGATCATTTATTAGAATTATTTTAATGTATAATTTATGATATTATATAATTGTTAAATTATATTATTTATTTTAATTCTTGTGTTTATTAATTTATATTATATTTATTTAATAATTAAAATATTTTATGTATAATTTAAATTCAAAATGTTATAACTATATTTTAATTTGGATATGAATTTTACTCAACTCACGTGGAATAGCGAACACAAAAATGGAGGGACAGGTTTTGGGGATTTATAGAGACTTACTCCCAACTACTAGGGGACATAAAGATCCCACGAAATGGTTGCATAAGAAATCATTTTACAAAAAATATCTTCTAAAATACTATAACTAGCTTGATTGCACACAAGTAGTTCGATGTGTACGCCGAAAGGGAGAAAAATTGAGAGAGAACATGGAAGGAGACAAAGACAAAACCGTGAGAAAAAGTTACATGAAGCGACTTTAAAGTATAGAGGTTTAGTAAGATTCTTCATTCAAGCAGATTTACAGGAGAGGGGATTTGGACATTTTAGAATAGCGATAGAAGAAAATGGTAGGGAAAGGTGGAGTTTGGATAATGAAGGTACTCTAGAGATAGCATAGAAGGTAAGTCCTTCCCTCTAGGTGTTGTCAAAATCAATAGTTGTGAGTGCATCCTTAAAGGCAAGGATGTCAATTTGAGAAAGTGCAGAGACAACACATGACATGAGAATTGTGAAATTGGATTGCACTAGTGCGGTCTAAAAGTGAACTCGATATGAAAGGTTTACACGATGTTGGACCCCAACGTTAAACAATGATTGTAGGGGGACAAGTTCAGTAGTTGGAATTATTAGTTTTGAATTAGAGAAACCCTCAATCAAGTGAGAAAAGCGTCCACATGACAAAGTCACATTGATGATGAGAATGTCAATCCCTAAACTTGTGAGTTCTACACATTTACTCGAAACACATTAATTTGAAGTACTCAAAAACAAGTAATTAGAGCATAACAACTTTGATTTCTTACTTTAAAGCATTTATAAACAAATATGAGTAAGTAAACCAAAACTAAATTTCTTCAAATCTAAAAAAATCACCATTGAATACTTTAAAAACCATTAAACAAAATGGTAACCATTTATTTCCATGTTATTAAATAAAAGAAGACATAATGATTACTAATTATCGTAAGCAGGAAAAGAAATGCACCTATATATCAAAGTGCTTCTTGATCATCTCGATCCTGATATATATCACAAGCCTAATTGGATTTTTTTTAGCATTCATGTTTAATTAATAAATTTTATCTTCTTAGGTTCATCAATCTCTTCAATTATGCGTTTAAGAATTCCATTTCTTGTGCCATTAGACCTTGTTCTTCTACATCTCATATTCACTGACAATCTATTCATGTTTATATACTTTGAGTCTGAATGTGTTCAAATTTTAGTGTAAGTTATGGCCAATGCACTCTTCTCATAATCACTATTGTCTCCTCATCATAGATTGGGACTCTGCAGTCTCTGGTCTGGACTCTGCACTGTGTAGGCACAGATGGATTTCCGGGCTTGATGCCGCCCAATATGCATATTGCATTCTTTAAACAATTTATTTGATTTTTTTTAAGTATTACTTATATAAGTTGAAAGAGGTAAAATACAAGGATATACCTATACAATATTCGAACACCATGCATGGTTCCCCTTCATTTTCTACAAGAAGTTGGACTCATCAAAAAGTTTCCTTTGTACCCAGTCCCACACCAAAAAAATCAAAATAAATAAAAAGGATTAAAATTTAAATTTAGTTTGTAATTCAAGTTTGATGTTATAATTGTGTAATATATTTGTTAACATTGTTTTGTTTTCTATATATATGTTGTAATAGTGATGATTGAAGATTGGTGTAGACTTGGGAGTGTGATTGTTGACCTAAAAAACTCTTTGCACATTTCTTTCTATAATCTTTGTCCATTTATTTTTAAAGATTGCAGATTTTTCAAAAGTATTTTATTAGTCCTACATTTTGACTCATATTTTAAGGCTTTACCCTTTATTTTTAGAATCTGCTATAGTTGATTTCAACAAACACAGGGAAGTAAATGCTTTGTCTTTCTACTCAACATTCGTGTTGCTGGAAGGGGTTTGAATCTTCAATTTGTAGACACGGTCATTATTATTGATCCACATGCCAACCAAAAAAATGAGGAGTAGGCAGTAGCTAGGGCTCATCGAATTGGACAAAAGAAAGAAGTTAGAGTGATATATATGGAATCAGTTGTGGACACAATATCTTTATGTCGTGTGGAAGATGAATTACGAAGTGGTGGCATGCTAGATGTTGGAGATGAGCTAGCAGGAAAAGCTAGTTACATGGGATATGTGGAAAGCCTTGTTCGTAATAACATTCAACAGTTGAAGATGGACATGGCAGATGAGGTGATAAATGCAAGGTGCTTTGATCGAGAGGATGGCACAAGAATAACAACATAAGACATTAGAGGTGCTAAGAAATTGTTCATGACGTACCTACAATGCTAGTAGTAAATAGATTAATTCTGATAAGTGAAGAGGAAGTCCACATGTTTGACCAAATTGATGAGGAATGAAATTGGCCTGGTGAGATGATGAAGCATTGTTATGTTCCAAACTGGCTTTGTGTAGGTTCTACTAAAACAAATGTTGTTGCAGATGTCATGTCAAAGAAGGTTTCCACAAGTGTACCAATGGAGATCATTGGTACAAAAGAAGAGGAGGAAAGGGTGTTGGTAAAAAGAACTCATTCAATAACAAAACTAAAAATCTTTCATTGATAAATCACACTTACCTGATAAGGATAGATATGACCAATGTATGTAGGTTGAAGTCCAAGTTGATCTCGAAACAAGTGCAGAAGAGAAAGATGATTTATCTGTACACAAAGAAGACAAAAAGACAATAGAATACTTGAACAAGGAGGAGCCAAGTAATGAAACTATTTAGAAAGAGAATCATATAGATTGTGTGCACAAGGAAGGTCAGACATAAAATTTTGGAGCTACGAATTATGCAAGTCATGTTGCAAATGATAAGGATGTGCTCTTTGGAGAAGACATAAAGGACGAGGAGGATACTTCATTAGAATTATCATCTCAATATGAGAAGTTAAGTGGAGAATATGCATTGTGTCAACCTGTATCTGCTAAAAATTGTATCCTTGGCAGCCCTATAGGTAAAGCCAGACTCCCAACAATTGATGGTAAGATTTAATTTTATATAAGTTATCCAAAACTCATAATGTACAAAATTCTAGTATTTTTTATTTATGTCATGAGTTATATTTTGTAACAAGGGCTGATGGTGAGGAGAAATACGTACCTTCTACTAACAAAAAGAAAATGGAAGCGAAGTGGATCACATTGCCACAAGTGGTCTGCAGTGAAGTTACGCCCATATTTCTATGAGAAATTCCATGACAATCTGAGTTGGAGACCCAAAATATGTGGATTACACACAGTGCTTAACCAGGAAGAAAATTTTGTAAGGGAACCATTCAATCATGGATCCATGGAAATTGGTGTGCATCTAAAGAGGCAGAGACTTCTTGAGCCTGTATGTGAGGACAAGTTGTTGGATAGGAATACATGTTTTCAATCATTGTGTGGATAAATCCAACAAGTTTAATAAACCCTTAGAGCTTGCTGAGACTTCATGTTGTGCTGGTGAAAGCATTTTATGTGTGAACACTCAAAAGGTATTGTAAGTTATCTGTTATGGAAGTATATTCTGTTTAACATTGGCCAGAGTTTATCTCAAGACATAAGATGCTTAAAGCCGTAAAACAATATGAAAACCAAGTTATGTATATGTATCGACGCAATAATTACTGAACTTTTCAGTCACTAGGTTTTCCAAATATTGTCTTCTAGAGGTTATATGTAGATAGAGAGATGTATGATATGTATATATTATCTATATACATATATATGCATATGTATATATAAATGTATAAATCATGCACATCATGTATATATAACTGTATAAATCATCTACATCTTTTTGAGTCCAACCAGTAACGAAATCTGATGGCTTGTTATATTTGTGATAAAAACTGAAAAATAGATTTGTCACATTGCCTATTTATTTAAGAGCATTATATTTTGTATTTCTAAATGCTTCGTATTGAACTCCTTGCAAATTAATGTCCGAGAACATTGTGATGTTGCCCTGCAAATGCCTTTACTATATCTGTCGGTTCTGATGTTAGCTTCTTGTGGGAAATCTACTATTTTTTCCAGTGTCTAATATATTAACTCTGGAAATTACAAAATGGCCTTGTTGTCTGCAGTGTAAAAATGTTTTCAGCAAACTGTTGAGTTCAGTGATGATGGATGCAAGGCAAAGAGTAGCTCGCTTAGTGGAGCTTCATAAGTGGGACAAGTTTCCAAGCTACTCTAGGGTTATCTCCAAATCCTATAATTGTTCAAACAATCATGCAACAGATTGATCACTATGAGTATGCTAGTGTTTTAGACTTTGCAGCAGATGTGTGATTAATGCTTGAAAATGCTATTTGGTATCATAGCAATTCTGCAAAGGTATCATAAGTTTTCTTTAATGATATGTCTCTAGTGTTTTGATTTTAACCGGGATTCATCTTTTATCTGTTAACATTTTGCAAATACAGTTGCAGGCAGGTGCAAGGAGATTGCAAGAACTGTTTTTCCAGCAAATGGCACATACCTTTCCAGATGTAAATTTTGGTTCTATAAAATACCAAAGTTTATCTGTACACGGCCACTCAAGTCCTATTTTTGAGAAGTATGAAAGAAAATTGGTGAAACAACAAGATCATGATTTAGTTTTTGATTCTTGTTATTGGAATCCATTGGGAAGAAACTCTATCATTAATGATAATGACCTGAAGGAAAAATAAATTCAGAAAGAAATAGTTTCAATAAACGAGATGAAAATCCAGGGTATGCTTACGAAGTCAACCAATGAATATGGCAAGGAAATTTGATGGTGGAGAGGTTCATCAGACTATAGATCTTATTACCGGTAAAAAGTGGAAAAAGAAAAGAGGAAGAAGAGACCAAAGCGGGGACGGTTCTAAGTTGACCTCATATTAGTCGAGGGTTGGTTGGGCAGTCCTTTGATTACTGTACTAAAGTTTCTAATTATAAAAAGAGGGAAATCAGTGAGCTTCAAGCTCTAAGCGATTCACTGGCCTATCCATCCAAAGAAGCCTTGGACTGATCTTGGCCAGAGGAGGCTTAGTTTTTAGTGATTAATGCAACAACTTCTTGCCTTCACTTGACATTTTTTGCATTGACAAAAATTTGTATATATCTAGAAATAATTAGGAAATGAGACTATTCGTAAGTGTAAAATATGTGTTGTACATAGACACAAAAGTAAACCCAATTGAGTTTTTGGATTTAAACTGTAAGTACTTCGAATCTCCATGATGTATATTTTTTATAAATAGAATATGAAATGATGTGAAGATAAAATTTGGGAGTCTCGGGGATATCAAGCTTCTTTTTGTGTCCCATTAAGAACCTATACTGCAGAGTTATCAAACAAAGTTACATGTATATCAAAGTAAATAGTAATTATCATGGATATCAATTTGTTTCAGAAAATGAAGTATATAATCACAGATCATGTGTGTTGGGAGGGAAAGCTCTCATAATGCAGGATTTTACACCAGAGAAGCCCCTGATTATGTTGAAGGTGCAAGATGGGATGGGAATCTTGTGAATGAATCATATCACTTGGTGGATAAAAAAAGTTACCAATTGGCCTATCCTCATACAGTGGCATATTGTTATTCATGATGTTCTTATTGATGTAGGAGTTGTTTCTGATAATGGGTTTACCTATGACCACATATCTAGTACCACGATTGGTGGATCAATCTTTGTCACAATCGTTTGTATCTATAAATTTCAGGCTAGATACATCGAGTCTAAGCAATAGGATTTTTAAAACATTATGAAATCTAGGACATTCCAAAGGAACCTTTAAGCGTTTTTTAACCTTTAACAACCCCTAATGCATTTAACCACCTAGTTCATATATCAAGTTCTAGTATATCCTCATACTTGCATCACACCATTCTATAAATCAGTAAAACATGCCATATAACAATCCATGACTAGAATGAAGACAAATATGTAATGTCTAATGTATTGATCCAAGTCCTCATTTACCTTTTAACAACTCAATAAGCATTAACATAGAAAGCCGGAACATTTAGCAACAGTGCAAAAAGACATAATACTATCAAAACCCACGAAACTTAAGTTACAATACATACACCTACAATGAATGTCATTAAAGCTACGGGAAATGTTATCATTCACTACAACCTGAAAAAGTTACGTAAAAACGACAAAGTATACACACCGATTGTATCGTTTAGAGCAAACAAAAACTTACTAAGATTTTTAGGTATCTCAAAATCCCTCAAAACCCCATAAACAAATTATATGCACTCAAAACCCCTATTTTTGGATAAATGACTTTGAAACAGTGAGTACTATGCTCAAAAATGGCACAAACACAGGTAAACAAAGATAGTAGCAACAATCCTTGTATGCAACCCCGCCATTAGGGCTGAATCTACAAGGGAAAGAGCGGAGGAAAGCCAGAGAAAATAGGAAAACGATAAAATGCTTCCTTCGCACAAACCACTTACTCTTTCCGTGCGAGGAAGAATCTCCCACTCGTTTTCCACAACCATAAACCATTGATTCAAATTACATGTATTACTTTAGTATTGCCCATTTTTACCTACAAATCTGAAATGATTAAGTAGAAATAGTACATGGTCAGTTCCAACCGAACTGGCATGATATGCTACCATTGTCATCTTTATAGTTTATATCATTAAAATAACTCAATGAGTAAACTCCATAATGACATCAGAGAAAATAATATGAATAATTAAATTACTTCCACATCATAGTTAAGTAATGTACAATGCATATAACAAGTTGAGGACTAAGACAAACTTCAGAAACATAAATCATAACTTAATGTTTCCAACTCAAAATCTCTCTTGTCCTTTTTATCCTAGTTTGATATATATGTATACTTTGTTGTTACAATCATGATTTAAGAAAATTCTTTCTAAGGTTATCTCCATACCAGAAAGTAGACATCAATTCCATTAAGTGCCTCAGCACAAACTCATTTGGCAATCTAAAATATTCACATAATAAAACAGAATCATCCTATTCATTGTTTCCTTTTATTCACACAACAACATTCACTTATTTTGAAACAATCAGAAACCTTTTCCCCAACCAAACAAGAGAAGGTTTAAAATAAGCACACAATCATGCAAGGAAGGGTATTCGAAATACCATAAGGAACAATAAAGGAAAACCTTAAAAATATTCGATTCTATCTTAACATTTTCCATACGTACCATCACTAACCTTAAACTTATCGCACAATAATTTAAACATAACCCTAACAAATCACCCTTCGATTTATTTTAGCATCGATTTAAAATGAAAATAAATTTAAGCACAAACTTTTCAATGGTTTTAATGCTCCATACAAGAGATCTTCCTCTATTGTGTTTCCATATCGACACTGACCAAGGGTGGGACTTATAAGGGAGGACATCAACAGTGAAGCCATAGTCATCCCTAAATATAACATAAGTGTATTTAAAGATGGGCCTCCCTAATTAATTTAACATTAATCAACCCACCTTTCCTCATCTCAGTTTCTGGGTTAATAAACAATATAACACGTCAAGCCTAAATATGGATGAGGCCTTAGAATAAGAACAACTAGATGTTCATAAATTACCACCCCTTAACTCACAGTTGAATACAAATCAATATTTTGAAAGGAAACAAGTTTGGATACAATAGCTAGTGTCCAATCGCGCAGTAGAGTCGATCAGAGGATAATATTTATATGAGGACTAAGTATTCATAATGAATGACTCGACACTCGTATAGATTATCATAGTTTTAACTTTATTCATACTTCTAGCAAACAAACTCGGCTACAATAGCTAGTGCCTAGAAACAGACAATGTCAACTGTAGTCAAGTTGGATAAAACATCAAAGGCCAATATCTCCTCTTGGGTGAAGAAAAGAAGCATAATATAGAACCGAATAGTTCTCTAAACCACACACAGACTAAACCCTTAATGGGTAGCTAACCATCCAACCAACAGTTAAATCCCGCATGCCCAACCAGATCTTTTACCCATATTTTTTTATTTAAGATAAAACATAGTATCGCTATCAAGAGTGAACTCGTAATGGGTTTCTCAGGAATATAATGAAGGTACCAAAAGCACACATTCTCAAAAATGAAATATACCACCCAAAAAGATAATTACACACATAATTTTTTACTTAGAACCTATGCGTTATTCCATCTTTCATACAGATACAAAGAAGAATAATGCAATGATTTCAAGGCATTGAAATATTATAACGCTATACTACAAAGATGATAAGGAGAAAAAATCATGCCAGTTTATTTGTGAGATTCATTATCAAAGCTCTGAATGTTTGCTTTGGAAGTCTCCTCAAAATCGTCCAAAAGACCAAAAGATCGACGCAGTAAAACCCTCTTAATTTCCTTACCGCCTTCGAGGGCTCGAGCCACCCAAATGTCTCCAAACACTTAGATCAAAATCATATTTTTTTGAAGACAACAAAATCAAAAATACCTTTAGAAAAACTTCACTTAAACACCTGCATGCACAGTTTAAAGTATAACATGGGAAACAATACTCGGTTGTCCCAATTATCCACCCAGCTACCACGTATTCTTAATGGGTATTCTACAAATTTCATAGCACGTATTGTTAATGGGCACTCTGCAACTTTCCACAGTCGAGATCCAACCAACATGCTCAATGTTTCCACGGATAAGATGTCGCTTGTCCTCACGGAACCGTCGCAGCCATATCCGTATGAATACTCACAGTCCGGGGTACATGATTTTGTGCGGAGGGAAGAGCAGAGGGAGGTGGCATCACAGGGCACCTTGGCGTAGGTGGTGGATTTGGAGGGGTCGAAGATGGGGTCGGGCTGAGAGAAGCAGGCGGTGCAGGGTTGGCATTGCGTCCATATCAGATCACTGCCTGTGTCCATGATGCCAACCACTTTTGTTGGCGGGGTTCTGATGCTGATTGTCACTGCAAACTCTCCTTTCCCATAGTTGACGGGAGCCTCGATCCCGGCCCCTTGAGGAGAAAGAGACGATTCCAACACTGTCCATTCAAGCAAGACCGCTTCATCTGTTTGCTTTTCCTTTCACTTAACTGTCTCGCCGTTAAAAATAGCCACCGTTAAAAATAGCCGGAAACGTCCAAACGGCCGTCAAATTAAAACGCATTGGAAAAACGTCTGACAGGCCGTCAAATTTAACATGGCTACAGAAACGTCTGGAGGTCCTTTACCATCGGGGGAACATAATAAATTTTAAATATACATTGAATGTAAGTGGTTTAATCATAAATTAAAAAATGATAAACATTATGTTTGACCGCATTATGAATGCCTAGGTGAGTTTATCTATTAATGTATTATATCAACCTTGAGGTCAACTTACCTATGAAACTCCTTATATGTCATGCCTGAGACATATTCAAGATTAAACAAAACATCTTAGATATAATTTTATATAAAAATAATTTATAGTATTTTATGGTAATAATGTATTACATGATCTAGTGATGAATTTTACAGAAAGAAAAACCCGTAGTAATATGTTTTCCTAAAAACATGACATTAATACATGTCTCAAGTTGAACTTAAAAGAAAAAAATCCAAGGTTGATATTTCAAAAGAAATATGTTTAATGCCATCAACCAAGACCGAAAAGAGATTGAAATTTTCATCTTAACTTTTGGAAAGGGCTCCCAAATCAAAATCCACTTATAAAATCTGCAGAATCGGACTTCATACCCAAAGCAATGTTACTATGCCTTTTGATTTATAAAAGTGACTAATTTTAACTATAACGAAAAAAAAAATCTTTTTTTTTTTGAGGCGGCAATATTTATGATGGGTGTGGTAGGGTGGTTTAAGTTGAGGTCATTACATAAGGAATCCATGTACTTAAATCAAGACATAATTTTTGTGACACTCACAACCTATATAAGACGCGACGACACTACGATTGACATACAAAAATTCTCTATAGAAAAAGTATTGCTTTAAATGCAATGTAAGACAGGGAACTAAGTAATTTCAAAGTAGGTAGATATTATCTTGACAAATCGGATTTGTGAATTTAGTTATGCAATGAAATAATTAATATCAGGTTGACTTTATACGTGAAATACTTATATAACCCGTTTGTTGAAATAGTCAAACATGTAGACGAATTTCATTTATGTTTCACATAGAATTATTTTTCATAGAGCATTTCTAATTAAGGATAATAGAGAGGAAAAATAACACTTTAGTTAGACGACATACAAAGAAGAGGTGGTCTTTGATAAATCCCCATTTTCTTATTTTCCATGTATAATCAGCTAAGGAGGACAATATTACTAATGAATTTCGTAGAAGATGATTGGGAAAAGAAAATAATGTAAATGAATTCCATGACAAGATGTAAATGGGTATCCTTGAATCTTAAATGGATATCTATACAAAAAAGTGTTTCTATTAAATACATTTGAGATGGCTTCGCACGATAGAAGATCATCTAAATGACACACCACACCAAGATTTCTCGATCTACACTTTACCATGCACTCTTTTAGGGTCGATCTAATGCCACCATATGTCAAAACCCTTGCATTAAAGGAAATAGATAATTATGAAATAACACTAACTCTCCTCATTCAAATATGGAATATGAAAGGGTTTATAATGGGCACAACAAAATGTCACCAAAAAGACACATCCAATCGTGACAAATATGATATCTTTCTAACCATGTTATAGGGATAATCAACTTGATCCTTGGTCACATTTCACTACATGGATGAATTCCGACTAAAAAAATTAAAATTAAAAAGTTCAAACAACTAAAGCTTCTAGTTTTCTATAATAAATTTTAAAAATAGTAATCAATGCCATAGAAAAATACAATGGTCTTCCCACTTCCAGGTGTAAGTACCACCATCAATACATGCAGTATGATGGAATGTTTGGTTTAATTGCTATAAAGAGAGGCATTCATGATAAAATTTCAATGTAATGTCCATGTTATCATATAAACAAGTTTGTGATAGAAACCCAATAATTTATATAAGCAATGATATGCATTGCTCTATATGCATGGTCTAGATTTCCAAATACTCAAAACTAAACATAAAAACTTTCTAGAAACTGAGAATAATCAAGCCCATAACACATTATTATAGTGCAAGCCTATTTTTTAGATGGATTCATTTACAATCACAAATAATCTCCACAAGAACATTCTCTTTATTTAAAATGAAGGAAATGGTTCCCATTTCTGAAAAAAATTTCTCTTACAAAGATCTTGGAGATAATTTTCATTGCAATGTGGCAATGAGAAGATACCTGAAGGTTCTTAGCATCTCTAATAGTTTTTTAGGGGCGTGATTAACTAAAATATGAAAATATGTCTCTATCTAATTTAATATAAGTAAGTACAGTAAATATAATAATTGGCACAAACTGAAATATGAATGCTAGCTAATTCTATTTGATATTTAAATGAAATAAAATAATTGAAATAGGAGGGATAAGACACTAACAAAAAAATAATTACCTCGTTGTGATTCGAGACTGAACATGTTGATGTGCGGATGAAGAAAAGTACAATGGCACAACTAAGGAAATTGCAGTAGATGAGTATTTGACAAGACTAGTGTGCCTGGAGGAGGATCAAGGACACTGTGGGCACCCCAGTCTGTAGTATGGGTGCTCTAGTCTATAGAACAAGTTAAGATATGAATCTAGAAGTGTGGCTAGATCTTCAAAATGTCTCGATCTTCATCGCGTGAGTGTTGCAGAAACTTCAATGATGATGTTGTAAACCTACAAAGAAGATTTACCTTACAAAACCCCATACAAAGCATCAAACCCATAAAAAAGGAAGATGCATATGAAGGGGTTGGACTAACCTTAGCAGCCACAAAGGTGGACTTAAAATTAAGTGTTGGACTGCATTCTACACCCAATGTAGTTCTATGTGCTTTGTCTGTGCAATGATGTACCTAGGGTGACCTAGCACCAATGATGCTGAGATAGGGGCCAATAGCTAGATGTAATGCAAAAATGGTGGATGGAATAGAATAGACTTCCCTTTCCTATACAGTGTGTGTGATGCAATGATGCCCAAATGTAGTCCCTTTCCTTAGTAGATAGTTATTCCTTAGTAGTGAATCATTCACCTCTAAGATAGTAAGTATGTTGTGTTTATATAGGGATCTCTTGCTCAAATTTTGACACTAGTTACCGACATGTCGACTAGTACCTAGGGGAATAGGAGGAAAACCGTAAATAATGACCTCAAAATTATAAATAAAACCCAAGTACAATTAGGACAAGGGAACCTAAAAATAAGGACCGAGGGCACCCATGGGTGCTAATCCATACCTAAGCACCCTAGGAAGAGACTAGAGACAAGAACTAAATAATTAACAACATCTAAGACTCCTTGAGAGACGACCAGAGCTGTAGAAATAACTCATGATTATGCAAGACACTTAATGTTAATGAATGACTAAACTGATGATAGGACTAGGGGATGATCCATTAGTGAATACTTTTCTTGCGAGATCCATATATAAAACAACATACTTGGTTGTATAATTGTAATAGTATGTGCATGATTTTGGGACTACATGGCATTTTTAACTAACCAAATGCAATTTCCAAATTTTAAATATTGTGGCAAACAAATAATTCATTTTCCTCTTCTTCCACATCATTAAGTTTGTCTTTAATATGAAAAATAACATGTTTCCTTCATCTCCCAAGCCCATTTCTCAAACTTTGTATAGATCTCCTTTGTTTATAGATGTAATTTCTATGATGTGATCTCTCTGTTGGACTTCAATCCATCTACTTACAAGGATATTTTAAATTCCTCTATCTATCATCAATCTCTTTATCATTTGAACCTTACCTCACCTACCCACTTCTTCATAGATTTTTTAGAGAAGAACATAAGTTGTATAATTTTTTAGGATCCAAATACAAAAAATTGTGGCTATAAATTATCCTAAGACTAGATATTCATATGTGATCTACAAGTATTAAGAAAAAATTCCGCATAACCACCACAAGTTTAATTGGCATCTTAATAATAAAGTTTAGTGTGTCCCTAAGATTTCTAGCATGGTAAAGAAGTTCAACCATGCACACATAATGATAAATTGTAGGTGTAATGAATTAAGGGTTACTCATGTGATTGAAGTATGTACAACCCTCATCCACTAAACCTGCATGGATGCATATGCATAAAACACAATCAAGGGTTGTTGAATTTGGCTTCACACCTACCAATTGAATTTTATTGAAAGTTTCTAAAACTTTTCATCAAATCCATTTTTTGCATATCATAAAATCATTGTTGTTCATGAGAAAACATATCTTTGAGGAATTATTTCAAATAGTTCAAGCATATTATCTATGCTTCCACATTTTGCATACATGTCTACTAGTGCCATTATAACTACAACATCTGAAAATATTCCTCTATCTTTTATAATTTGATTGATATCCATACCCTATTCCAAAGATCATATTATAGAAAGGTAGGGAGATGTTGGAAAAGGTTGTGTAATTTGGCTTTACCCTTGCCAATCGCATTTTATTGAAATTTTATAAAGCTCATCAAATCCATTTTATACATATCCTGCAATCAATGTTGTCCAAAATCATATTTTTGAGGAATTTTAAAAATAAATTCACATGTCTTGTATAAGATTCATACATTCTACATACATGTCTACTAGAGCATTCTAAGTATAACATCTAAGAAAATTCCTCTATCTTTTATGCTTTGATGGATGTCCATTCCCTATTCTAGAGCTCGTATTTTGGAAAATGTAAACAAATCATGTTGGATACCTATGCATACAATGAAACATTACGACTATCTCATGAGGAAACCCATGTCTTTTGATGCTATCATAATCATATTACATGAGATGTTGTCTCATTGTTTCATTTTGTGAAACACTTTATGAGCATTTATCAAACTTCCACAATTAATATACATGTAAGTAAGTTTATTATGAAAATTTATTCATGTAGAAAATGCCATTCAAATTATTTTTCCTCTATGTAATTTTCACACCTAAGCTTTGATTAAACAAACTATTGAAAAGAAAAATGTAGAGAGAGTATACTCACTTTGCACATAATATTCCTTCATACTATATGTTAGAGATGAAAGAAGATTGTATGGAAAAGTGAAGGGTGAGGTAATTTTATAGTGTTTAATTATGCCCACTATACTTAGTAATAAAGGTTCATTCATGGTAAGAGAGATTCAAATGGATGAAATGGAAGGAGGTGAAATATGTACATAATACATGTGTTTCCATGTAATGGAATGATGGGATTTTGTTTTATGTTTGGTAAACAGATGCCTTGATCACATATTTTCTCTCTACGGAAGGGGTGAATCCCATGTACCACTATACCAAATCCATGAAAATTATAGGCAGAGATGCATAATTTAGTTTGGTCAACCTCATGATCCACCGCGTGATTAATGGGAGCCATATATCATGGAAAATGATCACATGACCCCCATAAGATACACCATAAGATACCAAGCATGCATCACCCATGTGGGGACCCTGGTTCAGAGAGGTGGCGTTGACTCAACACAACCCAGGCATTGACTCACCAACCAAGACAAGAGAAAGGATGACACGATGGATGGAAAAAGGTGGCACATTTAAGATGTTTAATGCCTTGTGTTGGTTTTCCTTATGCAACCACCAAAATCCACCATTTTTATTATTCACTCCAACCAATAATGTTAAACACCAAAAAATTCACTCCAACTAATTCTGTTAAGCACCATATGACTCCATTGTCTTATCCAAGTTGCATGCAACAACTTAAAGTGGGATAATTGGGAGGGATAATTGTCTAGGGTACATTGAGGAGTTACAAAGCTGAAAAGGTCCTTGTTTTAGCTGTTGTTAAATCTCACTTATTATTCCCAAGAAATTTCCTAGTTTTTCTAAGTGTGGTACTTGCAAGTTTACCTTCTTTATTCTTCACCATTAATCAGTTTCTCCATTTATAAGGCTTCGTTGTTTTATTATATATTTAAGGTTTAATCCTAGCATGATGAAATGGGTGTTTATGATATCCCAATCTCTATAGCTCATATTTGGTAGTATTTTAATAATATATTGCTAGTATTTTACCAATCTAGTCTTAATATGCTTATGTTTTTTCAATCTAATTTGGTGATAAAAGTGTCAAATTCTTCACTATCAAATGTTTATTTTTTGGGATAATAATGTACGATAATTTTAAATTAACCTCATTTGTATTTGGTTGTTTTTCTTTACTTTTTAGGTATTGCATGGGCACCCAGTTCAAATATGGTATATTCAGTTGAATATTTTTGTAGTATGTTTTTTCATTGAAGATCTACAGCCACTACTCGTATAATAGAAAAAATTTATCATTAATACTATCAACCCATTGTTTTTTGGCATATACACACTTTAAATGATAGTGTGTATACCACAAAACACACATAACAACATAATCATTACTATTTTCATACACATCTACATTTTTTATATACACACTATAGACAACCTATGTATACCAAAAAATACATCTCTAGAACATTATCATTATTAGTATCATATTATGGTGTTATTTGGAAAATACACATAAAAACACACCTCGTGTATACCACATTATTTTACAAAAAAAAAATCATTACTACTATCAACCCATTGTTTTGTTTGACATATACACACTTTAAAACTACAATGTGTATACCACATAATACACATAACAACATAATCATTACTAGTATCAACCCATTTTTTCTATTTGGCGTATGCACACAATAAAAGACAGTTTGTATACCATATAGTACACATAAAAACACAATCATTCCTACTTTCATACACATGTATTTTTCATATACACACTATAAATAGACTGTGTATACCACATAATACATCTCCAAAACATTATCATTACTAGTATCATATTAGGGTGTTTTTGGCACATATATGCACAAAAAACATAGCTGTGTATACCACATTATTTTACATAAAAACATTATCATTAATACTATCAACCAAACATTTTTGTTTGGAATATACACACTTTAAACGATAGTGTGTATACCATAAAATACACACAACAACATAATCATTACTAGTTTCATACATATCTGCATTATTTCATATACACACTATAAATTGACTGTGTATAGCACAAAATACGTCTTCAGAACATTATCATTACTAGTATCATATTAGGGTGTTGTTTGGCATATACACACAAAAAACATAGCCTATGTATACCACATTATTTTACATAAAAACATTTTCATTACTACTATCAACCCATTGTTTTGTTTGGCATATACACACTTTAAAATACAATGTGTATACCATTGAATACACATAACATCATTACTAGTATCAACCCATTTTTTCTCTTTGGTGTATGCACAATATAAAATATAGTTTTTATAACACATAGTACATATAAAAAAACACAATCATTCCTACTTTCATACACAACTACGTTTTTCATATACAAACTATGTATACTACAAAATATGTCTCCAGAACATTACCATTACTCGTATCATATTAGGGTGTTGTTTGACACATACGCAAAAAAAACATAGCATGTGTATACAACTTTATTTTACTGAAAAATATTGTCATTACTACAATCAACCCATTATTTTATTTGAAATATACACACTTTAAAAGACAATGTGTATACCATAGAATACAAATAGAAACATAATCATTACAAGTTTAATACACAACTACATTTTTCATAGTACACGCTATAAATAGACTATGTATACCATAGAATATGTCTCCAAAACATTATCATTACTAGTATAATATTAGGGTGTTGTTTGGCACACATGCACAACAAAACACAACCTATGTATAACACATTATTTTATAGAAAATATTGTCATTACTACTATCAACCCATTATTTTGTTTGGCATATACACACTTTAAAATACAATGTGTATACCACATAATATACATAACAAGATAATCATTAAACTAGTATCAACCCATTTTTTCTGTTTGGCATATGCACACAATAAAAAATAGTTTGTATACCATATAATACACATAAAAACACAATCATTCCAAATTTCATGCACAAATAAATTTTTTCTTATACACACTATAAATATACTATGTATACTATAGAATACGTCTCCAAAACATTATCATTACTAGTATCATATTAGGGTGTTGTTTGTTTACAAAAAAACATAGTTTGTATATCATTCCATGCAAGTTTGTTTACAAATATCTTAAGAGCATAATACTTATGTTTTGTTTGTCATATTTCATCATATATTGATATGTTCAATACCATGATGATTTTTTATTCATTTTTATTTAAAAATTTGTTTTTATGATGCATTTAAAGATAAAGTAATAACAATTGCTTTACCTAGATGTTCAAGACGTTGGAAATGAGAAATCTCATTTTTACAAGATATTGAATGGACATTGATAGGCGAAGATGAGGATCATTTGGATCTTTAGGTGGAAATCCCTCTTACAATGATCAATGCCTTTATTAACGTATGAGGACTTCTTGATATCACTGAGATGAAATTCATATGCAAGCAAAAAAGGATATCCATAATAATGGAATAAAAACACCACATGTTACCATCATGTATTGTAGGTTTGTTTATATTAACTTTATGCTTAGTATAACTTAACAATAGTTTTCACATATGTTAGTGATATGTTTTTCATATTCCATATCTAATATCAGTTTGTATTTCCTTTCTTTACAACTACTGGTGTGATTATGGCCATAATAACAAGAGGGAAAAATCACCTACTAGTGAAAAAATAAGAGGTGTCAGAAAAAGTGTGGATGTCAGTGCCATTTCAATGTGAGGGTTATGTTTGGTAGAACTGTTATCACAAAATTACAGCACCCCTGAATGGCCTTAGATCTAAGTGGGGCATTTGGTGTATTTTTGTAACATTGGATCATCTCTCAAGATATGGGACTTGTGGGCTTGAGATGATCCTCTAGAGAAAGGTGGTTCTTGCTCCTAAACTACCTGCCACAATCTACTCTAATGTAGGAAAAATATCTAATCCTAATCTAACTTTATAAGGCAACTAGGGAGAGAGAATGCATGAAAACAAAGCCTACACTAAAGTAGTGATACACAAGAAAAGGAGGGTTGTTGATCACAAATCCAACTGCCTGAAATGGAGAGGGGTGAGCAATAGAGAGGATGGACAAGATGCATCACAGAACAAAGATAAAGTTCACACATAACACCAATTAACCCATTAAACATTAAACATACTCCCAAAACCTGCAATAGACATCAGAGATATGCATAATATACCCTAAAATGGTGAGAGGTAAGAAGAGATAATAAAATAAGAAAAGGATGGACAAAATGCATCACGAAACAGATTTTATTGCTCCATGAGTTCACAGAGTACATCATTAGTGGGAAAGAGGCAAGAAAATTCCATCACAAAGAAAAGAGAGGAGGCTTAAGCTCCACATTAAACCCTAGGAAAGAAAGAGAGAGGGGGCACAAGAGAAAAAATGACCAATTCCTTTAAAAATGAGCCAAGATTACAATTTATAGAATTGAATACCGGATTTATCTTTTCAACCACTTGCAAGTTATTATAAATGAGTGCAATTGATGGTATGTTACTTGCAAAAGGATCCCCATGTTTTCCCATGTGCTGCAGTACAAAGAAATAATGATGACCATGCCTCATTAAATGCATCCCAACTACCAATTAAAAACTTGTTTGAACCTAGACATGTTTTCAGAAAAATTGGCATCAAAACTTCATCAATTCCTACATTTCTTGACTATTTGCACTAGGAGCTTATATTCATGATTCCAACAAGACCAATTTTGTGTGATTTCATTGAGAACTACAAAAGTTATGGCCATTCAAAGTTTCATGCGAAAAACTATCATTTTCCTTTGTTCCGTGGATTTTCCAGTTTTTTGCAACATTCCGTGGATTTGGTTTTCTACGTGGCATTCCTTGGATTTTTTCCACGGATTTTTTTGTTTTATGGATTTTTCCATGGATTTTGTTCTACGGATTTTTCCATGGATTTTTTCTATGATGCCTTCCACAAACTTTCTTCGGACTTTGTTTTATTCTTTCCATGGATTTTTCGCAGCACTTTGTTTTGTACAAATTTTTCCATGCTTTTCTCGCTGACATTTTCTCGTAGATTTTTCCACGGACCTTATTCTACGACATTTTTGTGGCTTTTTAGAATTTGTTCTATAGACTTTTTTTTGCTAAATTTTTGTTCTTTGGAATTCAATTTCGAGGCTCACATGGATTTCGTGGCACTTTTCTTTCTTGAAGAAATTGGGCAAGTTATCAAAATTACCCTAAGGGTGAATTTTGGATAACATTTGAGTGACTCAGCGGGGTCACCTATCTACTAGGTGAAGTGATCATTGGCCTTGAAGTATCCATTGGGCATAGATTCAAGCTTGATAAACATAATTCTGATTTTGAAACTCTACAATCTAGTCCATGAGCCACTTGAAACACTACTTGGACACTTGGAGCTGATCTCACCAAATGCTACCTCTAATGGATTGTGCATGAGAAACAAAACACCACAACACACTATGTATAAAAGGGAAAGATCATACATGCCCCAAGTGGAACATGTAGAGTGTGCAAAAGCACTTCTTATAATGAAATAAAACATACCTACTCTATTCTAACTAAAATTAAAGGAACTCCAACAAAAACTGGTAGGGAGAAGTAGCTTCCCTTTCTCAAAATAGGAAGCCACGTATATGATTTGGCACTTGAACATGGATTTTCTTATGAGTGAAAACCGATAAGAGGCCGATCCTCCACCCAAATCATCAAGGTATCAACTGGAAACAAGACAAATACCTCTTTTAGTTGCTTTATATTTGGATTAATGAGGCATTACAGCTAATCCTTGGTACTCTGAAACTCATCCTCATGCTCAGGAGAAAGCATGACTGGTGAAACTCCTCTTTTGGCTCCAATGAAGCCAAGTATTTGATTGGGGCATGGTTTGATCCATGAAGTTTTCCCATTTCTATGAAATTCAACTCAAAAAATGGAGTCTTCCTATGGACCTTCCTGAAAAAGAGGTTGCTTGCATGTTGATTTTTCCTTGCATTGCCTCTATAAGCAACTTATCCTCTACCTTGATGACTAGTGTGGAAATGGTGTCATCACTATTTCCTTCCTCCTTCTAAGAATAACATGGAAGATTAGGATCCTCCAACCTTGGTTCTAGAGGGCTATTATGAAGTGCAGGATATTGTCCTTGAATGCTTTCCCTCATGACAACAAGTTCATGTGCTTGGAAGGTGGATGATGGAGGAGAAAATGATGTGATATCCATGGGTTCTCTCCATGAAGAAATCCTCTAAGTTGGAAAAATAATATACTTCCTCACTGTCTTATTGCATGTGCTCGACCTCCTCCATAGTGTCCTCCTGATCTGTAACTTTCTCACCATGGTTCCCTTCATCCTCGAACATGAAGTTTGAAAGATTAAAATCTTCTTTGACATTAGATCTCGAAGGGGATGAAGTGGGAGGAAGAACTAAAGGTTCTTCGGAAGCCTTTTTTGTGTTTGAAGGCTCGAAACTATATGGTTCTCCTCATAATCAAAATGCACTCCTCTTTTGGATTAGGAGTAGCTACTTCTTCCCTTGCTTGGACTGATTGTGTATCTTGAATTGGATCAGCATTATTCTCTTCAAATAAAGTGCCAACATGGGCACTACATTCAGAGAAAATTTAATGTTGATCATCTTGTTCTATTGCTCCTACAAAATCAGCCTTAGCCACCACTGGTTCTTCAACTTTGACCTCCTCCGTAGGCTTAACCATCAAGGGAATATTTTCAATTCGAATCTAGAGCCAAGATCACCAAGCTTCTAATCATTTCTTCTTTTCTTGGCTCTTTTTCTTGCTTCTCTCCTTGACTAGATTTTTGAGTCTCTTCGTGACATGGACTTGGGAAAGTAGGAGGGGGGTGGTTGAGGTCTACACTATTTGTTTGTTTATTTGTGGTGGAGGGGAAGGTATTACTTTTGGATCTTGTGGAGGGGAATTAGATTTTGAAGGGAAAAGGGTAGAGAAATTAAGATGGGATGGGAAACTAGAAGATGGAGAAGGGAATTCAACAATAGAAGCAGCAAATGGGAATCTTGGAAACTAAAGCTCAGGTTGAGATGGTGTTGCTTGGGGAATGGAGAGAAAATTACTAGATGATGGTGTAGGAATTGTTATCCTAATTTTACCCCCCAGAAAAATTGGTCGAATACGACCTTGTACTAGAGGAAACAAAGGGGTCGACTCAGTCATGTGGGCTCGCATTCGGTCCCAAAATCAAGCCCGAATGATGCAACACGAAGTAGAGCACAAGGAACCATGGAGGGTGTCACGTGCCTCATCGGTACAATCCCAAGGGAAGAATCCAAAGTAGGGTCCCCAAATGAGTGCCAGCTCGTCACGTAGCCATAATTTAAAAAAAGTTACACCAGATTTTAAAAATTCCTAATAAGGACGAGCTCGCGGAAACCTCCACGCATCCCAACGATGCACCTCTAAAGGTCATTTCCAAATGGGGTCCCTCGAAAAGCACAGGCTCCCACGTGGGACCCGAGTTAAAGGGGTAGCACTAGCCATGGAAAATTCCAAGGCCGGTGAAAGGAGCCACGCATCAACTCAATGCAACTTCAAAGGTGCAACCCAAAAGACAAGACCCAAAAGTGCGAGACTCTCCACATGGCTAGGGTCCCACAATGTTGCTCCTAATGGGCGAAAAGATAGATTTGGCCATTGAAAAGTCTTAGGGCCAGCGAAAAGTGCCACATGTTAACTTAGCACAACTTCAAAATCAAAATTTGAAGGCAGGTCTCAAATGTGCACTAGCCCTCCATGTGTCTAGGGTCAAACGTAGTGTTTCCGCCAATAAGAGGGGCTTAGGTATAACACAAAGGAAACAAATTCGACCTACTGAGATAACACCACTGTTAGTCTGTGTAACTTCAAGAGTGGAAGGAGGGAGCGAAATCTCAAGATGTGCGATGTTGCCACGTGGATCTTGCGTGAATAGACTCCAAGCCCGAAGCACCTCCAGATGGCCATATATTTTGGAGCTCAGATTTGAGCAAGAGAGGATCTTTTAAAAACTCTCATCATCTGCTACTAACCTACCACCATTAATAGCTTAGTCTTCCATTCTCAAGGTTGTCAAGTCTCTCACTTATCGCCATAATGAGCGACATACCCCCTTTCTTTCCCAGCAAGGAACAATGCGTGGAGGCATGGTTTTTGCTATGAAACCCATCATTGTTGCAGGTGGATTTTAATGTTTTCGAGGGTGGTTGGAGTAGGTGGATTCAATGGATTGTAGGGGTGGTTGAAGCAAGGTTCAAATTCTTCCCTCTCTCCTTCTCTCATTCTTCTATATATTGTAAAAGAGGGGCATATTTCAATAAGTTGGTCATCTTTTCTCTCCTTCCCCCTCTTTCTTTCTTCCCTAGGGCGGAATGTGGAATTTATGCCTCCTCTCATGGCTCTGTAATGGTATTTTCTTCCCTCTTTCCTACTGATGATGTACTATGTGAACTCATGGAGCAATAAAATCTATTTCGTGATTCATTTTTGTCCATCCTTAATTATTTCGTTGTCTCTTCTCACCTCTCATCATTGCGGGGTATATTGTGCATAGTTCGTAATTGTCTATTGTAGGTTTTGGGAGTTGTGTTTAATGGGTTTGAAGTGGTGTTTTGTGTGAACTATATCTTTAGTTTGTGATGTGCATGTCCATCCTCTCCATTGTTCACTCTCTCTCCACTTCATGCGATTGGATTTGTGATCAACAACCCCCTTCTTTTGGTGTTATCACCTTTGTAGTGTAGAATTTATATACTTTCATGCTCTCTCTCTCTCCATGTCTCCTTGGCATTGTTAGATTAGGAGTAGATAGTCACATTTCCTTCCTTAGAATTAGTTTAGAATTAGGATTAGGAAGAAGAATCTAGCTTTCTACGGAGGGCCATCTCAAGTCTGCAAGTTCCACATCTTGAGAGATGGTCTGTGTTATACAATCACACTGGATGCCCCACTCAAATATGAGGCCATTTGGGGGTGTTGTGATTTTACACTAACATTTTGGCATGCCACCGTGGGACAAGTCGAAGCACCTTACCACTTCACTTCATCAGGTTTGATGTGCTCTTGGTGAAGATCTCAACCTTTGGAGGCACTTTCAAGAGCACATCCAGTGACTCCATCAGTCAAAGCCGGCAACCCACATCTACGAAATCACAAACCTTCTCCCATCCATTTTCATCCATTTTTCTTCCACATATTTCATTTTCTCCCATTCCATGAAGTTGTGCAATCATGACTTCATTTCCCTCTTCAAACTCATGCTTCTTAAAGCAATGAACCACGGTTATGTTCACCTCGATGTATTTCCCAACTCTTCCAAATCAGCATTATGATCAAATCAGAACCATTTTTCTTACCCATATGAGGCGATGCGGAATCCATTTTTGACATGGAGATTATCAATAGAAAGTGTACGCATACAATGGTGATGATTATGTGGAGAATCTTTGAGTCTGCTAGAAAATATTCAAAGAATGGAGGCTAACATGGTGCAATTTAGGGATAAGTGTATGCATACGATGGTGATGATTATGTGGAGAATACTTGTCTGCTGCTAGAAAATATTCAAATAATGGAGGCTAACATGGTGCAATTTAGGGATACAACACAAATGAAGGCATTCGAGATTGGTTGTAGCGCACCTTGTCCATGGGTCATACCTTCTCAAAGACACTATAGCCCATTGAGAGAATCTTGACTTCATGGTTGAGATGTTGCCTAGCTTACACGGTGGACTAAGGAGATAGAGACCTGTAAAATTGGTGTCGAGGATCCTTGTTAATTGGTAAGTCCCACACCATCATCTGGTGATTTTCTCTCCATTCCCAAGCAGCACCATCTCTACTAGCACTTCTATTTCCAAGCTTCCTATCTCTTGCCCCAAGTGTTGATTTCCTTCTCCATCTTCTAATATTCCATATCATCTCATTTCCTCTTCCCTTTTCCCTTCCAAATCCAATTCCCCTCCATAAGAGCCCCGAGCAATGCCTTCCACTCCACCACAAATAAGGAAATAACTATTGGAGACCCCACCCACAACTCCACCTACTTTCTCAAGCCCATGTCGAGAAGAGACTTAAAAAACCAAGGGGAACAACAAGGAGAAGATCCAACAAAAGAATAAATGATCATCACTTGGTAATCTTGGCTCTTAGATTTGGAATTACAAATATTCCATTGTTTGTTAAGCCCGTGGAGGAGGTGGGGTCAAGCCACAAGTGGTGGAAGCTTGATTGCAAGCAAGCACAAGAGAAGGAGCTACTCCAAATCCAAAAGAAGAGGAATGCATTCCGGTTGTGGAGGAGAACCATGGGGTTTCATAGGCCTCAAGTATAGAGAAAGCCACAGAAGAACCTTCAATTGTTCCTCCCACTACATCCCCTTGGCTCGATATCGAATAAGAGTTTGAGCTTTCAAACTTCATGTTTGAGGATGAGGGGAACAATGGTGATCAAATTACAGATCCGAAGGACATAGTGGAGGAGGTCAAGCACATGCAATAGGACAACGAGGAGGTAGATTATCCATCTAACTTGGAGGATTTCTTCGATGGTGAGGAGCCCATGGACATCACATGATTTTCTCCTCCATCATCCACCTTCTAAGCACATGATTCTCTGCGATGGAGGAGAACATTGAGGACAACAACCTACATCTCACAATGGCCCTCTGGAACCAAGGTTGGAGGATCATGATATTCCATGTTCTTCTCATGAGGAGGAAGGAAAAGAGCACGAGGATCCCATCTCTCCCACACCATCCACCTAAGAAGGTCCGTGAGAAAACTCCATCCTTGGAGTTGAAATTCAGAACCATGGGCACATTCAAAGGACTAGACCATGCCCAATCAAGTACTTGGCTTCATTGGAGCCAAGGGAGAAGCTAAAACCAGTCATGCCCACTTCAAGGCATGAGGATGAGTATCAAAGCACCAAGGGTCACCATCAACACCTCCAGGAGTCTAATGCCAATCAGCTTGAGGAGGTATTTTGATTGATGTTGATACCTTGATGATTTTGGTGGAATATCGGCCTCTTTTTGCTTCCTCACTCATAATAAGATCCATGTTCATTTCCAAATCATATACATGGCCACGTTTTTAAAGAAGGAAACTATTTTTCCCTTCCTGTAGTAGGATTTTTTTAGCTTTTATTTGTTAGGGTTAGTGTAGGAGTAGGAGTAGATTTTCTTTTAGTAAAAGAAGTGCTTTTACACACTCTACATGTCTTATTTAAGGCATGTATGATTTAATATTTGTATATAAGCTTTGTTCATATTGCTCTCCGAGTACAATACGCTAGGCCCTTCAAGATATTTACGGCGGGGAGACCCATAGTTACTGTAAGAAATTTTTGTTTTCAAAATGAAGAAAATGCAAAGCAACTAAAATTAGGTTTCGAAGGAGTCCATTTCTAAATAGGTGAAGCCCCAGGTCAATACAATTTTCTACTCTCAGAACCTCATTTTAAATTTTTTTCTTACAAAAATTGAGAGTGTGGACAACGAGGTAGGCTAGGAGTCACCAAGTGTAAGCGATCGGGCTTGAGTTTTTCAGGGGACAACATCGTGCAGGATATCATTCGTGAATCCATGCCCGATGGATGCAATAAGGCAAGCTGGTCTCTTCGCTTTAGTAGGAAGGTGTCCACGTGAGTCACCAAACTATTATCCCAATTTTACCCCCAAGAAAAATTGGTGAAATGCAACCTTGCACGAGAGGAAACAAAGGGGTTGCCTCGGTCATGTGCGCTCGCATTCGATCCCAAAATTGAGCCCAAAATGATCCAACCCAAAGTAGAGAAAAAGGAACCATGTAGGGTGCCATGTGCCTCATCGGCACAATCCCAAGGGTAGAATCTAAAGAAGGGTCTAGAAATGAGCACCAGACCGCCATGTAGCTAGAGTGCGAAAAAGGTTACTGCAAGCATTGGAAAGTCTAACAAGGAGGCCAGAGCTCTGCGAAGCCTCCACGCATCCCAATGGCATACCTGCGGAGGTCAAGTCCAAATTGGGTCCTTGGACAAGCACGGGCTTACCACGTGGTCGAGTCAAAAGGGTAGAGAGCCAGCCATGGAAAATCCAAGGCCGGCGAGAAAGGAGCCACGCGCGTCAA
Source organism: Taxus wallichiana var. yunnanensis (assembly GCA_018340775.1). Lineage (NCBI taxonomy): Eukaryota > Viridiplantae > Streptophyta > Pinopsida > Cupressales > Taxaceae > Taxus > Taxus wallichiana. Next base: position 928,523,925 of record CM031239.1, on the reverse strand, counting down.
CTCGGGTACAACTTCAAAGGCACAACCCAAAAGATAGTACCCAAAAGTGCGCAAACTCTCCACATGCCTAGGGTCCCCTGATGTTGATCCTAATGGGTGGAAAAGATAGATTCGATTTGTTGAAAGCTCATATATTTCCTTTGGAAGCTCATATTTGAGCAAGAGAGGATGTTTTAAAATCTCTCATCATCTGCTACTCACCGCCATTAATAGCTCGATATTCCATTCTCAAGGTTGTTAAGTCTCTCACTTATCGTCATAATGAAGGATAGACCCCTTTCTTGCCAGTGAAGGAATAACGCATGAAGGCATGGTTTTTCTTTGTGAAACCCATCATTTGCGGAGGTGGATTTTAATTTTTTTGGGATGGTTGGAGTAGGTAGATTCAATGCATTACGGGGTTGGTTTAAGCGAGGTTCAAATTCTTACCTCTCTCCTTCTCTCATTCTTCTATATATTATAAAGGAGGGGCATATTTCAAGAGGTTCATCATCTTTTCTCTCATGTCCCCCTCTCTCTTTCTTCCCTAGGGCAGAATGTGGAGTTTAAGCCTCCTCTCATGGCTCTATAATGGATTTTTTCTTCCCTCTTGTGCAGCGATGATGTAGTGTGTGAACTCATGGAGCAATAAAATCAGTGTTTTGTGATACATTTTTGTCCATCCTTTCTTATTTTATTGGCTCTTCTCGCCTCTCTCATTGCGTTGCAAGGTATAATGTGCATAGTTCTGTGTCTATTACAGGTTTTGTGAGTTGTGTTTAATGGGTTTGAAGTGGTGTTTAGTGTGAACTGTATCTTTGGTTTTTGATGCACCTATCAATTCTCTCCATTATTCACCTCTCCCCACTTCGGAGTAGTTGGATTTGTGGTCAAAACCCCCTTCTCTTGGTGCTATCACCTCTGTAGTGTAGGATTTCTTTACTTTCATGATCTCTCTCTCCTTATCTCCTTGGCATTGTTAGATTAGGAGTAGATAGTCGCATTTCCTTAGAATTATTTTAGAGTTAGGATTAGGAAGAAGAATCTAGATTTTTTTGGAGGGCCATCTCAAGTGCAGCAAGTCCCACATCTTGAGAGAATGTCCCATGTTATGCAATCACACCGGATGCCCCACTCAAATCCGAGGCCATTTGGGGGTGTTGTGATTTTACACTAACAGTTTTGGCATGCCCGGTGGGACAAGTCTGAAGCACCTTACCACTTCACTTCATCAGGTTTGATGTGCTCTTGGTGAAGATCTCAACCTTTGGAGGCACTTTCAAGCACATATGGCGACTCCATCTGGTCAACAACCCACATCTCTGAAATCGCAGACCTTCTCCCATCCATTTTCACCCATTTTTCTTCCACATCTTTCATTTTCTCCCATTCCATGAAGTTGTGCAATCATGACTTCATTTCCCTCTTGGAACTCACACTTGCAACAACCATGATGCATTCCACCTCCAATGTATTTCCCAACTCCTCTAGATCAATATTATGATCAGATTTAGAACCATTATGCTTACCCATATGAGTAGTGTTAAAACCATTTTTTCCATGGAGCTTATCAAGAGCAAGGGTACACATACGATGGTGACAATTATGTGGAGAATGTTGATCTGTTGGAAAAGATTCAAAGAATGGAGGCTAACATGGTGCAATCTAGGGCTACAGCACAAATGAAGGCATTCAAGATTGGTTACAGGGCACCTTGTCCATGGGTCAGCCCTTTTCCAAGATGTTATAGCCCATAGGAGAATCTTGACTTTATGGTTGAGGTATTGCCCAAGCTTACACGGTGGATCAAGGAGATAGAGGCCTACGAACCGTGTGTCGAGAGCCTTGTCAATGGGTAAGTCCTACACCATCAACTAGTAATTTTCTCTCCATTTCCCAAGCATCACCATCTCAACCAGTGCGCTTTAATTTCCAATCTTCCCATCTCTTTGCCGCAAGTGTTGATTTCCCTTCTCCATCTTCTAATCTTCCATCTCATCTCATTTCCTCTTCCCTTTTCCCTTCCAAACCCAAGTCCCCTCCACAAGAGCCAAAAGCAATGCCTTCCCCTCCACCACAAATAAGGAAATAACTAGTGGAGACCCCACCCACAACTCCTCCTACTTTCCCGAGTCCATGTCGGGAAGAGACTCAAAAACCAACCAAAGAGAACAACAAGGAGAAGAGCCAACAAAAGAAGAAATGATCAAAAGCTTGCTAAGATTGGCTCTTAGATTTGGAATTACAAATATTCCATTATTTCAGAACGCCCATGGAGGAGGTTGGGGTCAAGCCACAAGTGGTGGAAGCCTCGGCTTCAATGCAAGTGTGAGGAGAAGGAGCTACTCCAAATCCAAAAGAAGAGGAATACATTCTGGCTGTGGAGGAGAAGCTGCGTAGTGTTTTAGAGGCCTCAAGTACATAGCGAGGCCACGAGAAGAACCTTCAATTTTTCCTCCCACTACATCCCCTTGAGCTCGATGTCGAAGAAGATTTTGAGCTTTCAAAATTCGTGTTTGAGAATGAGGGGAACACTGGTGAGAAAATTGCAGATCCGAAGAACACCATGGAGGAGGTCGAGCATGCAACAGGACAATGACGAGGCAGATTATCTATATCGACTTGGAGGATTGCTTCAATGGTGAGGATCCTAAGGACATCACTTTATTTTCTCCTCCATCATCCACCTTCTAAGCACATGAGTCTATTACCATGGAGGAGAACATTCAAGGACAACAGCTTGCATCTCACAACGACCCTCTAGAACAAAGGTTGGACGATCATAATCTTCCATGTTCTTCTCAGAAGGAGAAAGGAAAAGAGCACGAGGATCCCATCTCTCCCACACCATCCACCTAAGAAGTTCCGCAGAAGACTCCTTCCTTGGAGGTGAAAATCAGAACAATGGGCACATTCAAAGGACCAGATCGTGCCCAATCAAGTACTTTGCTTCATTGGAGCCAAGGGAGAAGCCAAAACTAGTCATGCCTAGTTCCAGGCATGAGGATGAGTATCAAAGCGCCAAGGGTCACCATCAACACCTCTAGGAATCCAATGCCAATTAGCTTGAGGAAGTATTTTTATTGATGTTGATACCTTGATGATTTTGGTAGAAGATCAGCCTCTTGTCGATTTCTAACTCATAATAAGAGCCATGTTCAAAGTGCCAAATCACATAGATGGCCACGTTTTTAAATAAGGGAAGTTATTTCTCCTACCGTAGTAGGATTTTTTTAGCTTTTATTTGTTAGGGTTCTTTGTAGGAGAAGGAGTAGATTTGCTTTCAGCAGAACAAGTGCTTTTGCACACTCTTCATGTCTTATTTGATGCATTTATGATTTAATCTTTGTATATAAGATTTGTTCATATTTCTCCCTGAGGTACAATGTGCAGTAACCTTGATATTTATGGTAGGGATACCCATAGTTACCTGTAATAGTTGTTGTTTTCAAAATGAAGAAAATACAGAACAACTAAAATCGGGTTTTGGAGGAGTCCATTTTGAGATAGGTGAATCCCCAAGTCAATACAATTTTCTACTCTAGAACCTCATTTTCAAAGCTTTCTTAAGAAAATTGAGAGTGTGGATGATAGGCAGTGCTCGTGGTCACCAAGTGCAGCAAGTCGGGCTTGAGTTTTGAGGATAGGATCGTGATCACACTGACTATCATTCATGACTCCATGCCAAATGGATGCAATAAGGTAACTAGTCTCTTCACCTAGCAAGCGTGTTTCCCGTGAGTTACCAATCAGTTATCCCAATTTTACCCCCAAGGAAAAATTGGTCGATCATGCGACTTCGCATGACAAAATGAAGGGGTCAGCTTAGTTGTGTTGGCTCGCATTCAATCCCGAAATCAAGCCCAGAACGATCCAACCTGAAGTAGAGAAAAAATAACTACTAAGGGTGCCACGTGCCTTATCCACGCAATCCCAAGGGAAAAATCCAAAGAAGGGTCCGAGAAATGAGCGCCGCTCTACCACTTAGCTAGAGTCCGAAAAAGGTTACACCGGCTGTTAAAAATTCCTAACAAAGATAGAGCCTGCGGAAGCCTTGACATGTCCCAACGGCGTGCCTCGGAGGTCGAAGGTCCAAATAAGGTCCCTGGAAAAGTGCAAGCTCACCACGTGGTCGAGTAAAAAGGGGCAAAGTCAACCATGGAAAAATCCACGCGCGTCATCTCGGCTCAACTTCAAAAGCACGACCAAAAGGTAGTACCCAAATGTGCGTAGACTCTCCACGTGTCCAGGGTCCCATAACGATGCTCCTAACGGGTGGAAAAGATAGAGTCACCATTGAAAATTCTAAGGGCTAGTGGAAATCTCCACGTGTCAACTTTGCAAGTTTAAAAACAAAATCGGAGGTAGATCTCAAACATGCGCCAACCTTCCATGTGTTTAGGGTCAAATGTAGTGTCTCCACACAAGGGAAATAGAAAAGGCCCGTAGACTTGATGCCATGTGTCATTCGGTGTAACTTCAAGATTGGAAGGAGGGAGAAAAATCTCAAGACACTCGGGGCTACCATGTGGATCTTGCACGAATAGACTCCAATCTTGAAGCACCTCTAGACGGACCATATCTTTTATTAGAAGCTTAGATTTGAGTGGGAGAGGATGTTTTGGAAAGCTCTCAACATCTGCTACTCACCTGCCACCATTAATAGCTCGATCCCATTCTCGAGGCTATCAATTCTCTCACCTATCGCCATAATGAAGGATAGACCCCTTCTTACCCAACAAGGAACAACGAGTGGAGGCACGTTTTTTCTTTGAAACCCATCATTGTTGCAGGTGGATTTTAATGTTTTCTAGGGTGGTTGGAGTAGGTGGATTCAATGCATTGCATGGGTAGTAGAAGAAGTGTTTGAATTATTCCCTCTCTCCTTATCTCATTCTTCTATATATTGTAAAGGAGGGGCATATTTCAAGAGGTTGGTCATCCTTTCTCTCCTGGGCCCCTCTCTCTTTCTTCCCTAGGGTGGAATGTGGAGTTTAATCCTCTTCTCATGGCTCTGTAATGGAATTTTCTTGCCTCTTTCCCATTGATGATGTACTATGTGAACTTATGGAGCAATAAAATTTGTTTCGTGATGCATTTTTGTCCATCCTTGTTTATTTTATTGTCTCTTCTCACCTCTCATCATTGCGGTAGGTATATTGTGTATAGTTTTGGTGTCTATTATAGGTTTTGTGAGTCGTGTTTAATGGGTTTGAAGTGGGGTTCCATGTGAACTGTATCTTTGGTTTTTGATGCACCTTTCCATCCTCTCCATTGCTCACCACTCTCCACTTGGAAGTTGTATTTGTAATCAGCAACCCCCTTCTCTTGGTTCTATCACCTCTATAGTGTAGGATTTCTTTAATTTCATGCTCTTTATCTCCTGTCTCCTTGGCATTATTAGATTAGGAGTAGATAGTCGTGTTGGTGCTCATTTTGACCTCTCACCATTTTACACTAATTTTCTCTCGATCTACGTGTTATGAGACGTTTTGTTTTTTGATGTGGATGTCTTGAAAGCTCTTACCTCTATTTGAATGCCTCGAGTTGTTTGTAGAATCATGTCCCTCCTTGAAGAAGTCTCCAAGTTTGCCTTGTTTTGCCCTAATTTCTTCAAAATCCGCGGGCTTTGTCGATTTCCTATGTTTCCTCGACCATGGAAGCTCGAGAATGATCGATTTATATTTATATGCCTTTGAAAATCCAAATCCATGATTGAAAGATGCTCGAGAACCATGATCCACATGGTTTTGTTTAGAAAAAAATTTCATCATGAGCAAAAATTGGGTTCGAGCTTGAATGGTGAATTTCTATGTTTTTTCGGTCCGACGAGTGTCTTTTTCTGTCAAATTTATTCCTCGGCGTTCGGTGGTCACATGACTTCCTTTGGTTGGTCATGGGATTACAGTGAATTCTTTAACTTATCGCTTTTTTCTTTTTGGGAAAAAGGCAAATTTAGTCCATAGCCCGCTCAAACTGATTGGTTCTTTTGGTGCTTACGTGGCTTCTTCCAATTGGATGGGGTGCAGCGGGTTTGTTTTTGAACTTATTATTTTTGGCTACTTTGGCAAAAAATTTGAACCCACCCCTACAAACTACCGGGATTTTATTAAAGCAAAATTTAAGTGGCAAGGAAAATTCTTACCTTGACCTGTAGAAGGACATAGAAGCAAAATTAAAAAGGCGGAGATGCGGGCCTTCAAGAGAAAATTAGATGTTTTTCCTTCTTGGTGGAATGGAGTAAAATTCTAAAATGGAAGCATGCCCCTGCCAAATCATTTTTGAAACCTTAAGGGTTTTTTAAGAAGCACCAAGAGGACACTTGGAGGCCTCCGCTCACGTTACTTTTTCTTGGACTTTTCAACAGCCAAAGGAGATTGGGATCCTGACACTTGGCACCTTCCACTGAGCTTCGAGCCTTCAAATAAATTTTACCAGGCCAGGACACGTGGCGAGCCCATGCTCATTCAAGGTCTCAACTTTTGGGGACCATCTCAAGATGCGCCATTCAGTAACGTGTGGCGGTTTGACAAGTCAAAGAGGGCGGGAAGCAGACCATCGGAGGCAACTTAAAAATTTTTCCTCTTATGCTCAAAAGGGTTAAGATATCAAAAATGGCCCATAAACCGACAAAGGATCAGTCAAATTTTGTTTCAAGTCAAAAGGGCGGGAGGTGGACCATCGGGGGTAACTTGGATTTTTTTCCCCTAAGGTTCAAAAGATTAAAACATCAAAATGGCCCGCAAGCCCAATAAAGGAAAGGTCAAAGCTTGCTCCAGTCAACGGTGGAGGTGCGGGCCTTCGGAGGAAATTTGGAAAATTTTCCCTTTGTGGGAAAAAGAGTTAAAAGTATAAAAGGGAGCATGGTTCCACTGGGACCCACATTGGAAACTAGAAGCGGAAGGGCGAGAGCTGTGGGGAAAACTTGGAAAATTTTCCTTTTCCAAAAAGGAGGTGAAATAGCATAATTTGGCCATAGTTCTTTTGGGACCCACATGGGACATGTGTCGCTCATTTCTCAAGGGCGGAGGTGCGGAACAAAATGTGAAATTTTTCCATTTTTCCAAAAGTTGTAAAAAGTCAAAGGGAACCCCGAGTCTATTTTTAAGATTTGAATCTTCCACGTGGATGACCAAATTCAAAGTGAAGATCAATGGAAGTGTGAGTCGAATCTGATTTTCCTCCATTTCTTGAAACACACCGAAAGTGTGAGTCTTCATGATTTCTTGGTATTTCCTACATGCTTTAGGCATAGAGGGGAGTTAATGTTGATATCTCGAGTTTGGTGGGAGATTCGGAAGATGTCTTTCATCATTAAAATGGTACTTTGCTATCGAGCTCAATCGGATTTTCCATTTTTCTTCTCCCAAGCATGCAAGGAGCTAGATTTGATAGATTAGGGGCGGAAGTGGTTGGCGAATTGAAGAAAGAGTGATCTATCAGAGGAAGGAGTTGAATGTGGGAGATATTCAAAGAGATATGCCCCTTGAGCACCTGGCGACTTTTATAGATCTAATTGCAGGAATCATTATCATGATCATGGTGTGCAACTTTGCTAGCACTCAATGTCTAGATTTTTGGGGGAAATGGGCTCTATTGTAAATTTTATAAATGGCACAAATTTTTCATGCAAATGGTTGGAGTGTTAGGGGTTGGGGCTGTTTTTTCTAATAGAAAGCTTGATAGAGCCCATCTTTTTTAGAAGCATTTTGAGAAGCCTGTATATCTCTTTTGTATCAAATATGATCGTGTCAAGGTGGTTATGAGTGTACAGCCATTGAAAAGCTTTGAGATTGTTCTAGAAACTTTCCCCTACTAATAAATTTGATCAAATATGAGCTATTATGTGTTGTCTTGAGAAAAATGTGTCTATTTCATCTCTGAATGTATGTGGGTAGTTTTTCTTGTTTTTGTTGCAATCTTGTATTAAAAATTGATTCAATCACACAGGTCTCAATCCTTGTGACAGTTTAGTGGCATCTGTAATTTCATTTCTCGAGAAGAGCCTTCATCTCGGGAGTGAAATAAGCGATTTAAAATCACTTTTCTTTCATTTTTTGATAGATATTATCTATAAGCCTCTGGGTGTACCTTAGGCATGATTTGGCTTAGATCTTGATGCTTTGTTGGGTTCTCTAATTCAAGCCTTCATGTTAGAGTCTCATATATTGTATGAAAAAGTGCTAATCGGGCCTTCATTGAAGCACATATTTACAGTTAAAGAAACATTTTAGCTATTCTCGTGGCATTTTGTTGGTCTAACCTTTCATTTTGTAATATTTCTCAAGGATCCGATGAATCAAGTTCATCCTGCCTCACCTCCCACCAAAATTCATTTAAAAACAACCAATCCTACATGTACTACCCTTGTTTGTCCTATGTGCATACAAATGCATAATCTTTGTTACCAAAACATGCAGAAGTAATCAGGGTCCCAAATGTCTTTAGTAACCTTTTCCTTGTTGTGAAAATATCTCTATGCTCGAAAGTGACAACTCATGAGAATCAAATTTGGTGTGTTGATCATATTTTCCCAAGGTCTTCTCTATAAAATTTATGCAAAAGAAGAATTTACCAGTATTCTTCAATAACAGAGGTTACAAAATAGGTTCTCTTACCTTGGTTGAAAGGCACAACCTAAGATAGTTAAGATCAGATCACATCCTTTTAAGGTGCTACCCACTTACACCTTGTCGAAACCTAAGTGCTAAAGAGTCCAGCCAGATCACTTCCCCGGCTACAAAATGACATACATGATTATCTATCTTCCTCTCAGGTGTCTGTCAAATCCATGATGATGCTCGGTCTTTAAAGGAGATTAAATTTGGGTACCAACAAGTCGCATTTCCTTCCTTAGAATTAGTTTAGAATTAGGATTAGGAAGAAGAAGCTAACTTTCTCCGGAGGGCCATCTCAAGTCTGCAAGTCCACGGCTTGAGAGATGGTCCCATGTTATGTAATCACATCGGATGCCCCACTCAAATATGAGGCCATATGCTGGAGTTGTGATTTTGCACTAACAATTTTGGCATGCCCGATGGGACAATTCTCAAGCACCTTACCACTTCACTTCATCGGGTTTTATGTGCTCTTGGTGAAGATCTCAACCTTTGGAGGTAATTTCAAGCACAACTAGCTACTCCATCTAGTCAATAACCCACATCTCTAAAATTGTAGACCTTCTCCCATCCATTTTCATCCATTTTTCTTCCACATCTTTCATTTTCTCCCATTCCATGAAGTTGTGCAATCATGACTTCATTTCCCTCTTGGAGCTCATGCTTTGCAAACAACCACGGTGCTTTCCACCTCCAATGTATTTCCCAACTCCTCCATTATGCTTACCCATATGAGCAGTGTTAAAACCATTTTTTCCATGGAGCTTATCAAGAGCAAGGGTACACATATGATGGTGATGGTTATGTGGATAATGCTAGTCTCTTGAAAAGATTCAAAGAATGGAGGCTAACATGGTGCAGTCCAATGCTACAACACAAATGAAGGCATTCAGGATTGGTTGCAACGCACCTTGTCCATGGGTCGGCCCTTTTCCAAAACACTATAGCCCAAAGGAGAATCTTGACTTCATGTTTGAGATGTTACCCAATTTTCACAGTGGACCAAGGAGATAGAGTCATGTGAACTTGGTGTCAAGGAGCCTTGTTAATGGGTAAGCCATACACCATCTGGTAATTTTCTCTCCATTCCCCAAGAAGCACCATCTCAACCGAAGCTTCAATTTCCAAGCTTCCCATCTGCTGCCCCAAGTGTTGATTTCCCTTCTCCATCTTCTTATCTTCCATCTCATCTCATTTCCTCTTCCCTTTTCCCTTCCAAACCCAAGTCCCCTCCATAAGAGTCAAAAGAAATGCCTTACCCTCCACCATAAATAAGGAAACAACTATTGGAGACCCCACCCACCACTCCTCCTACTTTCTTGAGCCCATGTCGGGAAGAGACTCAAAAAACCAACCAAGGAGAACAATAAGGAGAAGATCCAATAAAACAATAAATGATCGGAAGCTTGGTAAGCTTGGCTCTTATATTCAGAATTACAAAGATCCCTTTTTGGTTAAGCCCATGGAGGAGGTTGGGGTCAAGCCACAAGTGGTGGAAGCTTCACTACAATGCAAGCACAGGAGAAGGAGCTACTCTAAATCCAAAAGAAGAAGAGTGCATTCTGGTTATGGAGGAGAACCATACGGTTTTAGAGGAATTAAGTGTAGAGTAGGCCACGAAAAACCTTCACTTTTTCCTCCCACTACATCCCCTTCAAGCTCGATGTCTAAAGAAGAGTTTGATCTTTCAAACTTCATGTTTGAGGATGAAGTGAACAATGGTGAGAAAATTACATATCCAAAGGACACCATGGAGGAGGTCGAGCACACGCAACAGGACAACGAGGAGGTAGATTATTTGTCTGAATTGGAGGATTGCTTCGATGGTGAGGAGCCTAAGGAAATCACATCATTTTCTCCTCCATCATCCACCTTCCAAGCACATGAGTCCGTTGTTATGGAGGAGAACATTCAAGGACATCTTACATCTCACAACGACCCTCTATGGAACCAAGGTTGGAGGATCATAATCTTCCATGTTCTTCTCAGGAGGAGGAATGAAAAGAGCATAAGGATCCCATCTCTCCCACACCATCCACCCAAGAAGGTCCGTAAGAAGACTCCATCCTTGGAGTTGAAATTCAAAACCATGGGCACATTCAAAGGACCAGACCGTGCCCAATCAATTACTGGGCTTTATTGGAGCCAAGGGAGAATCCAAAACTAGTCATGCCCACTTTAAGGCATGAGGATGAGTATCAAAGCACCAAGGGTCACCATCAACACCTCTAGGAATCCAATGCCAATCAGCTTGAGGAGGTATTTTTGATTGATGTTAATACCTTGATGATTTGGGTGGAAGATCAGCCTCTTGTCGGTTTCTCACTCATAATAAGAGCCATGTTCAGTGCCAAATCATATACATGGCCACATTTTTAAAGAAGGGAAGCTATTTCTCCCTTCCTGTAGCAAGATTTTTTTATCTTTTCTTTGTTAGGGTTAGTGTAGGAGTAGGAGTAGATTTGCTTTCAGCAAAACAAGTGCTTTTGCACACTCTGCATGTCTTATTTGAGGCATGTATGATTTAATCTTTGTATATAAGCTTTGTTCGTATTGCTCGGAGGTACAATATGCCAGGCCCTTTAGTATTTATGGTAAGGAGACCCATAGTTACCTGTAAAAAGTTTTTTTCAAAATGAAGAAAATATAGAGTAACTAAAATCGAGTTTTGAAGGAGTCCATTTCCAAACAGGTGAAGCCCCAAGTCAATACATATTTCTACTCTCAAAACCTCATTTTCAAGGTTTTCTTATGAAAATTGAGAGTGCAAATAGCTCAGGGTCACCAAGTGCAAGCATTTGGGCTCGAGTTTTCAAGGATCGGATCAGGATCGACTCGGGCTATCATTCGTGACTCAAGGCCCAATGGATGCAACAAGGCAATTGGTCTCTTCACCTAGCAGGCAAGTGTCCCCATGATTCACCAAACTATTATCCCAATTTTACCCCCAGGAAAAATTGGTTGGAATGTGACTGCACGGAGGAAATGAAGGGGTCGGCCGACCATGTGGGCTCGCATTGGAACCCAGAAATCAAGCCTGAGAACAATCCATCCTGAAGTAGAGAAAAGGAAGCCGTAGAGGGTGCCACATGCCTCATTGGCCCAATCAAAGGGCATAATCCAAAGAAGCATCTCCAAATGAGTGTCATCTCGCCACATAGTCGAGTCGAAAAAAGGTTACAGGAGGTTGTTAAAAAGTCTAACAAGGATAGAGTGTGTGGAATCCTCCACACATCCCAACGACACACCCCTGAGGTCAAGTCCAAATGGGGTCCATGGACAAGCGTGGGCTTTCCACGTCGTGAGAGTCAAAAGGTGTAGAGCCGGGTCATGGAAAATCAAAGCGGGCGAAAGGATCCATGCGCCACAACTAAAATGGGCCAGCAACTTCAAAGGTGCGACCCAAAATGCAGATACCAAAATGTGTGCGAGACTCTCCACGTGTCCGAGTGGTCCCACAACGCTTCTCCGATGGGTAAAAATACGAGCCGGCCCTTGAAAATTCACCGAGGGGTGCGGAAATTTCTACGTGTCAACTCATGCTGGGTGAAAACTTCAAAAGCTTAAAATCTAGAGGAGGTCTCAAATGTGTGTGTGTTGGCCCTCTTAATTATTTACCTAATATTATGCATTATAATTAATTAATTATTATATTATTTAATTAATTATTATATTTTTTTTTATATGTTTTATTATATTAACCATATAATTAATTATTGTTGTATTTTTATTATTTTATTTTAGGGTATAATTGTTATGTAGTTATAACAATTATGTTCCCGGATGGATGTAATATTGGAAGCTATTAGATTGGTTGTTGCATTATTGCAACTCCTATTTTGTTTGTATTCAGTTTTATCAATACCTATAAGTATTGTAGCTCTTTCTTATGTAAATGGTTGATTGAGATTAATAAATTTCATCGAGGCTACCATCCCTATTTCTCAATTTACATTTGGTACTAGAGTGAGAATCTGGACTCTGATCCTGTGAAAGAAGTGGAAAGAGAGAGAGAGAAAGAGAGGAGTTTTGGAGAAATTTGCAGCATCAACGAGAGAGCAGTGTTGCCTCCGTAACCTCCCAACCCCATCCTGCCTCCCCACATCCTCTTGTTCATTCTAGGTGTTTGGAAAGCAAATTTTTTTTGCCTTGGTGCACCCAAAGCACAGGAAAAATTTTTCAGAGTAGTATGAATATTTTATAAATATTAAAAAAATTCCCCATTAGGGGTTTTATCTCTAAATTAGAGATATATTTAGGGGTTTCTCTATCTAAATATTAGCAAGATTTTTTAAATTTGGAGTCATTTGTCTAAAATTTGAAGTTGATCATAGATTTGGAGCAATCTATTATTTTTTGCATAGCTATCTGCATGAAGTTGAAACCGAGCACCCTAAAGTCAGAGCCCTCCTTGAACACAACATTCAGTCAATTTTCTTTTGCATTGATCAAGCTTATTTGATTTCACATTGTTTGGGCATTTTATTGTGGTTCAAGCCACATTGCTGGAGTTCCATGTGGAGACCTAAAAATGTGCATGACATAAAAAATCAGTTGAGACACTGCATTCAAAGCAAGCAAAGCATACCACAAAATTTGACATGAAAAATGGTAATAAAACCATATCAATCATCCAATGACCCTGCTGCACGAATAGCTCCAGCTTTGAAAAAAAACAAAGGAGACCATGGCAGAAATTAGCAAAAATCAAGTGAGATGAAGCCTTCACAAAAAAAACCTACACAAAATATCAAAGTGGATCGAGCAAAACCAAAAATGGTTATGAAATCAAATTAGAAAAAAAAAAAAATGAAGCATTTAGTAACCTGCCCAAAGAATGTCAACTCAATGCACAAACAAAAGCAAAAAAAAAAAAAGCAAAAAAAAAAACTAAATAAAAGTTGAAAAAATAAAAAATGGAAATAGAAAAGAAAAAGAAAAAGCAAATAAAACAAAGTTTAAAATCATTTTTTTTTGCAAAAAAAAAGCATCCCATGAATTCCATCATCCATGCATGCTAAACCACGTGGATCCACTTCCTCCAGTCAGTCATTTTTCAAAAGGTAAGTCAAATTTTTACTTTTTAAATAAATTTTGCTTTTTTTTTGCATCACAAGCGCTCATAAGAGCCTAAGTGGTTAGAGAGAAAGTGACTTTAGAAGTGGGAGGTGCATGGTTCAAATCCACTAAAAACAACAAAGTTTTAAAAAAAAAATTTTGATTTTAAAATCAAAGAGAAACACCTAAATTTGGAGGCAGTATTTTAGGAAAAATTAAAATTTAGTCATATAACTAACTAATTTTTAGTGAGAAAATCCCTAATTTAGGTAAATTTTTTTTTCTCCCATTAAGCTTTTTTTTCATTTCGGGCATTTTTTGCAAAAGGAGGACCATCCAAAAACTTCATCTTGGCTTTTTTTAATGGTTTCCGGCATTTTGGGTCATTTTGGGCTTGGAGGCCACCAGGGCCCATAAAACAAAAAATTTTTTGCCTGCCATTCAATTTTTCTAGATTTTTGAATGTAATTTGTATACTGCATTATATTGTACTAATTTACAGGTTGCCATAGTCAACTGCAAAACTTTGTAACTACTCAAAAACTGGCAGAATTGTAATAAAAAAGCTAAAAATTGGTTCTGTAACACTCACGAGATCCTAGATCTCATTCATAGCATTGGTATATATACGGTGCCTCTGGGAAGTGCTTACGGGTAAATTCGTCATGACTACTACTACACTTAACACCTAATATAGCTGCAACAACATCATCTAGGCATCGACCCTTTAAATCGATGGGGAGTAATAAGGTCACAGTGCACACACTATGAGCCATCCCATCCATCTGTGAATGATTACATGACATAAATCTGGATTGAGAAATTATCCAAGTATATAGTGAAGTTACGCATGCGTGTATGAGGATATTTCTTTGAGCCGGTGTCAATAATCACAGACCCCATCAGTACTGTCTTGGTACCACGTATTGAATTCTTTCACATACGTTAACGCCTCTTTCACGTACCACCGGGTATATAGAAAGGGTGAGCTTCTTCCATGTACCACCGGGTATATCGGAAGGGCATGTATATAGAAAGGTTTGGTATATTGGACTGATGGTATATAGATTGGGAGACCTTATACCTAGAGTGATAAGAGCCAAACCCTGTTAGTGATCTCAAAATGGGCACCAATGCCCCCAATTTTTTTCTTCCAGATTCACAACTACTTAGAGGAAACAACTATGCTTGCATGGAAGACAAAAATCAAGACACAACTTGAGTTTGAAGAAATATGGCCTACTGTGAATGGTACTCTGACTAGATCAACTACTGATACAACACAACAATGGTAGTTTGATAAAGTAGATCAGAAGGCCAAACTCATCATCTTGTTTGGAGTGTCGATGATGTGCAACCCCACATTCGAGATGCCAAAATAGCCAAAGAAGTGTGGGATAAATTGAGCATAGTATATACGAGGCCAAGAACAAGAATGTTATACTAAATTTGTAGAGTCAGTTACACACATTAAAGTTCAAGCAGAATGAAAAAATAGAAGCTTTCTAAGAAGAGTTACAGAATTGAGGGCTTCACTTCTAGCCCTAGGAGAAGTGGTCACAGATGATGCTCTCATTCCCATTGTTCTGAGAGCACTCCCCTCTTCTTACCACATTTTTGTCACAACACTAAATGTGTCAGATATGACAGTTAGTTTTGACAAACTGGTAAACCTACTGCAACAAGAGGAAGCAATGCACAATAAGGATGATGAAGAGGAGAAAGCACTTGTCTTCACATCAAAAATGGAAAGGAAAAGGTAAAGGAAAACCTAATTCCTATCAAAAATCCCAAAATCAAAATCAGTATCAAGGGGATAGACAACAGAAGAAGCAATGTCCAATCTGCAAAAGAGGACATAACCTACAAGATTGTTGGTATAATACTTACAAGAAAGGTTCATCAAAAAACTCTGGACCACAACAATCTAACAAGGGACATTCTAACTACAATCAAGGTAGAAAAAGGGGAACTGGAAAAGAAGACCCCACCAAGCAAGGTAATATTGTTGAGCAACAAGAACAATCAGAAAATGAAGACTTCTTGTTCACTACTCGATCAAGTGAACCATCCACGTCATCTAGTGATGTTTGGTATGTTGATTTGGGGGCCACTCGACACATGACCAGCCATAGAGATTGGTTTATTTCAATGAGGGACACGCCATGAAAAATCATGTTTCGTTGGGAGATGATTCTTCATATACAATTCAGGGGATTGGGAACATTTCTCTACCCCTTGGTTCACAAATGTAGACTATCGGATGTCCTATATGTCCCTAGGTTGACAAAGAATCTTCTTTCAGTCAGTCAACTCCTAGATCACAACCTAAAAATTGACTTTGATAGTCAATCCGGCAAGAAAACGTGTTTGATTCGAGACAAATCAAGAGGCTCAAAAATAATTGCAAAAGCCTCCAATGTGGGACGCATGTTCCAACTTGATTTTGTTCACAGAGATGATCAAGCACTTGTGGCTAAGAACTCCACCTCAACATAGTTGTGGCATCAGAGATTTGGTCATGTAAGTTTCAAATATCTCAAAACACTTTCTGGTGTAATATGGTACATGGGCTACCATCTCTTCAGAAGGATACAGATAAGTGTCCTCACTGCCTAGCAGGAAAACAACACAGAGCTTCATTCCAGAGGAGTACATTTTGAGCTCATGGTAAACTTGACCTGGTTCATACCGATCTTTGTGGTCCGATGCAGCCAAGTCATTCTAGGTTCCAGTACTTCATGCTTTGTGTTGATGACTATTCAAGAAAAATGTGGATTTTTGTCTTCGCAAGAAAAGTGAAGCATTTGAAACCTTCAAAAAGTTCAAAGTAGTAGTTGAGAATGAAACTGGTCATCACATCAGAACTCTCCACTCAGATCGAGGGGGAATTCACTAGTGATGAGTTCAGAGACTACCTACAAACTCATGGGATTCATCGACAAATGCCTCCTCCACACACACCACAACAAAATGGTGTTGTTGAGAGAAGAAATCATACTATCATGGAAATGGTGTGATGCATGATCGATGATTCCAGACTTGCAAAGACATTTTAGGGGAAGAAGCAAAGAAAACAATGTATTTGTTGAACAGAGTGCACCCATTGTTGCTCTTGATGGAGTAACACCACAAGAAGCATGGTCAAAATGGAAACCATCTATTGCACACCTTAGAGTATTGGGTGCAAAGCAAGCATGCACATACCCAAACAGAATAGAAAGAAATTGGACATGAAGTCACAGAAACTCATCTTCATTGGGTACAGTGAAGAGACTCTTGGGTATAGATTGATGGATCCTAAGACTAGAAAAGTCTACACCAAGCAGAGATGTTGAGTTTTTTTGAGAAGAAGGAAGCAGAGACTCCTCCTCTAGACTCACAAGAAGTAGATTTTTCACCAGTTGTAAAAATTGAAGCTGATGTTCCCTCGAAGATGAAAGTGATGATGGGGATGATGGTGTTGATCAGATAGAACCATGACCCATGGGAATAGTTCAACGTATGCCTAAATGGTGTACAAGTACATTACGAGATGCAAGAATGGATGCTCCACCGAGATACATCCACCCCTGGACCATGGACTCGCATAGTAAAGCAAGAGAAGAAGTTAACTTTGCCTTGATGAGTAGAGTTATTGAATCAGATGAGCCCTCAACATAGTCCAGGAAGCCCTATAGTCAAAATCTTGGAAAGATGCCATGGATTCTGAATATCAATCAGTGATGAAGAATAACACTTGGCAACTTGTCGATCTTCCACCAGGAAGAAACCCATTGGATGCAGATGGATATTTAAAACAAAGTACAAAGTAGATGGGACAGTGGACAAGTATAAAGTGAGACTTGTAGCAAAGGGGTATGCACAAAAAGAAGGCATTGACTATGAGGAGACATTTTCTCCCATAGCTAAGATCAAAATGATCAGGATGATCTTTGCTCTAGCTGCTACTCAGTTTGGATGGAAAGTCCACCAAATGGACGTAAAAAGTGCCTTCCTAAATGGAGATTTACAAGAAGAAGTCTACATGACTCAACTTGAGGGATATGTAGTACTTGGTCAAGAAGCAAAGGTATGCAGACTCAGGAAATCTTGTATGGCCTCAAACAGGCACCCGGGCATGGTACATCAAGATTGATGAGCATCTCGTACAACATGGATTTGTTAGAAATCCATACGATCCCAATCTCTACCTCAAAAAGCAAGGGGGAGATGTGATTGTTGTTGTCTATGTCGATGATCTAGTCATCATTGGTAGTTTAGTGAGGATGATCGATGCAATGAAGAAAGATCTTAATCGATCATTTGACATGACTGATCTCGGGATGATGCATTATTGTCTTGGATTGGAAGTATGGCGTAGAAAGAGAATCACATTTTTGTTTCTCAGATGAAATATACCAAGACTATGCTCGAGAAGTTTAGGATGATGGATTGCACACCAATTGCTACACCCATGGAGAATAGATTACAGTTATCTCATTCAGATCCATCTCCTGAGGTAAGTGCCACTCTCTATCAGTGCTGATTGGGAGTCTCATTTACTTGACCTACACTAGACCAGATATCAGCTTTGTAGTGAGCTATCTATCCAAGTTCATGTAGGAACCCAAATTTTGTCATTGGAAAGCAGCAAGGTGCATTTTGAGATATCTCAAAGGATCAGTGGATCTTGGTCTAGAATACAAGAAGAATGACAACTTCTTCTTGACTGGATATTCGGATTCAGATCATGCAGGTAACATTGATGATAGAAAATCCACTTCTGGATTTGTATTCTTTATGGGATCTGGACCAATATCATGGGGAAGCAAGAAACAACACTTCATTTCTCACTCTTCCATAGAAGTTGAGTATCATTTTGCAGAGAAATTTATCTGTGAAGTGATTTGGCTACGTCGCATACTAGAAGGACTTGGAATACCACAGGACAAACCGACCACCATGTATGTTGACAATGAAGGTGTTCTCAAACTTGTTCGCAATCCATTTTTCATGAGAGAACAAAGCACATTGAGGTACAAGTTCATTTCATACGTGAACATGTGTTGAAGCACAACATCCAGCTTCAATATTGTCCAACAACTGAACAACGGGCATATATCTTCACAAAGTCACTTGCACGTGACAAGTTTGAGTTGTTCAGAGAGTTCCTCTCCTCATCCCTTGAGACAATGCACAATTAAGGGGGGGAATGTTAGGTTAATTATTTACCTAATATTATTAATTATGCATTATATAATTAATTATTTATTAATTAATTATTGTTGTATTTTGTTATATGGTTTTATCAACC
The DNA here is from genome assembly GCA_018340775.1 of Taxus wallichiana var. yunnanensis. Classification (NCBI taxonomy): domain Eukaryota; kingdom Viridiplantae; phylum Streptophyta; class Pinopsida; order Cupressales; family Taxaceae; genus Taxus; species Taxus wallichiana. The sequence continues at coordinate 928,504,974 of CM031239.1, read as the reverse complement.
ATATTTGGCTTATTATTTTCATGGGTATAATTGTTATGTAGTTATAACAATTATGTGCTTCCCGGATGTAATATTGGAAGCTACTGTACTAGTTGTTGCATTGTTGCAACTCCTATTTTGTTTGTATTCAGTTGTACAATACCTATAAGTATTTCGGGGTGGTTAGAGTAGGTGGATTCAATGCATTACATGGTTGGTTGAAGCGAGGTTCAAATTCTTCCCTCTCTCCTTCTCTCATTCTTCTATATATTGTAAAGGAGGGGCATATTTCAAGAGGTTGGTCATCTTTTCTCTCCTGTCCCCTCTCTCTTTCTTCCCTAGGGTGGAATGTGGAGTTTAAGCCTCCTCTCATGGCTTTATAATGGCATTTTCTTGCCTCTTTCCGTTGATGATGTACTGTGTGAACTCATGGAGCAATAAAATTTGTTTCGTGATGCATTTTTCCTATCCTTGCTTACTTTATTGTCTCTTCTCACCTCTCTCATTGTCAGGGGTATATTGTGCGTAGTTCTTGTTTCTATTGAAGGTTTTGGGAGCTTTGTTTAATGGGTTTGAAGTGGTGTTCAATTTGATCAGTATCTTTGGTTTGTGATGCACACGTCCATCCTCTCCATTGCTCACCTCTCTCCACTTGACAATTGTATTTGTGATCAGCAACCCCCTTCTCTTGGTGCTATCACCTCGTAGTGTAGGATCTCTTTACTTTCATGATCTCTCTCCCTATCTCCTTGGCATTGTTAGATTAGGAGTAGATAGTCACATTTCCTTCCTTAGAATTAGTTTAGCATTAGGATTAGGAAGAAGAATATGGCTTTCTTGAGAGGGCCATCTCAATACGCAAGTCCACAGCTTGAGAGATGGTCCCATGCTATGCAATCACACCGGATGCCCCACTCAAATCCGAGGTCATTCGGGGGTGCTGTGATTTTTCACTAATAGTACTTACCCATTGACAAGGTTTCTTGGCACCAAGTTAAATAGGCCTCTATCTCCTCGGTCCACTTTGTGTAAGTTGAGGCAGCATTTCAACCATGAAGTCAAGCTTCTCCTATGAGCTTTAGTGTCTTAGAAAATTTCCTTCCCATAGACAAGATGCCCTGCAACCAATTTTAAATGCCTTCATTTGTGTCTTAGCCCTTGAATGAACCATGTGATCCTCCATCCTTTGAATATTCTTTAGTATATCAACATTCTCCATTTGACTATTGTCATTGTATGCATACCCTTGTTTCGGATATGTTTCATAGCCAAACTGGTTTTGACACTGCTCATATGGGTAAGCATAATGGTTTTGAATTTGATCATAATGTTGATCTGGAGGAGATGAGAAATACATTGGAGGTGGACTACACCGCCGCTGCTACAAATGTGAATTCCAAGATGGGAATGAAGCCATGACTACACAACTTCATGAATGGCAGAAGATGGAAGATGTGGAAAGAAGAATGGGTGGAAATGGATGGAAGGAAAGTTTCAGTAACTCAAATAATGGGTTGTTGACCATATGGAGTCGCGGATGTGATTTGCATGTGCCTCCAAAGGCTGAATCTCACCAAGAACACATCAACTTAATGAAATGAAGTGATAAGGTGCTCCAAACCTATCCCAACGGGCGCTCACATTAGAACCGTTATCATGAAATTACAACACACCCTCGAATGGCCTTAGATCTGAGTGGGGCATTCAGTGTAATTTTTGTAACATTGGATCATCTCTCAAGTTGTGGGACTTGCGAGCTCCTAAACCGCCCGCCACAATCTACTCTAATGCAGAAAATTATCTAATCCTAATCTAACTTTCCAAGGACCGGGGAGAGAGAGTGCATGAAAAAAATCCTACACTAAAGCGGGATACACCGAAAAGGAGGGTTGTTGATCACAAATCCAATTGCCTAAAATGGATAGGGATGAGAAATAGAGAGGATGGACAAGATGTATCACAGACCAAAGATAAAGTTCACGCAAAACACCAATTCAAACCCATTAAACACAGCTCCCAAAACCTGCAATAGACATTAGAGATATGCAAAGTATACCCTGCAATGGTGAGAGGAAAGAAGAGACAATAAAATAAGCAAAGGATGGACAAAATGCATTATGAAACAAATTTTATTGCTCCATGAGTTCACACAAGTACATCATTAGTGGGAAAGAGGCATGAAAATGCCATCAAAAGCAAAGAGAGGAGGTTTAAGCTCCATATTCAACCCTAGGAAGAAAGAGAGAGGGGGCAGGAGAGAAAAAATGACCAACTCCTTTACAAATGTGCCCAAGATTACAATTTATAGAATTACAATCCTAGATTTGTCTTTTCAACCACTTGGAAGTTGTCATAAATGAGTGCAATTGATGGTATGTTACTTACAAAAGGATCCCCATGCTATCCCATGTGTTGCAGAAGAGAAATAATGATGACCATGCCTCATTAAATGCATCCCAACTACCAATTAAAACATTGTTTTGAACCTTGACACATTTTTCAGCAAAATTGGCATCAAAACTTCATCAATTTCTATATTTCTTTCTGTTGTGCACTGGGCTTGGATTCATGATTCCAACGTGACAAATTTTGCGTGATTTCGTTGAGAAATGCAAAAGTAATGGCCATTCAAAGTTTCATGTGAAAAACTGTCGTTTTCCTTTGTTCCGTGGATTTTCCAGTTTTCTACAACATTCTGCATGGATTTGGTTTTCTACGGCATTCCGTGCCTTTTTTTCCGTGGATTTTGTTATGTGGATTTTTCCATGGATTTTTTCCTCACGGATTTTTCCATGGCTTTGTTTTTCTAGGACTTCCACGGATTTTTTTCTACAGCGCTTTGTTCTACAAACTTTGTTTTTGCAGCCTTTCCATGCTTTTCTCGCGGTACTTTTTATGCGGATTTTTCCACAAACTTTGTTATGCGGTTTACAATGGATTTTTCTATAACACTTTTTTTCGTGGCTTTTTTGCGGACCTTGTTCTCGTAGCTTTTTCCATGGCCTTTGTTCTACGTACTTTTTGTTCGCAAACTTTAATTTTTGCGGCTTTCATGGATTTCTTCGGCACTTTTCTTGCTCAAGAAATTGTGCAAGTTATCAAAATTACCTTAGGGGTGAATTTTGGATAACAAGACCTAACATGGCACATATCATATATAAAATGATATGTATTCTTGTGATATAAAAGAAGATTTTTTCCAAGATGGGAAGGACATAAACTTTGATACACAAAGTGATTTCGCTCCTAATTTATGATTTGAATGCAAGAAATACATTGAATCTCTTTTACTTGAAGATATATTTGTTGAAACCAGTATCGAAAGGCATTACATGGATCCTAAATTGGTGAGGATTGTCGATAAAAGGGATGAGTACATAACCAAGATAGATGTGTTGAATGCATGGAGGAGGGTCAAGTGCATTAGATCCCAAAAACACCAACATGACAACACTAGTATCAACTTGTGGCATGTTACAAAGAGGGATACATTTTTCTATTATCAAAGTTGTGTGGGACTAACATGCCTTTCATTATGGGCCTTCAAACACCATGGATGCTTGAAATGATGGTTCGAAATTCCCACAAACACCATCATTACAATGGATTAAATAATATCAAATAATAAATATGGGGTAAGGTCATTGTTATCTCATTTCCAAACATATTTTATATTTAGATATACTTGTTTATGTCATTATCATTCTAACCATATTTTCATGTACACATTTTCCTCAGTACTAATTATACAAACTTCTTTTCTTCGACAAGAAAAATGCTAGTGTGCTTGTCGCATCATTGGTAGTTTCATCTTGTAATAAAGTTTCCAATATATATGTATGGCTTGTTAAAGTCCAAAAAGGGGGAAAAGGAAAAAGATGGATTTGCATGTCAATGCATTCATTACAAATGATGCAACTTCCGAAATACAAATTATAAGGTACAAATTTACAAACATTTCGTTTCTATAAATTTTATGCACAAAATTTACAACCCTAACAATGTTGTTTGTGTGTTAGGGTTATATTCAAATGGCGTGTTTTGTTATGCATTTGGAATGTTAACAAGGATTCGCTAAAGAATATTTATAGGTATTTTTCTTCATTTGGTCATACAATGAAACATTAAGTTTGTATTACTTATTGTCTATAAAATGTTTATTTACAGATATATAAAGAAGGAGGTGGGGATAGTTATGTTTCAAATACTAGGCAACATCATGTGCACCATCACCGATAATGAGCACATGACCTTTTACTCATCAACGAATTCATGAAGGATTTCAAAGAGGAGACAATGTTTATGGAGTACTTGAGAAAGATGTGGCCCTGTAAGAGGGACATAGTAGTAAGTGTTAATTGTAGTACTTGTGATTCTATTTACAACTATGTTTAGAGTTAACATTTTTTTTGGTCATTTCTAATGTTTTTATTATTTCTACGTTCAGCTATGTGGTCAAAACATTTCTATGACTTCATCCATGCCAATCAGGATATGAATGCATCAATAAAATCATATCATTATTTCTTGAAGACATGATACTTATGCAATCAGAGAAAAAATTCACAAGGAGAAAGGATTGGTTGTTGTACACATTGGTGTTTTAAGATGAACCACATTAAAAAAAAGGAAGTTACAACTATCGGGATTCCCGACAAATTACAAGGAGAAGGAAATTTTGGCACTGAGAGGGCCAAAACAATATCTGATAGTGATTGTTGTGCAAAAAATACAATTCTTGGGTCTTATATGGTTAGAAGTCAAACATCATATGGTTACTCGGCACTCAAGTCTATCAACTAGACTCTCTTTGTGGGTTGCGAAGTCCGAGATACTTGTTCAAGGTTCTTACCACAATTGTACCTCTTTCGATTCCTCCTCATCGATTCATCATCATGTTGGGCTACGAGATGTCCCTTCTACTTTCACAAGGGGACGTCATTTGGAATTTTGAAAATGTTTGTGCCCTGATGTGTTTGTTTGACTCGAAGACCCCTGTTTCAATTCATCAGAATAAAGCAGCGGTGATCAAATGTCATGAGTATTGGTTTTGCATATTTGACACCACCTCTTGGACTTTTGAGCTTGCTGCCCTTGATGTTGATGTGCTTGTGTTTGCTTTTCTAGGGGGACCTTTTCGATACTTCTGGCCACGATGTGGCTTTGAGAAAAGGGCTTTGTCTTGGGACTCATCTTGGACTAAATTGATGGCCTCCTCCTACTACAACAAGTTCATGAGTTCTTCGAACGTCACTTTACTCTTGGATACATTCAAAGATCGTAACGAACACTTGAACCGAGAAGGAGTGCCTCGAGGTGATTGGTACTAGAATTTTTTTCTTCTACCTTTTCACCGAGTGCTAGTAACTTCGTTCACAGCTCAGCCACCCGACATAAGAACTCCTCAACTTTCTCATTTGACCCCATAGAAATGGTGTGCAATTTCAACTAAAGATTGAGAATCTTAGTCTGATTCTTTGCCTCAAAGATGGTTGCGAGTTTATCCCATGCTTCTTGTGGTTTCTTTGCATCCCAAACATGCAACAGACATCATCGAGAGATGCTCAAAGATGATCAACATCAATGCTTTGGCACTAGCCATCTCATATTTTATGAGTTCATCAAGGGTAGTGGGAACTGTTGCTGACCCTGTGACGATGCCCCATAACCCTTCAAATTGAAGGATCGTTCGCATCTTTGTTTTCCGGCCGCAAAATCTGGCCCTTTAAGTAACTGAGCATCCAAGAGTAGAAGTTTTAGTGCAGACATTGTAATAAAATAAAATAACGTTTTATTTATTTATTTCAAGAGATATTACAAATTTACTCACCAATGAGAAGAACCATCTCGTAGATGCTCTCGATACTCGCGTGTTGAGAGACGACAACACTTTGTGGGGCGTTCTTCTTTGTCTTCCCAATCGGCATCGTACCCGGCTTCTAGTTCTTCTCAACTCGCTTGGCTTGGCAACTAACGTCAAGAGGAAATACTCCAAGAGTATTTGATAATGGCATGAGTTTTGTTATTTACAATTTTGGTATGATGGAGGGGTGTGAAAAAGTTTTGAAGTTGTGAATAACCCCGTTACAGGGGAATCTCATACATTCTTATCAATTTATTAAATCTAGGATCCAACTTATTGATCCTACACAATTTCTATTCTATCTAGGTTCTACATAGGTCCATGTATATTATCCATGCATTAGTGTTTAGGATTCATCCCGTAAAATATGTGATTCATGAAATTTAGCAAAGTGTGTATACAAAGTCCGGCTTTAACAATTATAGCTCCTTTCTTCGGACTCCATATTCATTCAAACTTGTGCATAATGATTCTCCACTCTCTTTCTGAGATCAACTTGTAAAGTAACTTCTTACTTATAATCACCTCTTCGAATATTGCATGCTACCCAACTCCAACCACCTGCACCTGCTGTGTCTCCAAAATGCTACTAATCATGAATGACATTACAAATCATTAATGGTATTATTGGTGTTACCATCACAACTTTGGTGGTAATTGCTACTTATAATGTACACTCAAATTATAATGTACATTGTGGAATTTGGCTTGAAATTTTATAAAGCCCGTCAAATCCATTTTATGCATATCCTGCAATCAATGTTGTCCATGAAACCACATTTTTGAGGCATTTCGTCAAACAGTTCACGTGTCTTGTGTAAGGTTCTACATTTTACATATATGTCTACCAGAGCATTTGCAACTACAACATCTGACTATCTTTTATGCTTTGATGGATGTCCATACTCTGTTCCAGAGCTCATATTTTGGAACAGTCCGGGAGTACGCTAGCAAATGTAAACTGATCGGGTTGGAAACCTGTTTGGTGTATACGGTGAAACATTGCGACTCTCTCGCGAGGAAACCCATGTCTTCTGTATGATGCCATAATCGTATTCCATGAGAAGCTGTCTCGTTGTTTCATTTCGCCAAACACTTTACGGGCATCCATCAAACTTCCGCACGTGCATACATGTAAGTAAGTTTATTATGAACAGTAACACTTCTTCGTGTAGCAAATTCCATTCAGATTATTTTTCTTCTCTGTAATTCTCACACCCGGGCTTCGATTACACAAACTATTGAAAACAAAAATGTGGGAGGAATCCCCAGTGTGCTGGAGATGAAAGAAGATTGTGTGAAATATGGAGGGGTGAGCGAAATATATAGCGTTTAATACTGCCCACTATACTTAGTAACAAAGGTTCGTTTGTGGTAAGAGAGATCCAAATGGATGAAATGGAAGGAGGAAAAAGATGTACAGAGTATACGCATTGCCATGTATTCTGAGCCAGCATTAAAAATATAAAGAATATAAGATAATATTCCCTTTCGGAGAGATTAATTAGTTGAAGGAAAATCTACTGAGAGATTAATTAGTTGAACGGAAAACCTACTATGATTTTTTTCTCATGAAGGATATATTTACAATCTTAAAAGGGAGTACTCGAGGATTAGAAAAGAGGTAGGAACATGGATGTTACATATCATTTAGATGTAGGCCATTGAGTAGAATATGTTATCATTGCAATATATGGGTTTCTATGATGTCATAATGTAGTCTCTTTCTTTTTTAATTTAATGATTTATTTTTGTATTTTTGTAAACTTGTGTTTATTATTATAGGTTATTAATAAGGGCCAAGATTTTGGAGTTGAAAAGAAAATGTATATTTGTATGCTTATGTGGGTTTCAATGAGATGGTGAGAATATATTTCCATAGATTAAATATCGACTATCATATTACTAAACATAGTCATAATTGTGTTTATATAGTAGTAGATAGATTCTCAATGATGGAAAATAATAAAATTTATAAGAAATCTATTTATGCTATGTAAACAACCTAATTGTACTTTGATCATGTTCACGTCCACGTTGCATTACTAGAAATTGTCATTTATGATGTGGACAAAAGATTTTGGGGATTTTCTAAAAACCACGACACAAAGTTCAACAAGTCCACCACATTTCATCCTCGATCGATGGAAAAAGATATGTCGTAAATAACATGATCATCCATCTTCTCCAAGTGTACATTTGAAGATACAACACACATTGGATGGAATCCTTCTTTTTATTCAACATATAGATATAACAAAGCTCTACACAATTCTACCACACACAACTCATTTTAGGTTTCTTTGGGTTGCAGACATATTGATCTAGCTTATCACACACTACCATTAGAAATAGTAACTCTTTCATCCCAAAAGGAAGTTGAATAAGTTATTACTTTAACTAAACGTGCTTAACAAATTCAAGAACAAGTGTAAACCATTATGAAGCGGGAAAAATGTTGAATATAAACATTACCATGACAACACCACCCACCTTTTAGGTTGGTGATTGGTTATGGATTCACTGTGAAGTAAAGACAAGTAGAACCTTATCTAAGCTTCATATATGTAAGTACAAACCTACCCTATACTATCACCAAGTAAGTGAGAGATAAAATTTTGAGATTAGTCCTCCTTACCTTTGGTTACATCAATATTTAACACATAATGTGTGTGCCACTACTTTTCACCAAAATTTCTATATTACACTTTAGAGTTGTTGAGAATCTTTAATAGTAAAATAATCAATCTTAATCTTGAGTAATTATGAACTAATGGATTGATGATTGGATATGAATTAGTTTTTACCAACCATATTTTAATGGTCCAATGATGCTTCATATTCCTCTTTGTATATTAATACATTATTAAATAATTTGTAAACTAGTGTTAAGATTAATGATAAACATAGAAGTCTTGGTTCCCACACTTGAATCCCTCCTTTGAAACATTTAACACCAGCACCTATGTGGATCATGATGCCCTACCCGCCCTTGTAATTCTAGAGTCATGAATGCTTCATGGATATGGGTAATGCTTTGGGTAAATTTTTAGCTGTAGATCCCAAGACTAAATCTTATAATCATACCACATTTTCTCAGATTTTGATGGACATGGATATGTGTGGATTTTCCAGCTACCATGGAGCTTAAAGTTAAGGATGCAATATTGACAAAAACCCGGATTTTGAAGGATTCTCATTTAGATGTAGAACTTGTTTTTCTCTAGGACATCTAACTTTTGATTGTCCTATCATTAAGAAACAAATCGGGCAGCAAGGTATCATGGTGAAAGGATTTTAAACCGGATAATTTAGTGGTATATGCTCTTGAGGAAAATGAATGTGAAAATTATTTAGTTATTCTTATGGATAATCACAATGAGAAGAAGGGTGAGATTGCATCCTCTCCCTCTAACCCTTCTCTTGATTCACAACAGGAGTTGCAAGAAAGGATGGGTGCTTTGGCCCCATGGATCTATGTTGACTCATATTTTTCCAACCAAGGGGTTGTTTATATCTATCTACATGTCCACCGGACGAGAATTTGGATCCTAATGGGGGTAGATGGAAGGTTGTGATCAACGAAGAAGAAAGGAAAAGCTAAAACTTCCCCTCTCAAGATGAGCCTTAGATCCCATAGGGGAAGACTCTAGGAGTTAGGGGTTGCTCTTTGGGTCGACGATCAGCAGCGATTTTGACCGATTGGATTTGGGGGCCCTTCCTCCTTCTTGGTTTTTCGATGTCTAGTTTCATTTGGCTTATTTGGATGCTTCACCTTTGGCCTTTGGGACTTATTACTTGATGTTTCGATTTTGTGCTCGATATATATCTCCCTCCCCGGGTAAATATAGACAAACAAAAGAATATGGAAATCAAAGAAACTCAAAACCCGACATTTATTTACGCCACCACTAGCGTAGGTTGAAGAATGTCAACATGAAAAAGGTTACGCCTGGCGAGTTCAAGAATATCGACATGAAAAAGGTTGCACCCTAGCGCAGGTTGAAGAATGTCGACATGAAAAAGTCGCGCCCGGCACAGTTGAAAGCGCAAGTCAGAAGGTGTCGACATGGAAAAATTCATGCCCCTGGTGCAAGGTTGGAGGTGCAGATCAAAAGGCACCAACATGGAAAAATTTACACCCAAGGCGCAAGTCGAAGGTGTCGACATGGAAAAAGTCGCGCCCTGGCGCAGGTCGGGAGCACCGCACAGATCGTATGAAAGTGTCGGCACCAAATTTTCAGTGCCTATGGTGCACTTAAAATTATGTTGACATGAGGATAGATGTGCCAAGGTGCACCTTCAGGAGGTGCAACATTTTGAGCGTTGACACCCCGAACCCGACAGAAAGCAAACCCTGACCCAGATATTCAAATGGCCATAACTTTTCACAGGGAGCTCGGATTCACGCAAGGTTGGACTTTTTCGGAAAGCTTACAAGGTCCTCTACCCAACTACGACTAGATATATTTAATTGGGTGAGAAAAGTTCTTCAAAAATGCAAAATACAATTCGCCATTTTTTGGGTTTGCTAGGGTTCTCACCTACCACCATAATGAGATGAATTAAATACAATCTGGAGGTGGTTGGGGTAGATTTGGAATTCCTCTCTCTTCCCTCTCTCATTCTTCCTATAAATTGTAAGGAGGGGCTTCTTTCTAAAGGTTGGACATTCTTGTTTTTCCCCCTCCCTTCTTCTCTTTGGCAGGTGAATTTGTGGAGTTCAAACCTCCCATCTAAAATTGTAATGCAACTTTGCCTCTTGGCATTTTGTAGTGTATTGTATCAATCTTTGGAGCAAATAATGCATGTTTGTGGATGATTCTCAACCCTCTCTGTGTTCATTTGCATCCTCCTGATCTTTCACTACAAATTTGGTTATCTGTGCATGATCTTGCATTGCATTTTAATGGTTTGTGTTTATTGGCAAGACAGTGTTCTTCATTCCTCGGTGCATCACCTTTGTTAGTTTAGGTTTATTTTTATGCATCTTCTTACCCTGTCTCCTTGGAAAGTTAGATTAGGTTTTTGAGTAAACCTCTACGCATTTTTATGTGTGCATCTGAACAGAGGAATAGGAACCGGCCTTCATCCGGAGAGCTTTTCCGATTCGCAAGGTCCCACACTTGGGAAAAGCTCCATGTTATGCAATCGCACTGAGAGTCTCAACCCATCGAGTTAGTAGACATTCAGGGGTGCTTGTGATTCGCCATCAATAGTTTTGGCATGCCGGTGGGACCAAGAGGTCATTCCACAAGATTTGAAGGAATTTTCAAGAAATTTGGACTTAGAAATTGCAAGTTTTACAATTTCAGATTTTTTTCACCTTCCAAGCTGAACTCCGAAATTGATTTTCAAGGGCTTAACTTGCTCAAAACAAGTCAAAATTTCACCAATTGATAGATCGGGGGATAATCTTCAAAAGGGTATTCTTAGATTTTTGAGATTTTGACTTTCAAAATTTCATAGTTTTTAGTATTTCAGGTTTTCCCAGGTGTCGAGCATGTCCCAAGTTCCGACACGGTGTATTTTAGGTTTTGTAAGTTGCCTTGCATGACCTGAGTTTCACCTATACCTTTCGGGGATTAGTAGCTGCACAACAAGACCCGATAACCAAATTAAAGAACTGTATCTTCCGGGTCCTTCAAAGTTTTAAATTCTATTTTTAATATTGTCAAGTTTGGTGTGTAACTTGGCAGAATCCAGCCTTTTGAGGCTTGTTCTCTAACACATCTGGTGACTCCAAAGGGATAGAATTCAGTAGTGTAGCAACAAAAGTTGCCCAGGCACATGAGAAGAATTCGAACCAGGTCTGATACTCGAGAAGAGGGGCTATTTGTCTACTTGCAACTATCACCAGGCAGAGGAAGGAGAGGAAGAGGACCACAAAGATCACCATCTCCACCTAACCGGACTTTGTCTACACCTCCACCTGGTAGACCTTTTCTCGCATCAACCAGAGTTCTTAGGCCAATCATAATGGCACATCTACCACCGAATCCCTTTGTCAATTTCATGGGAAGTAGTCCACTTGCCCTAAATGCTCATAATCAGGTTCTAGTTGCAGCGCTAAAGAATATCCCCTATTTCACAGAGAAAATCATACTACTCCTATTGACCACATCCAGGATATTGCCAATGCATGTGCAATCCATGAAATAAATGAAATGGATGTTACAGTCAAGTTGTTGGCTTCATCTTTTAAAGGTAAAGCCTTACAGTGGTTTAGGAGCCTAACAAGCAGGTCTATTATGAATTGGAACCAACTTTTTTCAGCTCTTTGCAACCAATTCGGGGAGAGGGTAGACAATTTGTCTTTATTGGAACAACTGACGACAATCAAAAGAGCTCCTAACGAACAAATGATAGATTTCAACTTCAGATTCCAATGGACATGGGATAGGATTCCAATAGTTATTAGACCAACCGCCGAAGGTGCATTCCTTTATTTCTTAAAGGCTATAAATTCAGACATAGCCATGATGATCCAATCAATGGGAGGGACAACGCTGCCAGGGGCCTATGACACAACTATCAGAGTAGAGAACTATTTGATCCAAGCTGGCAAGCTTGCACCAAGGCCACCAATGCCTCTCTATCCGGATATGGGAAATCCTACAACCAGTCAAGCACCAGAGTTGAATCCCATTCCAACTCCTAGAAATCAAAGCAATAATGAGGCATCGACTTCTTCAAATACTTCAAAGGAATTGCAGGAGGTTATGAAACAACTACAGAACCTTGGAAATGAGTTGGTGACTATCAAAAGACAACAAGCTCAAAGTGCTAGACCGTATCAGCCTCAAGCACAGTACCAAGCTAGGCCCCCATACCAACAAAATAGACCACCAGCTCAAAGTTGCAAATCAAAACCAAAACCAAGGACAACCTCAAGCTTCCAGGCCATTTCGACCGTATGATCCAAATGCAATGACATCCTCAAGAGCCTTGGTTCCAACACAAAACAACATGGCACAGGAGTACGACTGGTGTTACCCTTGCAATCTACCTCACAATCAGTCAACATGTTTCAATGGTGCACTAAATCAAGCCTTGATGGTGCAAACCATTGGTGTGTCTCAAGAACCAAGCCAAGCAGGGAATCAGCAGCAAGAAACACAACAAGAAGCACCTCCAACAGAAACCACGTTGGCCAATTGGAAAATAGAAGACTTCTGTGGAGTTAACCAACAACCTTTTCAAGGCGTGGCTGTCAACACACGGTCAAAGAAGAGAAGCATAGAAGAGGGGAAACCATCTAATCCAGTTGTTTCTCAACCCACTCCTACACAACAAGGGGTCAGTAGACCAAATGTAGTTCCAAATGTGTAAAATCAGCCTAAGGTACCTGTTGTAGCAACACATGCACTGTTCAAGCTCCAGAAAAGGTTGCGCCAAGTAAGGGATAGAAAAAAGAAAGATCATCCCCTTTCAACATCATCGATCAAATGAAGAAGACACATGTGAACATTTCCATGTGGGAATCACTGGTGATCTCAGGGCAATGAGATTTATTGCAAGCTGCAATGGCTAATTGGTCTGCCTCGAATGTATCAAACCGGGGACAGGAGAAAGTTCTCACTAATGCAGTGCAACCGGGTGGGGGTCAACCAAGCAAGAATTTGAAGCCTCCACCATTCTATGTGTCATTGGTTGTTGGAAACCACTTGGTACACAACTGCATGATAGATTCAGGGGCAAGTAGTTCAGTGATGCCGAAGCAAATAGCGGATCAACTGGGTCTGAAGTATGAGCTAGTGTTGAAAGGAGTAGTACAGCTGGATGGAACAACAGTTCGAATAGTTGGGGTCATAAAAGGGTTAAGCCTAACACTACATGCCTATCCTAATGTTACAGTTCTACAAGATGTGTCTGTGATTGACCTTCCGCCACTCTTTGCGTTGTGTCTATCAAGAGACTTCACTGCAAAAATTGGTGGATATTTATCTGTAGATTGGTCACACATGATTTTCAGGATGAGGTATGGGGCCAAAGCAACAATCAGGTCAGAACCAATTGCCAATTTCCATATTGAACCTCATGTGCCAAGTCCTATCAATGTAAATTGCTCAACCTTTGATCAGGAGGAGTGTTCAAATGATCTAGAAACAGGTACTAAGGTCGAGGGAATTCCTGATTTGACTTTGGATGAATGGGCAAACAAGAGTCATGAATTTGACCCATACAAGGAAATTGAAGAATCTAAATTGGGCATGTATTGTGTACATGAAGAAAATTCACCCATTCCCGACATCATTCAACCTGAACAAAAGGATGACAATGAAGTTTGGAAACTATTTTTGATGGTTCGAGAAGCAGACAAGGTGCTGGAGGTGGTGCAATGTTGATTTCACCACAAGACATCAAATATTTTTCAGCTTTTCATTTCAGTTTTCCTGTTCAAACAACATGGCTGAATATGAGGCATTGATTCATGGACTTCATTAGGCCAGGAAAAAGGGCATAAAGAACTTGCAGGTGTTTGGGGATAGCGAGCTAATCGTCAACCAAGTCAGGGGACAACATGCTACAAAGAATGACCGCATCAAGAACTACAAGAATAGGTATGGGACCTCATTGAGGATTTCAAGCTTTCAACATCGTGTCCATACCTGGGAAGAAAATGAAGCCGCATGGATAGGCTCGCAAAGAGTTGGAGCAACGTTTGATGTGGTTGACAACATCAGAAGGGAAAAAACACAACCACATATCCATGTGATTGTGAGGCCAGCAGTTCCAAATAATAACACAAGCTGGCAAGTGTTTGAGAATGATCAACAGATCGTCAATTTTTTGCAAGAAGAGGCTGAATTCTCAGCTAGGAATCAGGACAGACTAGAGCAGCAATATGGGGATCAAGTAGTGCAGCTATGGACAAACAAGCTTCCCAAGGGTTTAGTAACATTGGATTCTATCTTCAACCCTAACGACCAGTTCCGTAAGGAAAAGGCTAACATACAGGTCAAGAGAGAAGATTCAGAGCCAATTCCGGTTGGGGAAGGCAAAACACTTCAAATTGGTAAAGTGGCCACTAAGCAAGAGAAATCAGATTTCATATAGCTTTGCCAAGAATTTCCAGATGTCTTCGCTTGGAGCTATGAAGACTTGAGAGGATTCAATCCAAAGTTGGCACAACATACCATAGAATTGGATCCAGATGCTAAGCCCATCAGGCAGAAGAGACCATTCAACCCTCACATTGAGCCTCTAATGAAGAAAGAGCTAAACAAGCTAATAGAGGCAAGCATTATATTCCCGATCAAGCACTCAAGCTGGGTTGTAAACTTGGTTCTGGCCAGAAGAAGAGCGGAGAAATCAGGTTGTGTGTGGACTTTCGAGACCTCTAAGGCATCTCTCAAAGACCATTACCCACTTCCTTCAATGGAACAAATATTGCAAGTGGTATCCGGTTCAGAGAGATTCTCTCTCCTAGATGGCTACTCAGGGTATAATCAGATAATGGTGAAAGAAGATGACCAATTCAAGATGGCTTTCACCACCAAATGGGGCACCTATGCCTACAAGAAGATGCCATTTGGGCTATCAAATTTTGGAGCCACTTTCCAAAGGGAAATGGATATGGCATTCAAGGGATTGATCAATAAAATAGTTCTGATATATCTTGACGACATCACTGTATTCTCCAAAAATGCAGCGGATCACCTCTTTCATCTGAGGTAGGTATTTTAGAGGTGTAGAAGATTTGGGGTATCATTGAATCCCAAAAAATGCATATTCTTGGCTCATGAAGGAAAACTTCTAGGCCATATTGTTTCAAAGGAGGGGTTGACGATTGACCCAGAAAGAGTTGAAGCAATTCGAGCGTTGCCATTGCCAAGTCACAAGAAGGCTCTTCAAAGCTTCTTAGAAGGATCAATTTTGTCCGCAGGTTTGTTCCAAAGCTTTGCAGCTCTCGTAAAGCCAATAAGGCTGATGTTAAATAAGAGCATGGCATTTAAGTGGACATCTGAAGGCAAGGCAAGTTTTGAGGTAATAAAAGAGGCTATATCTCAAGCTCCGACTCTTATCAATCCAGACTTCTCCAAGGACTTCATGTTATATGCCTTCGGTGGTGGAGACATGATTTTTGCAATCCTGGTACAGCAAAACAAAGAGGGATTAGAACAACCAATTGTTTTCTTCATCAAGGCTTGGAGGAATATGAAACTAGGTACTCTTTCATCAAAAAGCATGTCCTTGCAGTGATCAGGAGCTTAAAGAAATTCAAGCACCTAGTCTCAAACAACAAGATCCAATTGTTGGTCTCTCATGTGGGAGTCAAGGACTTCCTTCTAAATAAGGATCTGAATGAGAAACGTGCAGGATGGATAACCCGTGTCATGGAATATGACATCGAGATCAAGGTCACAAAACTAGTACGTGGAAAAGGACTATGTGAACAGCTAGCTTTGAGTCGGCAAGTTGAAGCAGGTGATGAAAAAGAGACTGTCTTGGTACTACAGGATGGTCAAGAACAGGAAAATGATGATGTTCCTGCTCCTTGTTGGACTCAGAATATGATACACTTCCTACATGGAGGCTTATGCCCTCCAGAATTGAGCAAATAAAAAAGGAGATACTTCAGATTATAAGCCATTCCATATGTGCTTATTGATGTTGTTTTGTTCAAGAAAGACATCAATGGAGTTCTATTGAGGTACATTGGGACAAGTCAAATTGAAAGCGTGTTACAAGATTTTCATGATGGAGATTTGGAGGACATTTCACCCCACGAGTAACATCTCTCAAGATAATGAAGGCAGGGTATTATTGGCCCACAGTGTTCAGTGACTGCTATACATGGATAAGAAAGTGCAAGAAATGTGCACTCTTCACAGGCAAAGAAAGACTAGCAGCGCTTCCATTGCACCCAATTTTGGTTGACCAACCATTTATGCAATGGGGATTGGACTTCATCGGGGTCATCAATCCAAACTCAAGCCAAGGCCACAAGTGGATTCTCACGGCAATGGACTATTTCACCAAGTGGACCGAAGCATAGCGCTCAAAGAAGCAAATGAGTCTAACATACTAGACTTTTATGAAGGGATAGTGACCAGGTTCGGTGTGCCGCCACTATCATATCGAGACAAATGCATTGGCATTCATAGGTTCCAAGATTACGAGAATGGGCTGTCAAGAATGGGATCTATTTGAGCACCTCTTCAAAATATTACCCCCATGATAATGGGAAAGTAGAGTCCACAAACAAGAATTTGCTAAGAATCATCGAAGGACTCGGATGAAAACCAAATGACATGGCATACCAAGCCAAAATCAGCATTATGGGCTGATAGGATAATGCCAAAAGAGGTCTGAGTAATTCTCCCTACAAGTTGGTCGATGGGAAAGAGGCGATGTGCCTATATCATTAGAATTTCCAGCATTGGAGCTCATGAAGTAGTTGGAGTTGTCTGAGTTCGAACCAATGGAGGCCAGGTATGCAGAGTTGATGGAATTGGAAGAAATCAAAGAACATGTAGTTCAAACGATTGAGAAGGATCGAGCCTTAGTAAAAGATGGTTTGATAAGAAGGCAAGAGCAAGGACCTTCAAAAGGAGACCTAGTTACGAAATGGGATGCAGATCGGACAAAACCAAGAAGGCATTATTTGTGTTTTATTGTCCTTAAAGCAATCCCAATAGATGAATAACCACATACATTATTTGTGTTTTATTGTCCCCTCAAAATTCCTCTCTTTTGAAAGTTGAAAATTTTGAAAATTTTGAGTTGGAAC
Organism: Taxus wallichiana var. yunnanensis; assembly: GCA_018340775.1. Taxonomy (NCBI): domain Eukaryota; kingdom Viridiplantae; phylum Streptophyta; class Pinopsida; order Cupressales; family Taxaceae; genus Taxus; species Taxus wallichiana. The sequence goes on along the minus strand of CM031239.1, from coordinate 928,487,395 downwards.
CCTTTAGAAGTGTTTTGGTAAAAGTGGAGATTCAAAGAGATGGTGAAATTCCATTTGTTTGGAGTCATTTTAGTAACTTGCGAGTGCATCAGACATTTTTTCCCTCGTGTCCCAAGTTCCCCCAGGCTTCCTGATCACCGATCACCCACATCGGTCGAATCGGCTCTTCACATCCTTCATATCCCAAGTACCGATGGGCCTCCTATTCACCGATTCACCGATTTTCCCATAAGTCCTTTTCCATCAGATTTTTAAGAATTTTTCAACCCATTTGTCTCAAGTGCGCCTAGGCTTCCTTTTCACTGATTCCCCGCATCATCTGAATCGGCTCTTCACGTCCTTAACATTTATGTGTCCTTGGACCATCTGTGCTCTTTTGGCCCGCATTCCCCTCATCACCTGCATTGGCCGAATTAACTCTTCAGGTCCCTCATGTCCCAACGTCCCATGGACCGTCTAGGCTAATTTTTTCTACTTTTCCCACATTTCTCCTTTTTGAGTCGGTGTAGGTGTATTTAATGTGCATTTATGATCTTCTCTCTCCTGAACGGCTATTTAAAGGGGTTTCCATCCATGCATTTGTCACATTGCTTGCTCGTTGTCTCTTGCCCTCATTCTTGCAAAAGTGAGTCGTTTGTTTCCACTCATGTATCTCTTTGCATTTTTATCATGAATCTATTCTTTGGAGCCTATTCTTGTTCATTGTCAAGATGAAGATCAAGTTTCAAGGACACGAGCATCTGTCCCCTTTGGAGACCTTTGTGCCCAATATTGGAGATAGTGAAGTTCGACATTTGGACTTCGATGATTTCTAGGGTAGATTAGCATGCAACAACCCTGCTCCCATGGCTCAAATGATAAATGATAGTGGAATTGCATACGCATTGGTTTTCCTATCTTTTGCAGTGTGTTGACATCGTGCTCACCTGTGGGGCTCATTTCAATCTGGATACCAAGGAGGTTGTTAATGTGCATGGAGAATTGATTGTAAAATTGGATGCTACCACCATCGCCACTACCCTACGCATTCCTAAAATAGAAGACTCCATTGTTCTCACTCTCACTCAAGCTCAGGCTTGTTTGATCAGGACAACGAGAAATATAAGGCTCGGGTAGCTAAGTCATGGCTAAAGTGCCCTAAGAAGGGAGCGTCCCGACTCTCTAAGGCATTGTTCAGGGTTGATTTCAATGAGGAACTATCATATTTCATCACTCTGCTCACCCAGATTATGGGAATGCCCTCTACCAACGACTTCCATTTTTGGATGTGTCCTTTCATAAGCATCATCTGCGAGGGTAAGAAAAACATAAATTGGGCCAAGATTATCTGTGGGAACCTGACAATCTCATATCTCACGTACACCTTGGCAACATCTCGTGAGTGGTTTGGCTTCACTTTCATTGAAGGCAAGAAGAATGAACCCATCTATGCATATTGCCCTCAATTTACCCTCAAGGATAGTAATCATAATTTTAGAAGGGTAAATGATGCCTTCACCATGTACATTGTGAGACTCTTGGAGGGTGACACTGCCAGAAGATTCTCTGATGAGGCTAAGGCCTTGATAACCAAGTATGGGGCTTTCTTCATTTAGTTTGAAGGTTCTCATACATTAGGCAGAGCTTGTTTTGAAAGCACACCTCTCAAGCTTCCCATGTTCTGCAATGAAAAAATGGATCTGGTTGAGGTGTGCTAGCTGATTGGATAAACTCCATAGAACCTATAGAGATAAGAAGATTACAGGTCTTCATTTCCCTATCACCTTGGGGAATTATACATGCAAGACAACTCTAGATGCCCAAAATATAGAAAGGGCTATTGCTCCTCTTACAGTTCATTTTTTCAAGTCCAGGACTTGTTTTGATCTAAAGAAATTCATTGATCAAAATATCATAATAACTTATCATCACCATCCTGACACTGAGGATTATTGGGCTGATTGTGCTAATGATTTTGAAGCCAGGAGGAGGCATTTTGGCAGATTGTCTCTACGATAGATCATAGACCTCAACCTCTACCAGGTGCCTGAAGGTCTTAAAGATGATGATGAAGATTTACAATCCTTTGAGTATGAAAGATCCATCAAGCACACTCCTCTGGAAACACTGGATTGGTATGTCAAGGAAAGAGATGATTTGAGTGAGATAATCACCCCTGTCATTGTCAAAACCAAGATTTGGTTTGACAGAAAGGTACATGAGCTCAGGATGAGCAAAGGTAGATCCTCTTCGAGAGATACTTCCACACCTAGGAAGGAAGTGCATATGCCTAGCACCGAGTTACTTGAGAAAACTCCTTCTTCTTCTACGATGAAATATCCCGAGTTGTCTACTCCTTCCTCTTCCACCAAAGTGTATCAGAAGAAGCTCAAGGATGTCAAACAAGAACCGATCGAGGAAGAGACCCTCTGGAGCACTCAGGATTGCCTATTGGGTCAGATAACATTATTTTTCTAAGTCATAATGATGATGATGATGATGAGATGAAAGAACCAGAAGAAATCCCTGAAACCACTGCTGAGGTTGAGAAGGAAGAATCAAGAACTGAACCTCCAAGTTTAATTGATTCCTCTACAAAGGAAATTCTTGAGGTTCCATTCATTTCTCCACTAGAGACAACAGTGGTTCATACTCTAAGTGCCATGAGTTCACTCGCACTCGAGATCCCTTGGTTCTTTTGTTTCCTCTTCTTCCTTTTCTTGGGTGTAGCCCCTAGTAGACAACAAGAAAAGAAAATCTTCTTCTCGATTAATAGGGCCTAATTTTGATGTTGTGGTAGCTTTGCTTGGTACTACCCCTCCTCCTCCAACAAAGAAAGAAAATACTACTTCAAGGTTGGTATCTGATGCTCAAGGCCAGTAGTTCCTAGAGGTTACTAGACCCAGGGTGGATAAAGAAGAGAAAGATCTTTTGATATTTGACTTAGAGCTTTCAGGATTCCAATGGGAGAATCCACAACTAAGAGTGAAGTTCATAACCTTCGAGAAACTATCACTAAGGTTATTGAATGGGTTGAGAAAGGCAAGCAAACCATGGAGCTAGTTGGAAGAATAGAACCAAGTTCTTTCCAACTTTATCAGATCATTATTGACAAAAGATAAAGTTTTGGATCCACTCCATTGGCTACTCTCCCACCTCCCATTGTTCTTAGCCAAGATGAGGTTCAAAGCATCAAAGACATACATAAGTATTCTACTTATGGGAAGGTTGTTGAGGCCATGGTAGATGATATGATTATAGTAGGTTTAAACTTCATTGAGGAAGCCTTCAAAACCAATGAGAAGGTGATCAAGCTGCAGTAGAAACTCACTTCCTCAATCAAAGCTATGGACAAGGAACTAAAATTCTAGAGTGGGTGTATTACAGATCTTCATCTAATGGGTCAAACCGATGAGAGGATCCTGTTGGCCAATAATGTATTTGATGATGTCAAGAATAACCTATCAAGGACATGGATCTTTAGCATTGAATGGAAAATAAAGGTTCTGGAAGAAGCACTGGGAGAATTAAGGAATGTATGGAAAAAGGGAGTCTTTTAAAACTTGTGTTTTATCTGCCTTCAAGGATATCCACTGCCATCTTCAGGATGAAGTCATAGGTGTGCCCTTCTCTCTCCAAGAAATCAAGGCTCAGTTTAAAACCTTTGTCAAGGATGATTTGTTCAAAGAAGAGTCAATCACTAAAGAGAAAATGAAGGACATTTTTTCTCTCCATTCAGCTATAGCCGAGGCTAATAAGGAGTATCTAGAGCATACCGAGTTTGACAAAGATATGGAAAAATGCCTTGGCACGTGGACTCATGCCACTTTGCTAACACAACAATTCCAAGAGGCATGGAGATAGTGGAAGCATTGAAGAGATTCAGGCATCGGATTCTCAAAGCAGTGGGCCCTTTTTAGCCACAACCGGATGCCCCTACTTCAGGCTCTTGACTCTTTTCTTTCTATTGTTAGTTCGGGTCTCCTTGTAAATTAATTAAGGACTTTATATTGTGTAATTTCCTTAATTAATCTTTTGGTTAAAAGAAATGGTTACCAAATGTAACCACTTTGTAAGCTATATATTGGACTCTCCACACCATTCCAAAGGGTTGGAACTCTGATAATTTTTGAAAGTGTAAAAGAACTTAAAGCTATCAATACAAAATATTTCCCTTCCTATTTCCATCTGCATCATTTTATTCTCTCTTGTATGTCTGAAAGTTTGTGAATCATTATCTATTGCATTAAGAAGCTTTGTATTCTTATGGATGTCATTTCTAGAACTTTGTGTCAATGAAATAATATCTGATTGTTTAAATATGAATGATTTTGTTCTATATATCACATTTTCTCAACATTTATAAGGAACTATTTTCTATCTATATTTCCTGGGAATGTTGTTATGTTCTACCTTTTCCCTCGCTTAGTTCTTCTATTCTTTTGTATTGATCATCAATCTCTACATCAAAACACTTTCATGATATCGAGTAAAATTACTTTGAAACATTGGTGAATCTCAAAAATCAACTTTCGAATCGTTGGCGAATATCTGAAAAAATGTTTCGTGGCAAAGGTGATTTCGCAGAGAGCATTTTTCCTCATTTCACAAAGTTGATTGGGTAGGTTGCTCGGGAGATTTCGTTGGGTGGGAAGTCGGTCGGATAGATTGATAGGGGTTGGGTTAGAAAGGGTTAGTTGTTATATGTCCAATGGTTTGGGTGGGTGGGTTGGATGGGAGAGAGGTTGGGTGGCTATTGGATGGGTGGGGTTGAATGAGAGAGGGGTGGATGGCTGAGGGTTAGATGGGTGGGATGGACAAGTGAGGTGTTGGATGGATAAGGTCTGGGAGGGTAGGGGTTGGGTGGCTAGGGGTTGGATGGGTGAGGGGTTGGATGGGCGAGTGGGTTAGACACCTGGATGGTTTTTTGGGTGAGGGTTGGACTGACCAAGGGTAGGGTTAGATGGTGGGTTAGACGGGTGAGGGGTTTGACAAATTTGATGGTTAGAGGGTGAGAGTTGGAGGGTTGGAAGTGAGGGTTGGATGGTCAGAGGGTTAGATGGGAGAGGGGTTGGATGGCTAAGAGTTGGACGGGTGAGGTTGGATGGCTGGGGGGTAGATGGGTGAGGGTTGGATGGTCAAGGGTTAGATGGTGGTTGACGGGAGAGGAGTTGGACATCTAAGAGTTAGTTGGACGGTGGGGTTGGATGGCTGAGGGTTGGATGGTGGGTTGGTCGGGAGAGGGTTGGATGGCTAAGGGTTGGATGGCCAAAGGTTGGGTTGTGGGTTGGACGGGTGGGTGGTTGGATGGTTGATGGTTGGATGGTTGAGGGTTGGTCATGTGGGTTGTTGGACTAGGGGTTGGATGGTTAATGGTTAGGTGGGTGGGATGGATGGAAAACCATTGGTCGGCTTATGGTTGGACGGTATATGGTATTATGGGATGCGTAAGGGTTCTGTGGGTGGGTTGGATGGTTAACGTTTGGTCACGTGGGTTGGGCGAGTAAGGGTTGGGCCGCCACTGCTAGCCAATAGTTTTTACCACGTATCCTTTGAACCATACAGACCCCTATAAATACCCCTTCAAGGTTGAATTATTCACTTTTCTATGAAAATTTCTAGTGCTCTGACTCTCTGAGCTCTCCAATCTTCAAACTTCTCCCAAATTTCAGAAATGGCCAGCACCACATCTATTCCTACACCCAAATTTCAATACAAAAACCTCATGTGCCCATGATTGTAGCTACTAAGAGAAAAAGATGCACAAAAGGATTGGGTCGAAAACTCAGAATTTACTGGGCTTGTGGACATGCCCCAATTCGATATTGATACTTCAGTCCTTGATTACCTTCTCACCTCTTACAACGAGAATGATGGTAAATTTTTTGTTCTCCTCGTGCATCGAGACATCATCGAAAATTTCTTTCTCAATTGAACCCGAGGATGTACATCGGTTAACTGGTTTACCATTCAAAAATAAGCCACCCATTACTACAAAGGTTGTTCTTATAGATGAAGACAAAATTTTTTTGGAGTCACATTACAATGTACAAGGTTGATGGTAAGTTTATTGTTTTCAAATGCTTTTGTTCTTAAGTTCTTAACATTACTGGACCACCCAAGGCTCTAACGTTTCTTCTCTGTTATTGCAGCTCCTCTTAATCATTCATCAAGAGGCCTTCTTCTACAAGGTATTGCAAACAAATTCTTTATTGCAGTTGTGTCACTTTTTCAGGAAAGGATTGTTTTATAGGAGATCTGTAGACATTCCATATTGGGTAGTTCAATATTTATTATGGACACTAGCAAGGAAACAATTCGATTGGTGTAGTTATTTGTCCAACAGAATAAAATCAGATATCTCCCATGCCCACAAAGCCAACCAATCTGATAAATCTAGGATTGTATTCTCTTGTTGCAATTATATTCTTGCTTTTTATTATGAAGCGTACTATGAAATTCCACAAAATAAAATTCCAACTACAATCAATGATCAAATGATTGGTCTTACTCTCGAAGAACAACAGGTAAGTTGGTAACAATTACTTTTAATGTTTACTTGTTCTAAGGATTTCAAATTCAATTTTTTGGATAAAATAATAAATGTGTGATTTTGTTTTACAGAGAAAAATTATAGTTACTGACATCTCATAAGGAGGCAATTGCTAGAGGTAAAGCCCCTCAGAGGTCTCTGCTGATTCTGACATGGATTCAACATAGAATCAACACCAGTAAGACCTCCTCGTCAAAAGTGACCTCGGGGGTCGATATGTGCAACACGTTTACCATCGCATTTAACTTCAGGTATGACGTTATCTTTTTTATAAATAACTAATTCAAACAATTAATATAGATTTTGTATGTACTACTGTATTTTAATATTTCTACTGTTCTTTTATACATTTATTGTATTCAGAAACTACTGAGTTTGATGATGAAGATCAAACTCATTCGGCTTTGAAGATCGAAATGTCACGATTGTGTCTCCATCTATGCAAGGTATATTGTAATGTATAATATATAGCATGTTTTGTTTCCTTACAATTTTTTAGCATTTACAAAGCACAATCGTAATATTCTGAGAATTTGTTGTTTTCTTTATGTAGGTAATGTGGTGTTTAGGCACATTCCACTTGCAAGGAGGCCACCAATACCTCCAACACGTCCAGTCCAAACAAAAAGAAGAACTGTAGGAAAGAATATAAGGTTTCCTGCAGAGTCAGCAGGAACAGTTCATCCTACTACCACAAAATTTCCTGGATTGTCACTAGGTGGTGTTTTAAGTGTAACAACCACACAACTTTTCAACAACATCACCCTTGATGAGGAGTATTTGGGCTTTGAAAGTGGCGATGCAGACAAGGGTAACTATTTTGACACCCACGATATGATTCAATCTACTCCGCCTCAACCACAACAAAATGTGCATGTAATACAGCGGTGACTCTCCTCCTCCTCCAAGAAATGCTCCACAAACTGATGATGAAAAGACACATTTTATTTTAGAAAATATGATATCAGATAGTATGGGGGAAACAATTCAAGAGGTTGTAATGTCTGATGTGGATTTGGTGTGGTCTTGGGAGAAGAGAGAAAAATTTTTGATAAAAGAAATAAATACACGATACCATAATCATGCTCAAAGGCATTCATTGTTCACTATCGTAGAGAGCCAACCAACATGGTAGGATGTTTTGCTAAACAAAGCTCAATCAGGGACTATTTCATATAGTAATGACTACAATGATGAAATTATCGACATAATGCTAAACAGGTTGGAGAATCTCAATGCCGAAGCACATGCTTACTACAATAAATGGGCTAAAGACAAGACAAATGTCTTAATAGCAAATGTTGAAAAAGAAAAAGTTGTTGTGAGTGGGCTTTTAGTTTTATATGCAAATTGCCAAAATCCTTATCTTATATGCACTACAATATATTTTTTCATTTTATCTAATACACTAATAATTAATTTTTTTGTGTTTTGTAGGAAAAATATGAAAATTTAAGAAAAAAGAAGAAATTTTTTTGAAGCACATTTGAAGAATGCCCACAAAATCCTCAATTCATTTGCATAGTTGAAGGAAAAACTCATTGTTATAAATAAACAAAATAATACATTGAGAAGGATAATAAAGGAGCATAAGATGGATCCAGAGGTCTTACTTAAGGAAAAGACAGACGCGGATGCAACACTTTTGTCTGCATAGGAGATGTAGCGAGGGAGGAGATGAATATTCTAGAGAATATCAATACCGCAACATGAGATCTGTAGGCATCAGGAGTTATAGTTGATAGCTCTGCACAGATGCACAGAATCCTCCACCTCTAATGCAAGAAAAAGAACAAGCCTCACTGCTGACATAAAATAAGATATGTTAGTAAAGTTCACCATGTGACAGGTGTGTTGTCACAATTCCGACACTGGCGTAGGAATTAAAAGATAGTGGCCAGCCCCTTTTTAGTTTTTATTCCGTGTGGCAGATGTAAGGACAACTATGATTTTGAATCATAGGTAGAAAAGAGGATGACCTCGTAATGTGTCCTTATATGACAAGAACTTGTCGGAAGCTTTGATATGTTATGACAACCCCTTTTTTGTAATTGTATTGGCTGAAAATGCTTTATGAATTTGTACTTTTCTTCATAAAGTAATCCGCCAGGCTCCAAGGCCACATGAGAGATAGATTTCAAAAGAACTTTGGAAATTAGAATTGTACAATGTTATTATATGTTGTTAATACAAATTATGTTTCTTTTTTATTGTTTACGTAAATCTTGCTTAAATTTACATGATTTTGTTTCTTTAAAATATTTACGTTTCAAATGGAAAAGGATCAAATAAAGACAAATATAATATTTCATTTTTGAAATTTGTAATCTCTGTATGAAATACATCAATATTTAAATTTATTGAAAGTTGCTTAAATTTACTTGATTTTGTTTCTTTTAAATATTTACGTTTCTGATTTGTTGCACATGTAAATTAAATCAATTAATAGATATAAAAGACAAATGTGTACTTATTTCACTCTGAAATTGATAACTAAATATAAAACACAAATGGGATAATTGAAACATATAATGACATTGTTCCAATAGAAAAGTTGTAATCTAGGTGAATTGGAACAGTCCTGGAGCAACGCTTTCATTTGTGTCTTGGAAATCAATTGTAGCATGATCTGGTGATTTGCCTCGATCCCTGGGTAGGAAAAATATTACTAACTCCTCTTCTTTCTACAAGTGAATTCCACAATGCCAAGTGCTCTATCATAAGGAAAAGACTCCACTGAGTAACGTGAAACATACAATCTGAGACAACTTTCTAGATTCCTATCCAATCTGTTTCAAACTTTGGACTTTAAAAAGGATAATGCACTGAAAACCCTCTCATCTTCCACTGAACCCAGAATCATTGTTTGGAAAAGCTCATACAAATTTATATACTCGCTCAAATCTTCACTTAGAATACTATTGGAACAGATATCCTTCCAAATCCTTTTCATGGCACTGTAATCCTGTGGGTTTTGTAGAAGTTGAACTTGTTGTATCATAGTATTAGCAAAATCCATTGACTATGAACTAAGTAGTTTTCTTTTCAAAATACCTTCTACAGAAACTCCATTTATCTCTACAGTCTTAGAGAAATGATCAGTTAGATCACCCATATTTTTGAGAAATAAAGGACTGATAGATGTGTGTGGTTTTTGCCGAAAATTCTAGAACTATGGATTTACAACTCCCATTGCTTCAAGAATTTTATCATTTTTGAATCTTTCTTGGATCTCTTTAGCTAATGATTCAGAGATCTTTCTCAACTTATTCCTAGTTTCCATTAATACTGCATCATATAAATTTTGTGTCACTTGTACTTCTTCTATTTCTGAGTTAGGCATATCAACTCTTTTTTGGAACGTATGAAGTGGAATCTCTCTTCCATGTGTTGTTATACACAAATGATCATGTATATTGTATTTTAAGAAGCACCTGGAATTTTTCAAATCTATCAATGCATTCCAATTTTCAAAAGCAGCACCCTGAAAACTACCATCAGAAATATATAAACTTTCTAAACTCCAGCAAACACGTCTTCTGAGTCTTATGAAGTCTGTAATGTAGAAAGAATGATCTTGTGCATGCTTCGTTAAAATATTAAGCTCCCTCAACATGGGAAAAATACCACAGAGTGTGAGTAAAGTTTCTATGTTAGTTAGACGACACAATAGATCTTTAGCTTTATCTACATCCCTGTGGTATTTAAACATAAATCTGTCAGTGAAGGATATTCATCAAATATTCTACACGTAGGTTCATACATAGATATCCATCTGGTATCTACATCTTTGAGAAGTTTTTTCCCTCTATTAGTCCAATAGAAAATTTTTGAAATTCTAAAAATCTCTTGAATTGCTAGAATAATAGGCATGAAGATCACGTATCAATTCCTCTACTTTAGCTACATTTTCAAATGTGCTCACAATTTTGTAGGTGAGATTCATTCTGTGAGCCATGTAGTGGACAACAACCATATATATGAGCAATAGTTATCTGAAGTCTAACACACAGACCATTTCTTGCTCCCTGCATTACAAGTTGCACCATCGGTTCCGACACAAACTAATTTTTTTGCAATGGAAAAGTCATCCATTCCAGTGATATCCTTCAGATTTGACAACACCAATTTATATATATTTTATAATTGCAATTCTCAGTCATTTTATGAATTGTTAAGAGGTGTGGAGTCCTTATTTCATTAGCAAATGTGTAAACATGAATACATATCCATGAAGTATTATCGATTGTAGTAACCTCATCTAATGAAAGGGAAATATACTTTTCCTTTTGAACACACAGTTTCAGATCCTCCTTTTCTACTATAGATAGACATTTTGCAATCTCCCAGCCACTGGTATCTGACCAATGAGATTGAGGAACATTCTTTAGACCAATAACTTGATACAACATTTTATTTTCTCGAAATCTGACATCGGTCTTCCCCTTTTCATTATATGAAATACGGTAGAAAATTGAATACCTTTTGCTTGCATTTTTGCCTCCATAGCTTTTGCTCAATCTGGCTACTATGGTCCCACCTTTTTCATTTATATATTTGATACGTTTTTGTTCCTTTTCATACTCTTTATGCGTATTTGACATGTAGACAATCTTTTGCATCTTTCCATTTATGTGTTTTGACTATGTTGCCATCCTTTAGCTTTTGGGAAATGTACATTTTCCCACAGTGCTTTTCAATTGTGTCAGTTTGAGCTGCATCGTGTGCTCCTTCCCCTATTTCCAACCACATATTTTGCATCGACATTGTGTTGGAACAACATTACAATTTTCAGTGTACACAGGTTCAATAAAAGGATATTTTGCAGCCCATTCGAATTGGAATTTTCTTCCAATTGTCCAGTTTTCCCTCTTTCTTCTGACATTTTTTTTTTTTTTTCTTGGGATTTAATTTACATGCATCGATTTATCATCAATAGGAATATTTTGATTCTCATGTCTCCTTTTCCTGGAAATAGAACTCGGAGTAGAAGCTTCCTCTATTGGTGTACTTTGAGAATTTGATGAATTTTCATGTACTTCTAACTCATCAAGGGACAAAATGTTTTCCTCAACATATAATGGATCATCGATATCTATAAATTGATTATTTTGGGAAGGTATTTCTGAAACGTCTGCAAATAATTCTATAAAATTGTTACTTATTTAGTATTAATTTTATCTACAGTTAAATTTTTACAGAGTATGAAGAGTTCCAATAAGAGTATGATAAACATAATTATAATGTAAGATTAAATAACCAGTAAATAAAAGTGCCACATACCGATATTTTCAGTTGATGCAGAAATGGACTTCATTTTTGTGATTTTCCAAAATAGCCAAGCAAAGTATTTGCACCCTTTTTTGGACTGGCTGAATTTGTAATCTTCTTGCCCTTGATTTCTAGTATCCATGACTTCTTACTTGCTTAGGCCCTTAGGTTTGGATGGTCAAGGGTTGGATGACTGAGTCACTGAGTGGTTTGATGGATCATGACGAGAGGGTTGGATGCCTAAGTTATTGGATGGCTTAAGCCTTATGGGTATGGGTCGGATGGCTAGGGTTGGATGACTAAGGGGTTGGATGGCTAGGGTTGGATGGATAATGTTGGATGGCTAATGGGTTGGATGGCTAAGGTGTTGGATGGCTAAGGGTGGATGGCTACTAGGGTTGGATGGCTAAGGGGGTTGCTAGGTGTTGGATGGCTAGGGGTTGGAGGTTAGGGTTAGAGGCTTAGGGTTTGGGATGGATGGGTGTTGGATGGATCAGAGTTGGATGGAGTTGGATGGCTAAGAGGTTGGATGGCTCAGATTTTGGAGTTAGACGGGTTAGAGGTGGTAGAGTTGGATGGCTCGAGTTCAGCTGTGGATTTAGAGTTGGATGGCTCGAGTTGGATGGCTCGAGTCGAGTTGGATGGCTCGAGTTGGACATAAGCTCTTATAGTTGGATGGAATAGGATTTTGAATTTTCTTATGTTTACTTCGGTGAATATGCGCACGATATGATTTGAAATTATGGTGAATTACATTCATAAGCTCTTATATATGTGTAAAATCTAGGCAAAATGAATAGTATAAGGGACATGTCGGTTGATAAATTTTTGGTGAATAAGTCGTCTACATGAACCACATAATATTCGCCAATTCAAATTTCTATAATCCTTGAAGGATGCGAAGGAGGAAATGGAATCCTTTAAGAATAATGATACACATGAGACTTGGGTAAAATTCCTCATGGAAGATAACTAATAAATTACAAGTGGGTTATCATGAAGAAGTTGAATTCACAAGGAAAATTAGAGAAATATAAGGCTCACTTAGTTGTGAAAGGATTCTCTCATGTTGAATGAATTGACATTATTTCAATGTATTTTCTCATATTATTATAAAATTGAATTCTATCATATTTAGTTTAGATATTGTTATTGCACATATGATATGGAGATAGATCGAATTAATGTTAAAAAAACTTTTTTACATGGAGAGCTTGAAGATTAAATCTACATAAAGAATCTTGAAATTTTCATAGTAAAGGGAAATAGGACTTGGTTTATTTTCTAAAAAATTATTTACATGAAATTAAATAATCACCAAGGTTGTGGAATAAGAAATTAGACATGTATATTAGTAAAATTGTCCTTGAAAGAATCAAGTTAGACTCTTGTGTGTACTTAGAATAAGAAAGGGATAAACTTTTCATCATTTTACTCATGTGGATGGCACATTGGTTATTGGGAAAATAAGTCAAAGTAATTATGTGAAGACGTTGTAGGAAAGTTATAGGATGATGTTTTATGTGAAGATGTTATAGGAAAGGTATAGGATATAAGAAAACAAGTCGGTGAGCATACCTCTTCTGTTTGTTATAAACTCTTAGCCAAAAAATGTCCAAAGACATAAGAGGATTTAGAGAACATGATGTTGGTTTCATATTGGAGTGTGGTGGGAAGCTTGATTTACATAATTGTCTACATAATACTTGCCATTACAAAGTGTAGTGAGAGTAGTTAGTAGATATATTACAAATCCAAGGAAAGAGCATTGGACTATAATAAAACACATTTTGGATATTTGTAAGGAACTAGTGATCATGCTATTTGTTATTAAGGTAATTCAATTAGATGAAGAAAAGATTTAATTTTACATGGTTTTTTGCATTTTGATTTGGATGGTGATCTCGATCTGTGAAGGTCCACGAGTGGGTAAATTTTCAACTATTTGATAGAGCAGTAAGTTTCATCAAGTGTTAATCTAGTTTTCAATATCTACCACATAGAATAAATAAATGGTAGCTACACATTTTCACAAGGAAATGTTTTTCTCATATTTTTGTGCCTCAGTTGGGTTCATTCAAAAGTGGTTAGGATATATTGTGACTCGCATAATGTAATTTTTATGGAAAATAATTTAGAGTATCAGTCTCGTATAAAGCTAAATTAGTTACAACATCATTTTGTAAAGGAAATGGTGGAATAAAATGAGGTTGTTGTCAGAAAAAGTGGAGATAAAAATGAATGTAGTATATTTCTTGACTAAGGCAATGAACACTAAAAATTTTACTTGGTGCATGTACGAAATGGACTTGATAGCCCAACAAAGGAATGAGTTTGTGCTCTCCCTTATGGGTAATCAACAAGGGGGAGATAAGTGGTATTCTCCTACCCCTTGCAACATTGTAAGGGGTATTGAGATATTTTTGGTGCCACTTGAATGGAAAATTAAAAAAAGAATGCCCATTATAGTGTAATCTTTAATTTAGCTTTGTAACTTGAGAGGAATTTTGAATTTTTAAAATTATTATTTTATAGGTTTGATCCTTATTTCTAAGAAAGGTTAATTATAGGATGTGATTATATTATAAAAGTGTATAAATTCATTTTGAGAGGTAGTGATCAATGAATGAATGAATAGTTGGAAGTCAAAGATTTGAAGGTTGGAGGTTAGAGTTAATACAATAAGCGAAGTTCGTTGAGTTTTTATCTAAAAGAGTTTTCCCTAGATAAACATCGTGTCTATATTCATGATATAATTTTATTTATTTCAAATATACTCTTTTATATTTATTACATGTATGCTACCTTAAATCCCAACATGACACTATTACTGGTCATTAGTATAGGTTGGAAATACATGATGGCCATACATATAATTGAATCAATTAAAGTTGTGAATGACCAAGGTGGCAAGATGAAATAGATATAAATTGTGACCATGTGCACACAAATGTGTTGATTAAAGTTTTAAATAAATATTTCAATTGCACAATGATGGAGATGAAATCAATTTCCTTTTATGATTCTAAAATAAATAAAATTTGGACATGTCCACACATATGTTGTCAATTGAACCATGTAAGAATGTCAAACAAACACGATCAATGAATTTCATGCTAATGGTTGGTTGATTCTTATTAATGAAGAATTATACATGATTCATATAGGAGGGGAAGGATTAATGGCATTTGGGGAGGTTAGATGTAGACAAGGGAAGGTAGAGAGGAAGCATACCTTTCTCGGCCTTTAGGAGAAGATCAATTGTAGTATTTTTTCTTATCAGTTTAACTAGCGGATACATGGTTTGATGAATAAAATGATATTAAAATTATTTCTATGTGGGGAGTTCTATAATGAGCCTTTTCTCATCACTTTGTATTGCACTATTATGGAATAGTGATCTTTGGATGAAATTGCACCCCTAACTCACTTTCCAATATTCCCATCAAATATCATAACCGAGAACCCAAGATTTTGGAGTGCTTATGCACTTTGTTGGAGCTTATTGGTGATAACTTGGGCTTAAAGGAGCTTAGTGTGTGACCCTTGGATCAAGCTCTACCATGGAAAGGTGGGATCTATACCCATGTTTTATTATTTTTATTTTATTTATGTATATGTGTATGTTATTGAGTGTTTTGGTATGATTTTTGGGTCCTTGGGTAGATTCCCTAAGTATGGTGTAGGATAAGGCTATAGTGATCTTATATGTAGGAGTCATAAGAGTTTATTTCATTTTTGGATGGAGTTGGGTTGGGTGCCCCACCTTGGACAAGAAAATGCTTGTATTTCTTACTTGTTTTGTTTTATGAGGGAGGCATAAGAGATTGGAGAGAGGAATAAGAGAATGTGGGAGGCATAAGAGGATTATTGAGGGAGGCATAAGAGTTGTGTAAGGGTTTTTGAGTTGTTTATTGGAGGGTTTTAAGGTGGGCACCTAATCCCATTGGGAGGCATAAGTTACCTCCCCATAGATCCTTGCTCCATTGGCTTGCATTCAAGCCTTGTGTATTTTGTAAAGTTGTATTATTGTGTTCTTTTTCTTGTGTTGAATGTGCTTAAAATGGTTGTGAAAATTTTTTGTTGTGTTGTGGAAGCATTGTAGAGTTTCCATGTGTTGGATCCATCCCTTATTTCCTTGTGGTTGGGGCTCGGTGCCAATGAGGATAATTTCTTCTTCTTCTCATTGGAGTTTTGGTTGGGTGGAGAGTGTTGCCTCTCCCCTTTTTTTTTTTTTTGATCAAGTGAAGAAAATATGGAGCCTTATTGGATATTTGATACTTGGAGCACTTGTAGAAGACTAATCAATCTTTCATTATAGCTACCTTTCTTGTAAATTCTCGCTTATGGTGGAAGATCTATAGTATTGTAATTGGAAGTAAAGTTGTATTGAATACTTTGTTATTAAGTTGTAATGCATTGTTGGAAAGAGAAACAATTTTAGTGAAACAAGCTTTGATGTTATGGAAATGTGATTGAAAAAGAAAACAACTTATTCTCATTTTAGTTGATTTGTAGTCTTCATTAGGTGTGTTATTCTTGTTTTAAAAATTATTGGAAAATCTTGTTAGAAGCTACTTGTGAGAAAGGTTGTAACTTGTAGGTTGTAAAAGAAAGAAATATCATTCTTGTTGTATTACTTGAAAGGCACATAATAACAAGATAAACTATATGTGTTCATTCTTTTGCATTGATGGAAGAAAGTTTAAACTTCACATGTATTTATGGAAGAGTTTTAAAATTTTCATTTCCTTGTTACTTTGTCAACAAATGGACCTTTTCCCTTTTTAAATCAAATGGAGTGAAGAAAAATGTATGGTTACTTTTGAACCTTAGCCTCATTTGATTGTATAAAGTAATGATCAATTTATTATAAATTTATAAGGGAAATAGAATTAGTTTCTTTGTTTTTATGATATATTATTACTACCAAATTTTAAAAGAAACATTAATGTATAAAAAAGGAAAGAAAACAAATATATATATTTAGTTAATACTATTAATAATGTGGTCATTATTACCGTTGATAATAATATTACTATATAAAAGGTAATATTGTCGTATTTATATATATATATATATATATATATATATATATGTATGTATGTATGTATGTATGTATGTATGTATGTATTATATGTTAAATGTATGTTGTGAAAAATTTAATAAATAAATAAAGTGATATGTAAACCCAAAGAAATGGGAACCACAAAATCCTCGGCTAAGCCACGGACCTACGTATTAGGTAGAAAGGAAGGTGGGGGGTTGCACGACCCCACCCCCACCCCATTTCTATGGGATGGGGGTGGGGTCAAGTGAGCCCCCCACAATATTGTTTAAACCCCCAACATTGTTTACAAAGTGCATAAAACCTCTCACCTTTCATTGTTTGTTTGAGTACATCTGTGGACTATGTAACCCTAATCCGCGGCCAATACACTCTTTAAAAATAATAATATTTTATATATATATATATATATATATATATATATATATATATATATATATATATATATATATATATGGATATATATCACCATTTTTTAACCATTTTTAACTTTTATATATATATATATAATATATATATTCTAACCAAATGGATATGCCCATTTGGGCAAACCCATATATTTAAATAATGAGATAAATAAAAGAAACAAAATACATTGAAACCCTTAGATGAGGGTGTAAATAAAACAAGAAAAGAAAAGAAGCATGTGCATCCTTCCAAGAGCTTGAGGTTTCCTCTCATGGCTTCCTCCTCCTCCTCCACCAATCTGCAAAACAAAAGAATGAAACAATAAGGCAAACAAAAGAGAAATAAGCCTTTCATAAGAAAACTTAGGGTTAGTTGAATCCCTAGATCTTATGGCCCCAAATGAATCCATCCAATGGATGAGATTCATCCCTACAAAAACGTAGGTGGGGAGTGGGTGAGAGAAATTCAAATTTATTTTGCATGGGTAGACATTATTTTGGGATCATTTAAGTAAGTGTAAAAAGGGTTGGGTATTATTTTCTAACCCCAAATGCATTAATAGAGATCTTTTAAAATAATGTCAACTTTGACCCCCTTGTGGAGATAATAGAACCTTATTATTTAATTAAATAGGCCACAATTACCCTTGGGATTAATTTGTGCAAGTTTAACTATGGTGGGAATTAAAAAATATATTAAAACAAAATATAGGGGAACCTAAACCATGCCTTAGACTAACTAAGTTTATTAAAAGGTATTGAGAGTTTTATTATTTTATTATAATGGGGATTAAAAAAGAAATTAATATTATTGATTTAAAGTAACTTAGAAACAATAATGTGACAACCGTTAATTCGAATCTTTTGCGAGTATGTTTAACAAAAACATTATTCCATAATTTTTCTAGTTTGACCTAGGTTGTTCTTGGGTTTCGTGCGGGCATTTTCTTTGTGGGAGTTATAGGAGGCATATTATTGGGTATTTTAGGAGGGATTTGGGTTGGGATGTCCGACCTTGTTGAGAAGTTAAATTTGTCCTTATCTTGTTTATTTTATTGAGGGAGGCATAAGGGTTGATTTCTTAGAGAGAGGCATAAGAGTTTTTGGGTATGTGATTGAGTTCTTGGAGGATTTAAAGTTGGCACACAAACTCTTGGGAGGCATAAGTAGATCCACATGTTTCTTTCTCTTTCTTGGCTTGAGTTTAGAGCCTTTGTGTTGGGAAACTTGTCTTTTGATGTGATTTTTGTTATTTTTCTTCTTGTGTTGAAAGTTTTGTTTGAATGTTGATTTTGGAAGCCTTGTAAATTTGTCAATGGTTGTCTTATACCCCTCATTTCTTCATTGTTGGGGCTTGGGGGCCAATGAGGAAGAAGACTTCTCTTCCTCGTTGGATTATTGGTTGGGTGGAGAGTGTTGCCTACTCCCTATTTTGTTGTTGTGTTTTAGATTTTGAGAAGATGGTAGAGATCAAGTGAAGATTTTTTCTTTGTAACACCTTGAAGAAAATAAGAAGAGATACCTCTTTATAAAATAATTTTATCATGTTGTCTCCACTTAAGTGGAGGGCTTGTAACTTGTATTTTAAATATCACAGCCTCTTTTAAATGTGTTGAGAAATGGTTGATTTGTATTAATATTTCAAAATGTATGCATATTGGAAAGTAAGAAAAATAAAATTCTATTTATTACTATGAGAACCCTTTCATCTTGTATACTTTACCAAGAGGTTATGTAATGAAAGCTTTCATTTTAAATGGTTAAGTTCTTGTAAAAAAATTGATATTGGTTTTGAAAAGATTGATGTTCTTGTTTTGAAAACACACTTGGTTTCTTGAAATGAATGTCATTTACTCCATTGTAAAGAAATGAAATAGTTATTGTTTTATTGAAAGTAGGCATCTTGAAAAGGTTGAAAGTTTAGTTACATCTCATATTTTTTTCCAAGAAAGAAATTAGTTATTTAGAATTATTAGAATAAGGAAAGATCTTCTTCGGAAAGTTTATATAAGGTTGAATAATGAACTTCATTAGTTATCTCAATTTTACTCTTATATGTATAGGTAGAAAACTATGGTTACATTGCCTTGTATTTCACTCTATCATTCAACTCTTTTGATCTCTTAAATTAAGAAAATAAAAGGGGGAATGTCTATAACTAGATGTAATTATAATTAAGCTTAATTATATAAAAAAAAAAAAAAATTGAATATATTAAACTTATTCTAATTTTTATATATATTTTTTTAAAAACATTAAATTGATATGTTTGCATTGATTTTAATATTGAAGTATGGTTGCAATGGAAGCCTCCTTTTAAACATGCTTTTCTTCACAGGTTGTGGAAAATTATTTTCCCTCACACCATCTGGAGAATCTAGAAAGCCTGAAACTTGATCATCTTCAGAGATACCAACAAGAGCATCAAAAGTATCCTCAATGAAATCACAATGGCTGCGAAAGAAAATATCTTGAAATTTAAACCTCCAAAAAAAAGCCACATATCCCCAAGAGGAGGTCAGATATCTTAAGGCATGGAATATTGATGTACCACCCCCATCCAAAGCATTGACAGGTCTACTGTACAATGGATTCCCCCTTCTAAAGGTTGGTATAAGCTAAATTTTTATGGTGCCTCCAAAGGCAACCTTGGTCCAGCTAGAGGAGGTGGTTTGATCAGAAATCACAAGGGTCATCTTATTACAAGATATGTTATTCCCATGGGCAAGCAAACTAACCACTACTCTAATGCTCTAGCTATACTCTAGGGAATCATAATTGCTAATAATCTCAACATGGGAAACATCATCATAAAACGTGACTCAATGAATATTATCAACATTCTCATTAAATCCTTAAATCCTAGTTGAACCATCAAGGATTTCATTAATGAACCTCATAACTTATGTGATGGTTTTAACATCATTTTCAAGCATGTGTACAGGGAAGGGAACAAATTTGTAGATTTTCTTACAAATATTCGATGGTAATTTTAAACCAGAATGAGTACTTCATACTCAACTATGTTATTTTTACATGAGAAACCTAGCCAAAAATCATGTGGAATGAAGTCTCCTATTGAGGTGATGATCACAACACTAGCTCCTAAACCATGATAATTGAATGACCCATCGAAGTGCATCTTCCCTACGAAGGATTCCTCAATGTGCATTATAAATGTGTCTAGTAGATCTAGACACAATGGTTCTGTCCCTAGAAGGGGAGCTTGCTAGTTGATCGCAAGTACTTGTCCTTTAAGCAAATTTTGGTTAACAAACTCAATGTCAAATTTTCTTAGGAGGATTATCCAATTAGCCATCCATCCTGTAAGCGGAAGTTTTGATAAAAGGTATTTGAGAGGGTCAACTTTGGAAATCAACTTGGTTTTATTGTTATGTAGATAGTGGTGTAGCTTCTAAAAAGTAAAGACCGCGGCTAAACATACTTTTTGATCGAGGATAGTTCATTTCATAGGTGATTAAGGTGTGGATTAGGTAATACACTTTGCTCTTTATTTTTGACTCGGGTCGTATTGGTCAAGCAAAGGTGCATCAATAACACATTGGGTAAATGAGATATAATAGTAGAGGTTCACCTAGGTAGGTGGCATGAGAACTAGGGATTTGGTTAGATATTGCTTAATTAATTCAAAAGAATTTTGGCACTCGAGACCCCATTTGAAAGCAAAGCATCTTTCTTTAGAAGATGTGTTAAGGGATGGCACTTATCCTAGAAGTTGTGGTACAAATCTATGGATTGCTTGAATTTTACCTTGTAAAATTTGTAGTTGTTTAATATTATTTGGTGGCGGAATCTCGGTGATAGCTGAAACCTTAGCGGGATCCACCTCAATCTCTTCTCGGACATAATTTAATCTAAGATATTTTCTAATTATACACTGAAGACACACTTCTTAGGAATCAGTCTAACTTTGTAATCACGGAGGCATTGAAAGATACACCTTATCATTTTTGGGTTCTCTTCTTTGGTTGTGGAATTTCTCAAAATATCATCCACATAATCCTCCATGATTTCATTCATCAAGTCATGGAAAATGACACTCATCGCTCTTTAATAAGTGGCTATGGAATTTTTTAGACCAAAGGGCATTACGGTAGCAAAATGTCCCCTAACGGGTTGTGAATGTCGTCTTGTGTTGATCTTCCTCTGTGATCTTAATTTGATTATAGCATGAAAAGTCATCTATGAGGGACAACATTTCATATCCTTGATTGAATCAACAATCATGTCAATGTTAGGAAAAGGAAATCATCCTTAGCGCATGCTTTGTTGATATCCACAAGTCCGTGAATATTCCAATACCCACTATTTTTTTGTATTAGCACAATATTTGATATCCATTATAAGTAATCAATTGGTTTGATGAAACCCGCTACCAATAGTTTTTCTAATTCCTCTCTTTACCGTAGTGCAACTCATGGGTGCATCTTCCTTAACTTGAGCTTGATAGGTTTGTAATATAGGTGCACAACTAGGGTTGGGTCCAAACCTAGCATATCTACGTAAGACCACACAAATATGTCTAAAAATTCTTTTAACATCTCCACAAATGTTTTCTGCTCTTGTGCTGAGAGTGAATCCCCTAACTTGACCATTTTGGATCATCTTCGATCCGATATTAACATTTATAGTCTCCTCGACAAACATTTTGGATGTATCTTCCATGCATGTAGGATCAAGGGGAGAGTAAGATCTAGTTCTACAGGTGGCTCAAAGAAAAATTTATATTCACGTGGGTCAACTATCTTGTCCATAAAATTTTTTTTTTATTCATCCACAAGTGCCTCAAAGAGGTTTTCACTATGGGACTTGGACTTATTTTTCTGCAAGGATTTTTTGTAGTACTTTTTCCCTTTCTTATTTTTTTTGTTTAAGTGACCACACAATTCTGCATCTTCCCTAAATTACACGTATGCCTCCAATTTGATGGATAAACCATATGATCACTAATCAGAATGGCATCCTGATTACCCATGAACTCTACAATGGCCTCACCAATTCAAAGAAATCCACTGGAACATGAAGTCGTTGGTCCCAATTAATGAGCTTCAGATATACGAGGGTAATCTAGGAGTTAGCATGGGGATTAGACTGTGAAAGGGTAAAGATGGTAGAGTTTAGGAATAGGTTGGTAGAGGTAAGGTCCTCGTACATTCGATAATAGGAACCCATGTTGCTATCTAAATGAGGTGAATCATCCTCAAATTATGAAGAAGTGTCATCCATTTCGGAGGGTGGAACCTCATGAGGCTTAATGCCAAGGCCATGCTTATTTTCTTTTCGAGGGGGGACTGGAAGAGGCTCTAGTCTGCCTTATGCATCGAGGCCACATCCAAATCCTCGATACCCCATGACGCGCATCATTTTGTGTGCTTTGGCATACTGTGGAGCCTAGTTATATGAAGCCTTTATTCCTTTAGGTGTCTAACTTGTAGGTGTATATAACATCTTCTCATCTAATAGAATATCACGAGGAAAGAACTACTTAAAGGGGCTAAGATAGCTAGCCCGGGAGCTTGTGAATTGGAAATCAGGTCTACTACGTGTTTTAGCTAATAGCAAGAGATCAGAGACTAAAAGGGCCTGTTGAAGATTGAAATCCTTAATTGGGCCATATGCTCCCATATTCATCTCCCATGAGGTAAAGGGGGAGAGTGATGAGTAAGGATCCTTATTATCAACATGTAATGTGTTAGGATCAATCGATCTTTCAGAGCCTCTATTCAGTGTTATAACAACGTCCACTAAAGGACATTCATACACTACTCGAGATAATATATGCAACACTCTACAATTCGTAAATGGCTCGGGATATCCTAAGACGGTGATTGTCTACCCCTCAAGGTATAACTTAATGCATTGATGAAATGTGTAGGGTATATCCTGCATGGAATGGATCTATAGGCGAGATAGGAGCTTATTATATGGAAGATCCATATCAACGATGTGGAAATTTGTAGCAAGATTTGTGGGCCCTACTTCCATAGGTAACACAATGGCCCCAGATGATTCCCAATCGGCATCATCATAAGTCATGAATGTGATTACATGAGAATCCAACTCTTCTTCTCTATGCCTTAGTTGTCTAACGAGCTTCAAGGTAAAAATATTTAGACCCAACCCATTATCCACAAGCACTATTTTAATCTTTCGGTGAGTGAAAAATACCTTGATATATAGGGGTAAGTTGTGTGTGTGGTTATTGAGTAGGACTTCACTCTGGTCAAAGGAGATACAATCATTCTGGGAAAGATTGGCCACCATGGCTTGAAGGTGTGAAGGATCGACATCTGTTGACACTCCTGACCCTTGAAGGGTCTTATAAAGGATATCTTTATGTGAGCTTGATATCTTGAGAAGGTCTAAGATCAAAATATTAGCTAGAGTTTTCTCGAGTTGATCTACCAAATTGTATTGGCTCTTCTAAGGGGTAGCTATAAGAGGTTTTGGGATCACTAGGTGAGCGCGTCATGTTTCCACTAGTGAAAGTCATGGTTAATGATTCTCAAAGTATTTTCCTATTCATTGGATGAATGAATACAACCTATAAGTGAATCAAAGGGGTTGTCGGCGGAGCTATATACATAAATTTTGGCTCTATAGTCATCAAATGAATGACCTAGATCCGTCTTCTTTCTTCCTTATTTATTATGATTAGGGAAGGGTTATTTGAAGATTCCCATTTTTCCATTAGTCCATTGTCCGATTTGGGGGATTCTACTTCAATTTCCCCATCCTCTATGAAATCTTGAATAAAGTGTCTCGATTTTAAACACATGTCTATTTTGTGTCCCTTTGACATGATGAAAGTCACAGTAGTCATGATCTCTATACCATCCTGGTTTGGGTTCATCATCTGTGTAAGGCACCGTGGTTGGATATTGAATCATGTTTACCACCTCTAATTGTTTCAAAATCATGGATAGTGAATCGGTAAGTGGAGTAAACACTCGTTTGACCAAATTTTGAATAGGTCCTTTTGTTAGTTTTAGAAGAGGACTACTCGAACATGATTTGTAAACTATCTACTTTGGAATTCATTCACAAAATCACAATTATATTATTGTTCTACTTTCAAATAGAAAATGATAGTTGAGCTAGTGATTGAATTGTTTATGCCTTAGAACTAGAATTTGCAAAGAGAAATGAATCAAACACACATACACCAAGGATTTTTATCTTGGAAACCTCCAGAGGAGGAAAACTAGTCGGGAAGGGAAAACAACTCTTTCTTCCCTTTTTATCTTATTGGCCAATTCAAATATAAGAGATACAGACTTTACAATAAGTGAGAAAGGAAATTAAAATGTCTCACACTTCCTCCCAACTACTTGATTGCTCTGTTCTCAAACTCTTTCTTCTATAAACTCAATTTCTAGCACTTAGAAATCTTGCACTTACTTCCGATGATCAAAACTCTCCTTCCTATATATATTTATATCCTTTATCATGTCCTCCCATGTACTGGAGGATAGGAAAGGTCATGGAGGAAAAGATAAAAGGACAACTATTCCAATTTTGGGACTATTTGTTTCGAATTTTATTTTTATCTGAAAGTGATAGGACCACCACCCAATGTAGATCGGTTATCATGGGGACCGCCACCCTTTGGGTGGTAGTTACAGGCTCGCCACCCTAGTTGGGTAGCGAGCAGCTGAACCGCCGCTTTACAGAGCGGTGGTTAAGTTAACATATAGACATAACCTTTGTTTCTTCACTTTCCTTCTTTAGTGTTAACTTATATGATGAAGTAGAGTTATTTTGGATCCCTATAGATCACATCTCCCTTGCTTAGGAGGCTTTTAGTCTCACAAAATATTAGTGGGGGAGTAGATGAGGAAATAATTCCCTCACTTGCTCCTTTAGTGCGATGGGCTTGCCTTGGTGTCTTCCCTTTTAGTCCAACTGCTAAGAATCTTGCGGACCTCTTCTAGTATCTCTAACCTTCTATTAAAGCACCGCATCCTCCTCCAATTCACCTCGTGAGTCTAAGACACAATCCTTAGTAGAAGGTAGCAACTATAATCTTTCATCTTCATCTAAAGCATGGATGGCTCATATAGGCGGAAGTTTTCACGGTTTAATACCGAGTGCATCCTCATAAATGGTGGCAAATCAAGTTGAAAGGCATTTTCTCTAACCTACTCCAATATGGTGAAGGGTCCATATCATAGTGGCTTGAGCTTTCGTGCTTGACCTTGTAGTCTCTCCTTGCTCAAGTAAAGCCAAAATCTATCTCCAACATGAAGTTTATTCTCCCTCCTGTGTTGATCGTGTTTAGCCTTTTACTTGTCTTGATATTTCTCTAGTTGTTCTTTGACTTTGAGATGGATTTTCCAAATCCTCTCAATGAATTTGTTTTCTCTAGTCACCTATGTGTCTCGTGTCTCCTCCTCATCCTGCTTCCCAACTACTATGTCCAATAGATTTATAGGTAGATATCCCAAGCATGCTTCAAACGATGACTTCATAATGGATGTGTGTATTGCTTGGTTGTAGTAATTGAATGTAGGCTAAGGACTCATCCCAAGTCCTTGGGTATTTGCTATTATACCCTCTGATCAACTGTACCAAAGTCATGTTCACCACATCTATCTGTCCATCTGTTTGTGGATGGAAATTCATGCTCCTTTGTAACTTAGTATCCATCTTGTCCCAAAAAGTAGTCCAAAACTTCCCCAAGAACTTGAAATCCCTGTCAAAACAATAGAGTGTGGACAGTCAAAATGCACCCATACATTAGCAAAGAAAAGATTTGTTGCCTCATGTGCTTTTACTATCTTTTTACATGCCATAAGAATACACATCTTACTAAATCAATCAACAACAACATAGAAATAGTCATGGTCATGTTTAGACATAGGTAATCCTCCTACAAATTCCATAGAAATTTCCTCCCATGAACAAGTAGGTACTGGAAAAGGCATATACAAACCCTCCTTCCTAGTCTTAGGCTTGTTAGTACAATAAAGTTTACATCCACATATAAATTTTGATACTTCTTTTTGTATATTGGGCTAATACATGTACCTTTGCAAGTGGGCTAGGGTCTTACCAACACCGAAATGTCCCACTACTTTCGAGGTATATGCTTCCCCGATCAATAGAATTCTTTCTTCTTTCCAAGACACAAAGCTTCCCCATTAGTAGAGCAGCCCATCCTTGAGATAAAAATCTTCAATCCCCATCCTTTCAGCCCCTTGGGACTGCAACTGCTGAAATGTCACCCCAAAGTCTCTATCTTAGGCATATGCCTCTCTATAAGCTTCCTTCGTGAAGGGCTCAATTTAAGAGATAGTGGCCAAGAAGGATATTTTCTCCTATGTAGGTGGCCTAGAAAACATGTTTTCCACCAAGTTTGTACTACCCTTATTGTATTTTATCACCAGATGGAACTGCTGAAGGAATCCCATCCATTTGTAGTGCCTTTCCTGCTGCAATTTAGACTATGCTTGTAAATACTGGAGAGGTTTGTGGTCGGTGTGCACAATATTTTCTTTACCCAAAAATAATTCTTCCATTTTTAATTGCCTAAACTAGTGCATACATTTCCTTATCATATACTGAATATCCTTTAACTGCTGAAGTAAAATTTTCAGAATGATAGCATACGGGTTTACCTCCCTGAAGAAAACATTGTGCCCATAGCATAATCATTCGCATCTATCTCTACTTTAAAGGGCTGGTGAAAATTAGGAAGAGAAAGTACTGGCGCATGACTGATCTTGTATTTTAATAACTCAAAGGATTTATCTTGTTCCTTACCCTAGTCAAAACCCTCACTCTTTATGGCCACTATGTGTAGAGGTGTTGTAATCATGGAGAATCCCATAATGAACTTCGCATGTGTTGTCGCTCCAACAAAACTCCTAGTCTTCATGGCTCCCATTGGCGTTGAATAGTTGGTGATGGCTTCCATCTTCTTTGGATCCGCTTGTATCTCTCCTCCTCCAACTATGTGCCCAAGATAGATAAGTAATTGTTTAGAAAATTCACATTTCTTCATATTGCACAGCAGTTGTTTCTCCTTGAGAACTTGCAAGACTTGCTACAAATGAGTTAGATGTTCCTCCTATAAGGCACTAAAAATCAAGATATCATCCTGATAAAAAATGACACATGAATCTATAAAATCCCACAATAAATCATTCATCAATCTCATAAATGTAGCGGGTGCATTACATAAACCAAATGGAATTACTAACCACTCATACAAACCCTATTTTTTCTTGAAGGCATTCTTCTATATATCCTCCTTCATTCTAACTTGGTGATAACCTGACTTGAGATCCAACTTCGTGAAGAATTTGGCATGCTAAAGTTGATCCAAGAGATCATCTATGTGGGGAAGTGGATATCTATTCTTTATGGTGATCTTGTTCAAAACACAAGTAGTTGATGCACATTCTCCAAGAACCATCCTTCTTCGGCACCATCACAATAGGAAAACCACATGGTGAGGTGTTTGGACGTATCACACCCTAGTCTAGTAGTTCTTGGAGTTTTTTCTTTACTTCAATACTCTCTAGAAAGGATTGCCTATACAACGCGATGTTCGGTAGAGGGGACTCTGGAAATAGTTGAATCTCATGCTCAACTTCATGTTTTGTTGGTAACCCACTGGGAGCCTGAAAAACTTCTTCAAAAGACTAAATAATACTATCCAAAGCCTATTTTCCCTAGTTAGAAATCTCTAAAACTACTACCTCATCTTGTTTACCCTTTAACAAAATTAAATAAAATTGATTATGATTTCCATGAATAAGTCATTTTTCTTGGTTAGCACTCACCATAGTAACACATGTCTTACATTGGTGTGCCTGAATGTTGTAGTTGATCCCATACTTGACCCATCTATATTGTTTCTCCCTTCTCAAAAAGATAGCATCCCCGATATACAAGTAAGTACTCTTGAAAAGAATGTCAAATGCATCAAGTGGAATAACATCAACTTCCAATACATCAATATACTAGGAATTTATCCTGAACTTGACCTTACATATTTTTGTTACCTAAATTTCAACATCCTTCTTCACTCACCCCAAAGGATGAGGGTGTGGATGCTCGTAAGTCTCAAGACCAAGCTTCTTTACAACTACTTCAGAAATCAAGTTACACTGAGAACGTGTATCAACCAAAGCATTTACCTTAGTTCTCTTGATCTGGATTTTGATCTCGAATAGTCTACTTGTTTCCTCTTTTTGGTTTTCCATGTTGGTGGCCATGCATCTAAGCCTCTCATCTACATCAGAGTCATCTTCAATTTCCACCTCCCCTTCTGTCTTTATAGTTGTCATGGAGTTCTTTGGTTCCTTGGTTCGGTTCTTTGGATGTAACTCTGGATGTAACTTCCAATATGTAGCATCAGTATGACCATTGATATCATAATTCTTGAAAAAATTCTTGGGATCTTTACAAGTATTTAAAGGAGTGACATCTTGTTTACCTTTTCCTTTCCACTTACCTTTATTACTTGTTTGCCCATGTTCTTTCTTCTACCTGATTTGTCAACCGCTTTTCCTCGCTCTTTGCTTCTCCTTGCTTTTTTTCATCATCTATATAGTATGCCTACACACATGCCTTGCTGAGATATTTGGGATTCGTGGAGATGAATTTTCATTGAAGGTGAGTGTGAATTCCTCCCAAGTACTTAGTCAGAATATCCTCATCCTCTAAGTCCATATTCAGCAACATGGCCTGCCTCCGAAACTCTGTAGTATAGTCATGCACACTTTGACCAATGCCTTGTCTAAAATACTGCCATTTAATCATTTGGTTAGTATTGTGGCCAATAGGATAGAAGTTAGCTCTAAGTAATTCTTGAAATTATTGCTAAGATTTCATAGTAGGGAGTTTCTTCTTTTCACAAGTGGCTAGATGGGTTTCCCACTAAACCAGAGCATGTCCCTCCATTTTGAGACATGCAAAGGTGATCCTTTATGCCTCAGTGACATTATGGATGCTAAAGTAGACTTCTAATTGTTTTAACCATTTATCAAGCAATTTTGCATCTACTTGTCCTTCAAATCTTTTAATTTCAACTTTCGTCTCAACTTTAAAAGGAGAATGATCAGATTTTACCTTCTCTCTTGTATTTAAAGTCTCTTCTTCATGCTCTTCCCCATATTCTTCCTCATGGTGGCTCATCCCTATGCCAAACTTCACGGCTAAGCATCGAACCACCGATTCCATCGAGTCTCACTTCACAGAAGTCATCTTCTGTAAATCTGCAAGTTCTTCTTGTCTTCTAAACATCCTATCCATCATGGTCTCCAACATCTTGATTCTACGGACCAAGTTATCTTCCTCCATTTGTCCCCGAAATTCTCTGTTTCCACTTCTTTGTAGAAATATTTAGATCACAAGGTAAATCCTCTTCACCTTTAGATCTTGTCATTGTCATACAAATCTAAGAATGAATACCACAGTCTTGGATACTTGTTAGCTCTGATACCAAAATGATCTATAAACTATCTACTTTGGAATTTGTTCACAAAATCACAATTATATTGTTGTTCTACTTTCAAATAGAAAATGACAGTTGAGTTAGTGATTGAATTGTTTATGCCTTAAAACTAGAATTTGCAAAGAGAAATGAATCAAACACACACATACACCAAGGATTTTTATCCTGGAAACCTCCAAAGGAGGAAAACCAATCGGAAGGGAAAACAACTCTTTCTTCCCTTTTTATCTTATTGGCCAATTCAAATATAAGAGATACAAACTTTACAATAAGTGAGAAAGGAAATTGAAAATGTCTCACACTTCCTCCCAACTACTTGACTACTCTATTCTCAAACTCTTTCTTCTACAAACTCAATTTCCACTACATAGAAATCTTACACTTACTCCCATGAATTCTCTTACTTTTGATGATAAAAAATCTCCTTCCTACATGTATTTATAGCCTTTCTCATGTCCTCCGTACACTGGAGGATGGGAAATTTCATGGAGGAGAAGAGACATGGACAACCTTTCCATTTTGGGACTGTTCATTTTGAATTTCATTTTTTGTCCAAAAGTGACATGACCGCTGCCCTGGCTGGGCAGTGGTTACATGATTACCGCCATGTTTGGGTGGTAGTTACGCAGAACCACCGCTCCGCACGTAGCGGTGGTTCTTTAACATATAGACAAAACCTCTATTTCTTCATTTTCCTTATTTGGTGTTGATTGATCTAATGAAGTAGATTTATTTTGTATCCCTATGGATCAAAAAGCTTGAAATATTTGAACTTGTTTAGAATCTATGATTCCATCACCTATAACATTCTTGTTTCTATTAAAGAATTTAGACTTCTCCGTAGGTTTTGAATCTTGTCGGTCTTTTGAGAAGGGTTTTATTGTTCCCTTCGCTATCAAAGCCTTCTCAATTTGGCTTCCTTTCTCAATAACTTCCTCAAAGTTAGTAACACAATGCATTTGTAAGTGAAATGTAATGTCCATATTCAAATTGGGCACAAAGATGCTAACCAATTATTTCTCAGGAATTATACAAGGGAAGCGACTAGTTAGCCCTCGCCACCATTGCAAGAAACTGGTGAAAGTTTCATTTGGTCTTTGTTTAGCATTGTAGAGGTCTAACATGGTTACGTCATTCTCCATGTTGAATGAGAAGTGATGCACAAATTTTTCTACTAGCGTGGGCCATGTGACTATAGACCCCTTTGGTAAATGAAGGAACCATTCTAGTGCTTTTCCTCCTAAACTATGAGGGAACAAACATATGAGGTAATTGTCACTATAGGCTACCTCTTGGCAAGCCATGTAAAAGTATTTGATGTGATCACGTGGATCACCCTTGCCTTTATATTTATCAAATTTTGGGCAATCAATTTTTTTGGAAATGGTATTAACAACATGTCTCTCTTAAAAGGATGAGGACACAACTCCTCATATTGATATTTCTTACTATGGCCTGCATTACTCTCTTGAAGAGTTGTAAGCATGGTTTTCATTGATTGTAACTCTTGCGTAAAGACTTGCTCTTTCATGAAGAAGATGGTCTAAGCACTTAGTTTTTCTTGAAGGCTTCATATTCTGGAGGTTTAGTATAAAGTTCACTAACCTTAGTCCTAGGTTTTTCTCGACGTGTACCCTTACCTATGTTCTTACTTCCGAAGAAGCTAAATTCAAAGATTTGTTGACTAAGGGTTTTTATTCAGCTTTATATAGTGAATTCTTCATTTTGAAGGTCTTCTTCTTCGTCATTTTAGTGAGGAGGAAACTCCTCATGTTCACGTTCTACCCTAACTCGGTGATGCATCTTAAGGGGTGGCGGTCGAGAACCACCTCTTTGTCTTGATGTTTCACCTTCCATGTTGGTATTGGAGGTAGAAGCATGTCTTCCTTCAATGTTATCATCCATGGGATGTCTTTGTGTTTCTTATTCCTTCCCATTTTTATCTTGGATAGGGGTTTCTCATTCTTGTTACTTTGTGGCACCTAGCTCTAGAACCCGTGCAAGCACTCGATCTCTATTTCAGAATAGGAAGTCATCTAATTGAGAGACATCAACATTTTTATATCTTTGAATGAATCACTCTCATCTCCTCTATGATCAAATAACTCATATATTTCCTTTACTTTGAAGAAAGGATCTAAATTGTGTCGAGAAAATGATTTAACTCTCACCTCTTAGATTCCATTTTCCGATATGGACTGTCGTAATTTTTTTACACAAGGTTTCATTTAATGTACGCAAGGGTATAACAAACCTAGGAGTATTTTGTAGCAGCTTTTTCCCTACGGTTTCAAATTATGTCAATAAATGGACCAAAAGAATAAGGAATCAATCAAGTCATACAAAACAATCATGCAAGTTTCCATTAAACCAATCAATCAATCAAGAAACTACACCCTATGTTAGTGTTTCCAACGATAGTTCGATATTATATGATCAATGCAATATTAATACTTAAGTCAAGTTCAAAATGAACAAGGCATAAGTAATAATAAGGGGTTGATGTGATCTCCAATCAAAGGATACTTATGACAAGTTTAGAGACAAGCAAGACCCAAATCATAAAACAAGTGGAGATTATGTATGTGAGCCATGTAACAATACTACTAAGATATGCTACCAAAGATTTGTGATAAAGCAGAGGTATTAGTATCACACTAGTATTGAAATGACGCAAACAACATAAGCAACACTTTTCCAAAATTGAGGTAATGTTTAAAATAAAACCATGTCAAAGTATGCTAAGGATTTGCTAAGATATGGGCAGCGTAACATCACAATATGGACACTTAGATTATGTTTACTAGAAACGAGATGTAAGTATCATAATTATGGCGAGGCGATGCAAACAATGTAACACTTCTAAGGAGGATCAATGATGATTCAAGCCTAACTACGATGATAATGTGTTTCCATATGGGTTTGAGATAAGGGGCATACTAGAATATGAGCACATACCATTCACACTTGCATTCTAAGCAATACAACCTAGTCATGCAAGTAGACTACAAAGTGGTGGACATAATTATTCTAGTGGTATCTCGTGTGTGTTGTTCTATCTTGTCCCAAAATGGACAACAAGATAGCAAAGGTGTAGATCAAGTGAGGATGAAGTAAACTAAGCATAACTTTGGCAGAGTTTCTTCTTGTCTTAAGACAAGTGGAAAACTAAGACAAAGTAACACGTCGTAGGTCCCATGATGAATAACACTTAGTTTCAACTTAAGTGGAATCTTGCCTTGTTCGAATAACAACGTTTGACTCCAATCAAGTCATCACTTCATGATATATCTATAAAACATGTTTGGCTTGATACGGAAAAGTGGGCTCCAAGACGATATAGCTTCCTATTGGTTCTCTCAACTAGGTGTCACAAAATACCTCTGTGATCTTGATTTACAAAGAATCATTTTGGTTGTGAATTCTGCTTACTTGAAAATAAGGCCATTCATCTCTTTGTACAACTTAAATTCACTTTTAAGAAGGTGATGAACTTGTATTGTGTAGACATAATTTATCTTGTGTAAACAAAAAAACCTTGGATCAATTCCATTGATCCAAGGTATGCTTTATTCTTCTTACCTACTCATCTTGTTGTCTTGACATTCGGAAATGGAAGGTGAGCTTGACTGTGACTTTTTTTTTACAATGGTGAAGAACTCTTCTTCTTAGGGATCCTTGACTAACACATCGGGCTTTAGGGTGATAGGCTGGGCCTTCTTGTTAAATGTTTAAATGTTGTATAGTGTATAAGAATCATAGACCTAATAGTAAATTACTAAGGTGGATACCCTAACCTAAGTTGGAATGTTCTATACTAAGTTTGGATTATAACCTAAGGTAATTAAGACCTACCTAGGAACTAAGGTTGATTTCTAACCTAATAAAAATCTAACCTAAACTATTGCTAACCTAAGGAGATACCTATGGACTACTTGGAAAATGGTAAGGTGGTGGTGTCGGTTTTCAAGGCATTAATTGGAATTTATTTTGGTTTAAATGCTATGGACTGCCAATTTTGGTGGAGGCATTGGGAGTTTAGGGGATGCCTAGTTGGCATCACCACTAAATGGAAATTGCATGCAAATTTTGAATTAAAGTCTCTTGCCAAACTTGGATGGTGGTGGGCATGGAGAAATAGGAGGAAATTGATTGTCCTTCACATTAATTGATCTCATTTATGGTGAAGAAACCACCTAGGAAAAATGCATGGTGGATTTTGGAAAGGTTGTTTGATCTTTAGTTCATTTCAATTTTTTCTCTGCATGGGGTTTTCGGTTCTTCAAACCAGTAGTTCTATTTTTGATTTATCTGTATTCTTGGCATTCTTGAACTATTTTTGGACTCTTGTGGAAGTATAAGAAGAAGTGGAAAGATTGGGGTGGTTGACGTTTCTTGGAAAAGAAGAGACTATTGAGGCTCGGCTGGGAAATCATCTGCAAATCGAGAAGAAGCTCTATCAGGCATGATAGGCTCTACCCATTAAGTTGTTCTACTTTTTCCTAAATGTCTTCATTAAAAGAACTCTTCTCTTGGGGAACAAATGAGTTTTTATGTGTTGTTTGATCTTGCTTTTGAAATTTATTTTATTCTTTGTATTTTATCTATATGGATTCACTGATATGGTAGAAATATGTTTTGGGTTTGTTTCCTTTGTTGAAAAAAATGAATGAATCATGCTTAAACCTTTGTTTGGACTTGAGATGTTGTTGAATCTTGAGAACTCTGTTGGACTATACTGAAACTGGTTAGTATGATTCATGCTGCTATGCTAGAAATATGTTTTGGGTTTTGTTTCTTTGTTGAAAAAGGTAGGAAACATGTTTTTTTAACTTGAACTTGAACTTGAGATCATGAATGTTGAATCTTTGTACTAACTCTGTAAACTAAATTATGAAAAAATTGTTTAGTAACTTTTATGATAATGGGTTGAATGAATCTCCTCGAATGTAATCTATCTATTTATTTAGCATGGTTGATAGTTAATCTTTCTTGCATGATTTTTTGAATTATTTATTGAATTCGATTACGTTTCTTCTTTTCTGGTATAAGGAAAAGAAAGGTCAAGGTTTATTTTCTTGGATCAAGAGTTCTTTCCTTATATGACTGGTTCTTTTTATTTAAATCAGAAGAATAGTTGTTTTAGTAGGAACTCATGGTAATTACGGTTGAACTTTAGAGTAACTTGACTCTGTCTAAATGAATGAACACTTGAAGGAAATAGACTATAATGATTTTTGGTGTATTACTTATTTTGAGCTCGACTTTGAGCACCAGACTTGGGGTTGTGTTGTATTGTTTCATTGTTTCTCCTTGTGGTTGAATCTGGGTTGGGTTCATTCTTCCTAATCCAGTAGTTTGTTCCATTGATTCTTGTGATGTATGTGGTTCTGAGTTGGCTTGAATGAAAGCTTTGATTATTAAGTCTTTCTCTCACCTTTTCATTTCACCATCAATGGATGGGTAAAGCTTTGTGTGTTGTCTCTTTGAAAAGTAAATTGTGGCAAAAAAGGGTAATTTACTTAAACATTTCTATGTCTCTTCTTTGTTTGGGAAACTAGAGTAACTTCTGGAACTGATGCTATTAATGTTTGGAAAGAATATAATGTTTAGTTGTTGGTTTTTTTTTTTTTTTTATTTGGATACTATTATTATTATAAGCTTATGAAAAACCATTTTCAGTTTGTAGCTTTTGTGCTACAGTTATTGTTATCATTTGTAAGTTGGGAAAACATCATTTTCGGTTTATAACTTTCATGTTATAGTTTTATTATCGATTGTAATATTGAGTTTCTCTTTGGGATTCAATGGTTGTTAGGAGTTAATTTGTGTTCTTGGTTGAGAAATTAAATTTCATTTGTTTTTTAGCTTTAGAAAAGAGTACTTTTTTAGGAATGGATAGTGAAACCACATCCTTACCTTTATTTGATATTGTTACCTCTTACTCCTTTGAGATGTAAAATATGGGTAAACTTACCCCTTGGATATTCTTTCATTCTCTTCTGTATCTATTAGGAAATGGTTACTGATGTTGAGGGTTAAGGTAATTATAAAACCATTTTTCCCTTTGGGTTCTGAGAAGAAGATGTATGTTGTTCTTTTCCTCTCTGTTATCGGGATAGCTATCTAACTAATCTCTGAACCAAACTCTATTT
Source organism: Taxus wallichiana var. yunnanensis (assembly GCA_018340775.1). Lineage (NCBI taxonomy): Eukaryota > Viridiplantae > Streptophyta > Pinopsida > Cupressales > Taxaceae > Taxus > Taxus wallichiana. Next base: position 928,451,475 of record CM031239.1, on the reverse strand, counting down.
GGGAATTAGAATAAAGACAGACTTGTCTTTATTACATTCTTGCTTGGATTTATAGTGTATAATCTACTCCTCTCTTTTCATTTTTCTCACCTGTATCACTCTTGTGGAGGGAGTTGACTGATTATTTGGTTTGTAGTATGTTGAAGGATTTCCAGGGTGGGTAGTTGATTGATAAATCCCTTTCTTTCTTCTCCTTGATAGTTACAATGGTGGTAATAAGGTAATTGTTGTAATGTTTGAACTAGTTCTATGTGCATGTTAATTAAATTCATCCTTTTCAAACCTATTGATGCTGATCCTAAAACTTAGGCTAGAGTTTGACTCTAAACTTGGATATAGTTTCTTAAATAAGAAACTCTTACTTTAAGGTGTTGTTGGTTCATCCTAAATTTTATCATAAAGTTTAATTGAGCTTGGCATTTAATATTTTAGGATGAAGTAAGTTAATGTTGAGTTATATGAATTATTGTTCCATCTAAAGTAGTCCTATTCCTATGAGATATCAGAGTTAGTATCTTCTTAGGTTAGATGGAATTAATCAAGAATAAATCATAAATATCTGTAAATGAAAAGTAGATTGTGATTTTGGTGAAATATTATTTATCTGAAATAATGATTTAAATCTTCTATGAAATGATTAGTTGAATATTGATTTGATTATATGATTTTCTTTTTGATATGATTATGGATTATTTTTCTCCCTCTTATGACTATTATTTCTTTATGATGTGTCTTTCTGTAATGCTTTAACTATTTCATAAAAGTAGAGTTCTTTTTATGAAATAGTTAGTTAAAAGCACATCATTTTAATGCTTAGTGCTTATCATGCTCAGTTCACTAAACTGACCCATGCTAGCAATTTTTGCAGATGGACTTCGTAAGTGGTAAAAGGAGACAAGATATTTTATGATGTTACTTTTGTTTACCAAAAGACTGGATCTTTTATGAGGAAATATGATTCATTATTAAAATGTATTGTTGGAAAGGAAAGTTGTAATTTTATAGAGCTTATTGTTGTTGTTTGACACTAAAGATGTTCTGAAGTATTTGTACTTGCAATGTATGAATTCCTCCTTGATAAATGGAAAAGTTTGTGGGTTTTTTGTGGGTTTATGTACTTGATGTGTCATACTTTTTGCATATTCTATGAATAGTAGTGATATATTATCTATGTTCTTTTATATATATATATCTGAAATGAACCCTTTCGGGTTGAAATAAAATGAACTAGGTGGTAAGGGAATTAGATATACTATCCCTTTATTTAAATGCAACTTATCAAGTTGGCATTCATGGCTGATCATTTAATTAAATCACTATGGTTTATTAAAATGATGTTAATGGATAAACAAAACCATTATGATTACTTGGATAATGTTAAGGGGTTACAAATGGACCCTAAATTCTTAATAAGAAAAAGGAAGACAACTATTCCGCAATGATAATCAAGTTTGTTTTAGAATCCTTTGGAATTAAACCTAATGTCATCTTGGAAAGAGGAAGATGTACTTCCTCTTGATTAATACCTTAATCTGAATAAAAAAATGAAAGGAAATATATATATAAATATATAATAGTAGACTTCATTTCAATGAAGTCTATTATAAAAGAATCTGATTTAGAACTTAAACAAGCTAAGTCATGGATAAGTTAAATAAGTGAACCATATTGTTAGTATGTTGATTCTATTTGTAAAATTGAATCTTAAATTAGGAAGTTAATGAATGAAAAAAAATATTTGATTTTCTGCAAAGCAATTACAATTCATTTATTTCTTATAACCTTAATGGTTAATGAAACTAGGGATTCAACATGGCTATTGTAATTAGACTTTAATTAAAGGAAATAATTAAGTAATTAACTTCTTTCTTGGGTATGTACATCTAGATGGGATGACTCTGTCGGATGTTGGCACATGCCAACTACAACACCATACCTCCGTGAAGACTTGGGTCTTCATGAGGATATTATGTTGTAGTTGACATGTTGTAACACCCTTCAGAGTTGAATCATCTAGATCTACATAAACTCGGACTTGATCTTAGTTATACCCTAGGTTAGGTTGGAAGTATGATCTAGTGTGGGGGAAACTCATGATGACTTAGGATAACTAGACACACACATAATCGACTTAGGTTAATTGAGTATGTCTATGTACCCTTAGTCACCGTGAGTAGCCTTCTACACTAGACTATGTTGCTAACCTTGGTTAGGGTTAAACCTTGAACAAGTGGACTGACAGGAGTTAATGAAGACCATTCTAGATAATAGATGAAGTGGGGTGAAGGACGTATTCCATTTGATGAGTATGTCATCTAGGAATATTAACATGAATAGTATGTTGTAAATATTTGGCCAAAGTATCACAAGTTGTTGGTTGTCGTTGTCCTATGTCACCTAGTTTTAAGAAGTGAGATTTCAGATGAATATTGGTAACAAGTATTAGATAGGCCTCTTAAAATAGAACACTTAACACCTGAAAAGGGTATGAGAACCAAGTATACCTAGTATACAATTCAATGAGTTAACATGAGAGATCGGTGTTTCACCGAGTCATGAAATGAGAGATCGGTGTTTCACCAAGTCATTACATACATATGGTTATCTATTATGAGATTGATTGGCATGGAATGTGTGTTCTAAATTATGATTATTTAGAATAGAGAACATTATTATTAAAAAAAAAAATTCCCTTGTTTCTAAAGTCTTAAAATGGGAATGTTACATCTTGGTATCAGAGCTGAAGGTTGTAGCTCTTGGACCTATTGTGTCCATAATCTGATAAAACTTAAATTTTCTTGTTAACAAAAAATGGTTAGAACAAGAGGAAATGTTGCAAACAACACCACCCGAGTGGAGAAGTAGCTACTTACCCAAAAACTTGATGAGATCCTTGTTGCCCTGTTGGACACAAGAGATCATTTAGTTGTACTTGAACAACAAGTAATGGGAAATGAGGAGGAGGAAGAAGATGTTGGTAATAACAATCAGCCACCTCCTATGGACAATGCCAATGTTGGAAATTTGGGTGTTGATAACAATAATGCAGCCAATGCTAATGCTAATGCACCTAATCAGCCTGAAAATAAAAAGGCAAGATTGGCAGTTGAACTCACTAATGATATAAAAAGGATAAGTCCACCCAAGTTTGATGGCACTACATTAGGAGATGGAGCTGAGAACTAGCAATGAAATGGAGAAGTACTTTGCAATAAGGAACTTCTCAAAGAAGAAACAAAAGCAATATGGGGAGCTTATCAACTTTCCCATGAAGCATCTTCATGGTGGGACAACCGCAAGGCTGAGTTAAACATTGATGAAACAAATATTACTTGGGATCAATTTAAAAATTATTTTAGGCAATGATGGCTGCCACAACTTTACTATGATCAGAAAATGACTGAATTTCAGAACTTAGCTTAGGGAAAATTTACATAACATAGAGTATTGGGAGAGGTTTACTAAGCTCCTTAAGTACGTACCTCAGTACCAAACTGATGAGAAGTTTAGAATATGGAAATTTATCATGGGATTAAATCCCATTATAGGTGGTGAAGTAGATGTTCACAACCCAACCACTATGGAAGGGGTTGTAGAAAAATCCATAAGGTAGGAGCAGAAATTGAAAGTGATCTCTTCCCATAAGGAGGAAATCAGAAAGAAAGTTCCAAACTCTTCTTCATCTCTTGCACCCAAAAAGGGACCATGGAAAAATTTTGTATGAAAAATTTTTTTTTTTTACTGATAACAACAAGAAATCAAAACAAATAAACTGTTGCTAATGTGTGAAATAACTTTGTCAAGAACAATAATAATGGACAAAAGACCTATGGGAGTCAGAATGATAACTTTAAGGATGGAAATAAATTTGAGCCTAGGAAGGGACCTATAGGAGGATGCTACAATTGTGGAAAAGATCATTACACAAATCAATGTCCTTTGAAGAAGGATGACCGTAATCAACAACATAAGATACATACATGCAGTAGCTGACAAACAGGATGAAAAGCAAGCCACACCCATAGAAGTTCTAGGTAAGTTATTTGGTATACCTGTGACTATATTTTTGATACTAGAGCTACTGAATGTTTCATTTCTACTAAATTAGCATCAAAATTAAAAATAAAAGCTGGAAAAATGGATAAATCATGGGTTGTACATTATGGAAATAATGTTGTTTTCATAGTTAGTATGTGTCTTTTTGGAGAAGTCCTTGACTTGCCTAGTTTTTCCACTAAAGTTGACCTTTATGTTGCTCCTTTGGGGTCTTATGATGTAATCATAGGTGTTAACTGGCTAGCTGAGCATAAGGAAAAGGTTGACTATTTTGAGAAACATATTAGTTGTTTGGATGACCCTAGAAAACAACAGACATTCAGAGGGATAAAACGTGAGATTTTAGTTAGGAAATTATTAGCTATGCAACTTAAAAGGCCAAAAACAAAGGTTGCACCTTGTATGTAGTAAAAATTTCTGAAACAACTGATGAAAGTGGTGACTTCATGGAAAAATACCCATTGTTAAGAAATTTAGTGATGTGTTTTCGGAAGAGTTACCCGGTCTTCCACCCAAATGGGAGTTTGACTTCATGATTGAGATCAAACCAGAACCAAACCTATTTCCAAGGCACCATATAGAATGAATACCATTGAATTAGTAGAGCTTAAGGCATAGTTACAAGAAATTTTTTCCAAGGGTTTGATAAGACCGAGTGTCTCACCTTGGGGAGCACCGGTAATTTTTGTGAAAAAGAAAGATGGAACACTTAGATTGTGCATTGATTATAGGATGTTAAACAAAGCAACAATTAAGAACAGATATCCACTTCCTAGAATTGATGATCTATTGATCAGATGCATGGTGCATCAGTGTATTCTAAAATAGATCTTGATCTGGATATCATTAGTTAAGAATAAAGGATGAGGATATTCATAAAACAACTTTTAGAACAAGGTATGGACATTATGAATTCATAGTTTTACCATTTGGATTAATGAATGCACTACAACTTTTATGAATTTAATGAATAATATTTTTCAAGAATACTTGGACAAATTTGTGCTTGTATTCTTGGATGATATTCTCATATACTCTAAGAGCATTGATGAGCATCATGAGCATTTGAAGATAGTTCTGGAAATCTTAAGAAAGAGAAGGTTGTATGGTAAGTTGTCCAAATGTTCTTTCTATGAGATAAAAGTGCACTATTTGGGTCATGTCATAAGCAAGGATGGAATAGTGGTAGATCCTTCAAAAAATTGTTATAATAACTGAGTGGCCTACACCTAAGAATGTACATGAAGTTAGAAGCTTCATGGGTCTTGTTGGTTACTATAGGAAGTTTGTTAAAGACTTTTCTAAGGTTGTTGCACCAATAAATTTTTTTGTAGAAGAAAGATAAGAAATTTGTGTGGAATGAGAAATGTGAATCTGCATTTAAGACTCTGAAGGATCAGTTAACATCAACACCTATCCTAGTTGTACCTGATCCTAATGGAGACTTCATTGTAGTGACAGATGCTTCTAGTGAGGGTCTTGGAGGTATTTTACTACAAAAGGATCATGTTATAGCTTATGAAAGTAGAAAGCTCAAGTTACATGAACTGAATTATGCTCCACATGACCTAGAGCTTGTTGCCATTGTTCATGCACTTTAGGTATGGAGGCATTATCTTCTTGGTAGGCCTTTTGAACTAAAAATGATCATCTTGGGTTGAAGTATATTTTTACTCAGCCAAATCTGAATGCAAGACAATGAAGATGGTTAGAATTTCTATCTCAATATGATTTTGATATAAGTTATATTAAAGGAAAAAAAATAGAGTTATAGATGCTCTAAGTCATAGGAAGCACATTTATGCTCTTATAACGTTGAGAACTCAGTTTAAAGATGAAGTAAAAAGTGTCATGGAATCTGATTCTTATTATCAACAAGTGAAAACAACACTTGTTGCAGATCCAAATGATGTGAGGTATAAAGGTTTTCACTTTGACAATGAAGGAATCTTGAGGTTTGAAAATAGAGTATACATACCTTTGTTAAATGAATTAAGAAAGAAATTGTTAGCTGAATTTCATAATTCACCTTTTTCTAGACACCCTGGCATTACAAAAATGCTTGCTGATATAAAACAACAATATTTTGGAAAGGGATGAAAAAGGACGTGATTGATTTTGTGACACATTGCTTAGAATGTCAAAGTGTGTTAAGCTGAACATATGCATCAGTTTATTAGTTTATTGTACCTCACAACATACCACAATATAAATGGAAAGTAATAAGCATGGATTTTGTACAAGGGTTTCCTATGTCAAGAAATAAACATGATGTTATTCTAGTTTTGTTGATAAACTAACAAAGGTGGCACATTTTATTGTTGGTAATCTTAAGGATGATTCACCTATTTTAGCAAAAATATTTGTGCATGAAATTTTTAGATTACATGGAGTACCTGAATTGATCATATCTGATAGAGACCCGAGAATGACATCTAGATTTTGGAAAACACTTAATGCAGCCTTAGGAACTAAGCTGAATTTTAGTTCTGCATACCATCCAAGAAATGGATGGACAGACTAAAAGAGTTAATCAAGTTTTAGAGGATATGTTATGAATGTATTGTATGGATCAATAGTATAAATGGGAAGAGTACCTTCCATTAGTCGAGTTTTCTTATAATAACATGTATCATGCCTCTTTAAAAATGGCACCTTTTGAAGCATTATATGGAAGGAAATGTAGAACTCTTGTTAGTTGGGATAACATAGAGGATAGAGAGGTAATTGGGCCTAAAATCCTTATGGAAATGGAACAACAAGTTAAAATGATTTGTGAATGCTTGAAAAGTAGAAGATAGGAAAAAGAGTTATGTAGACTTAAAGTGGGTTGATAAGAAATTTGAACTTGGTGAGAAGGTCTTTCTTGGGTTAAAAAAAAAAGAGTTCTATAACTTTTGGCAAGGCTGCCAAGTTATCACCTCATTATGTGGGACCCTTTGAAATTGTTGAAGTAATCAACCCTGTAGCTTATCATTTAGCTTTACCTCCTACTTTATCATGAATGCATGATGTTTTCCATATTTCTCTACTTAAGAAATATGTTTCAGATTTATCACATGTGTTAAATTGGAATTCCTTGCAGGTCCAAGACCTAGGAATAATCATGGTTAAACCCATTCGAGTGTTGGAAACTCACTAGTTGCACTTAAGAAATCATGAAATAAGTCAATGTAAGGTCAGTGGGATCAATTTAATGAAGAAAGTGCAACCTAGGAAAATCTTGAAGATATGAAAACTACTTTTCCATATTTGTGAAACATAATTGATTTTGTTGATAAAATTTTAAGATTTTATTCATGTTATGTCAATAAATCTGCTAGTCTTGGGAAGATACTACACTATTTAAAATGGACAACTACTTTAATGTTGATTATGGAATTTGAATTTCTCAAATCTAGTTTTGTTATGAACATATGAATGGAAGGATGATAATTGGATTTTGTCCTAGACTTAAATTGTTTGACTAAGTTGATCATCGGATGATGATTCTTTTTAGGAGGGAGGTATGTAACATCTTTGACATGGTTATTATGGTGATGACTTCCACTCTTGACATTGCAAATGTTGACAGGTGATTTGTCTTAGGAAGGAGTACTCTTATGATTTTGGAAATCATGTTTGCAATGGATAATTCATTATTTGTTGAAAAGAATCATTTTTGGTTGTGATTTTTGCTTACTTGAAAATAATGCCATTCATCTCTTTGTACAACTTAAATTCACTTTTAAGAAGGTGATGAACTTGTATTGTGTATACATAATTTATTTTGTGTAAACAACAAAACCTTGGATCAATTCCATTGATCCAAGGTATGCTTCATTCTTCTTACCTACTCACCTTGTTGTCTTGACATTCGGAAATGGAAGGTGAGCTTGATTGTGACTTGTTTTGTTTACAATGGTGAAGAATTCTTTCTTAGGGATCCTTGACTGACATCAGGCTTAGGGTGATAGGCCTGGGCCTTCTTGTTATTTGTTTAAACATTGTATAATGTATAGGAATCATAGACCTAATAGTAAATTACTAAGGTGGATACCCTAACCTAAGTTGGAATGTTCTATACTAAGTTTGGATTATAACCTAAGGTAATTAAGACCTACCTAGGAACTAAGGTTGATTTCTAACCTAATAAAAATCTAACCTAAACTATTGCTAACCTAAGGAGGTACCTATGGACTACTTGGAAAATGGTAAGGTCGGTGGCATTGGTTTTCAAGGCATTAATGGAATTTATTTTGGTTTTTAATGACTTTGGACTACCAATTTTGGTGAGGCATTGGGAGTTTAGGGGATGCCTAGTTGGCATCACCACTAAATGGAAATTGCATGCAAAATTTTGAATTAAAGTCTCTGCCAAACTTGGATGGTGGTGGCATGGAGAAATGGGAGGGAACTAGTTGTCCTTCACATTAATTGATCTCATTTTTGGTGAAGAAACCACCTAGGAAAAATGCATGGTGGATTTTGGAAAGGTTTTTTGATCTTTAGTTCATTTTGATTTTTTCTCTGCATGGGGTTTTTGGTTCTTGAACCAGCAGTTCTATTTTTTTGATTTATCTGTATTCTTGGCATTCTTGAACTATTTTTGGACTCTGTGGAAGTATAAGAAGAAGTGGAAAGATTGGGGTGGTTGATGTTCTTGGAAAAAGAAGAGACTGTTGAGGCTTGATTGGGAAATCATCTGCAAATCGAGAAGAAGCTCTATCAGGCATGATAGGCTCTACCCATTAAGTTGTTTTTATTTTTCCTAAATGTCTTCATTAAAAGAACTCTGCTCTTGGGGAACAAATGAGTTTTTATGTGTTGTTTGATCTTTCTTTCAAAACTTTTTTTTCTTTGTATTTTATCTGTATGGATTCACTGATATGGTAGAAATATATTTTGGGTTTGTTTCCTTTGTTGAAAAAAAAATGAATGAATCATGCTTAATCCTTTGTTTGGACTTGAGATGTTGTGAATCTTGAGAACTCCTATTGGACTGTACTAAAACTGGTTAGTATGATTCACTGCTATGCTAGAAATATGTTTTGGGTTTTGTTTCTTTGTTGGAAAAAGGAAGGAAACATGTTTAACTTTTTTGAACTTGAGATCATGTTGAATCTTTTGTACATCTGTTGAACTGTGCTAAAGCTGATAGTAACTTGTCTGATAATGGGTTGAATGAATCTCCTCAAATGTAATCTATCTATTTAGCATGGTTGATAGTTAATCTTTCTTGCGTGATTTGTTGAATGATTTATTGAATTTGATTACGTATTTTTTTAATTTCTTCTTGGAAGGAAAAAAAAAAAGAGGTTTTTCAAGGTTTATTTTCTTGGATCGACTTGCCTTGTATGACTGGTTATTTTTATTTAAATAAGAAGAATATTTTTTAGTAGGAACTTCATGGTAATTACGGTTGAACTTTAGAGTAACTTGACTCTTGTCTAAATGAATGAATACTTGGAGGAAATAGATTGTAATGCTTTTTGGTGTATTACTTATTTTGAGCTCGACTTCGAGCACTGACTTGGGGGTGTTGTTGTTTTTTGTTGTTTCTCCTTGTGGTTGAATCTAGGTGGGTCATTCATTCTTCCTAATCTAGTAGTTTGTTCCATTGATTCTTATGTGATGTATGTGGTTCTGAGTTGGTTTGAATGAAAGCTTCGACTGTTAAGTCTTTCTCTCACCTTCTTCATTTCACCATCAATGGATGGGTAAGCTTTGTGTGTTGTCTCTTTGAAAAGTAAATCATGGCTGAAAAGAGGTAATTTACTTAAATGTCACTCTGTCTCTTCTTTGTTTGGGAAACTAGAGTAACTTCTGGAACTGATACTATTAATGTTTGGAAAGAATATAATGTTCAGTTGTTGGTTTTTTTTTTCTTGGATACTGTTATTTATTGTAAGCTTATGAAAAACCATTTCTAGTTGTAGCTTTTGCACTATATTACTGTTATCATTTTGTAAGTTGGGAAAACATCATTTTCAGTTTATAAATTTCATGTTATAGTTGTTATTATCAATGTAATATTGATTTCTCTTTGGGCTTCAATGGTTGTTAGGAGTTAATTGTGTTCTTGGTCTTGAGAAATTAAATATGTGTCATTTTTTTTTCCTCAGGAAAGAGTACTTCTATTTTAGGAATGGATAGTGAAACCACATCCTTACCTTTATTTGATATTGTTACCTCTTACTCCTCTGAGATGTAAAATATGGGTAAACTTACCCCTTGGCTATTTTTTCATGTTCTCTTTTGTATCTGTTAGGAAATGGTTACTAATGTTGGAGGGTTAAGGTAATTATAAAACCATTTTCCCCTTGGGTTCTGAGAAGAAGATGTATGTTGTTCTTTTTTCTCTCTATTTCGAGATAGCTATCTAACCCGAGTCTGATCCAAACTCTGCTGGGAATTAGAATAAAGACCGGACTTGTCTTTATTACATTCTTGCTTGGATTTATAGTGTATAATCTCTCTCTCTTTTTTTCATTTCTCACATGTATCACTCCTATGGAGGGAGCTGACCTGTTTGGTTTGTAGTATGTTGAAGGATTCTAGGTCGTTAGTTGATTGATAAATCCCTTCTTTCTTCTCTTGATAGTTACATAGTGGTAATAAGGTAATTGTTGTAATGTATGAATAGTTCTATGTGCATGTTAATTTAAATTCATCCTTTGTCAAACCTGTTGATGTTGATCCTAAAACTTAGGCTAGAGTTTGACTCTGAACTTGGATATAGTTTCTTAAATAAGAAACTCTTACTTTAAGGTGTTGTTGGTTCATCCTAAATTTTATCATAAAGTTTAATTGAGCTTGGCATTTAATATTTTAGGATGAAGTAAGTTAATGTTGAGTTATATGAATTATTGTTCCATCTAAAGTAGTCCTATTCCTATGAGATATCAGAGTTAGTATCTTCTTAGGTTAGATGGAATTAATTTTGAAGTAAATCATAAATATCTATAAATGAAAAAAGATTGTGATTTTGGTGAAATATTATTTATCTAAAATAATGATTTAAATCTTCTATGAAATGATTAGTTGGAAGTTGAAGTTGATTATATATTAGCCTTTTCTTAATTAGATATGGATTATCACTTTGTTTCTCCCTCTTATGATTGTTATTTCTTTATGATGTGTCTTTTTGTAATGCTTTAACTATTTCATAAAAGTAGAGTTCTTTTTATGAAACAATTAGTTAAAAGCACATCATTTTAATGCTTAGTGCTTATCATGCTTAGTTCATTGAACTGACCCATGCTAGCAATTTTGTAGATGGACTTCGTAAGTGGTAAAAGGGAGACAAGATATTTTATGATGTTACTTTTGTTTACCAAAAGACTGGATCTTTTATGAGGAAATATGATTCATTATTAAAATGTATTGTTGGAAAGGAAAGTTGTAATTTTAATAGAGCTTATTGTTGTTGTTTGACACTAAAGATGTCTGAAGTATTTGTACTTGCAATGTATGAATTCCACCTTGATAAATGGAAAATTTTGTGGGTTTATCTGTACTTGATGTGTTATTGCATCTATGAATGTGTGTATTTTTTGCATATTTATATATGAATAGTAGTGATAATTATCTATATATATATATATATATATATATGAAATGAACCCTTTGGGTTGAATTAAAATGAACTAGGTGGTAAGGGTACTAGATATACTACCCCTTTTATTTAATGCAACTTATCAAGTTGGCATTCATGGTTGATCATTTAATTAAATCACTATGGTTTATTAAAATGATGTTAATGGATAAACAAATCCATTATGATTACTTGTATAATGTTAAGGGTTACAAATGGACCCTAAATTCTTAATAAGAAAAAGGAAGACAACTATTCTGCAATGATAATCAGTTTGTTTTAGAATCCTTTGGAATTAAACCTAATGTCATCTTGGAAAGAGGAAGATGTACTTCCTCTTGATTAATACCTTAATCTGAATAAAACAAATGAAAGGATATATATAAATATATAATAGTAGACTTCATTTCAATGAAGTCTATTATAAAAGAATCTGATTTAGAACTTAAACAAGCTAAGTCATGGATAAGTTAAATAAGTGAACCATATTGTTAGTATGTTGATTCTATTTGTAAAACTGAATCTTAAATTAGGAAGTTAATAAATGAAAAAAAAATCTTTGATGTATCTGCATAGCAATTACAATTCATTTATTGCTTGCAACCTTAATGGTTAATGAAACTAGGGATTCAACATGGTTGTTGTAATTAGACTTTAATTAAGGAAAATAATTAAGTAATTAACTTCTTTCTTGGGTATGTACATCCAGATGGGATGACTCTATCGGATGTTGCACACATGCCAACTGCACACAGTACCTCCATGAAGACTTGGGTCTTCATGAGGATACTATGTTGCAGTTGACATGTTGCAACACCCTTTAGAGTTGAATCATCTAGATCTACATAAACTTGGACTTGATCTTAGTTATACCCTAGGTTAGGTTGGAAGTATGATCTAGTGTTGGGGAAACTCATGATGACTTAGGATAACTAGACACACACAATCGACTTAGGTCGATTGAGTATGTCTATGTACCCTTAGTCACCATGAGTAGCCTTCTACACTAGACTATGTTGCTAACCTTGGTTAGGGTTAAACCTTGAACAAGTGGACTGATAGGAGTTAGTGAAGACCATTCTAGATAATAGATGAAGTGGGGTGAAGGACGTATTCCATTTGATGAGTATGTCATCTAGGAATATTAACATGAACAATATGTTGTAAATATTTGGCCAAAGTATCACAAGTTGTTGGTTGTGTTGTCCTATGTCACCTAGTTTTAAGAAGTGAGATTTTAGATGAATATTGGTAACAAGTATTCAGATAGGCCTCTTAAATAGAACACTTAACACCCCAAAAAGGGTATGAGAACCAAGTATACCTAGTATACAATTCAATGAGTTAACATGAGAGATCGGTGTTTCACCGAGTCATGAAATGAGAGATCGGTGTTTCACCAAGTCATTACAATTACATATGGTTATCTGTTATGAGATTGATTGGCATGGAATGTGTGTTCTAAATTATGATACATGAGTTCCCCTTATGACAAATGTGCACCCCTAGAAGTATATATGCATGGATTATAATGTATGCACTCCTCTATCAAAAAACACAATGAGCAATAACGTATGCATGGGTCGAGAAGTACTTGCGCTCCTATTTTAACAAATGCACATGTTTGTAAGCATATACGCGCATTTGTAGAAAAACTAGATAATACAGAGGATTCTTAGTGTATGCGCGTCATGAGATACGTATGCATTCAGATTATAGTGCATGTGTTCCTTTCTTGACGTATGCGCGCGTCTATAGAATTTTAGCACAGAGGGTCAGAACTACAAGCCAACATGTGCACGGGCAAAGAAGCATGTGTGTGCACTTGGGAATGCCTGTGTGCTCAAGGAAACAAGTGTGTATAGGTTTTAACGTGTGCGCACCCTTTATAACACATGTGCGCCGCCTAGAACAACACAAAAAGGACAACAAAATAAATTCTGGAATTGCCAACAGGTTAGAAATTTTCTATTTAAATCACTTTCTAACAGAAACCCATTAATCTTGCATGCAAAAGGGAGATTAAACACCTATAAGGTTAGTAAATTACTTGGACAAAACTATTTAACCTTCAAAATGCATGAAAATGGTTAAAACAATGATATAAATGACAAAACTAAAAATCAACTTCTAAGGACTATGGAATACGTCCCACCTAAGGCATGCCAAATGTATTCATGTAAATATTAGAAAGCTTAATAAATGAAACTAGAACACCTAATAATTTTCAAAGCTTAACTAACCTAACAAGAATCATCAAGATAAGAGCTTAAAGAGAGCTACTTCTTTAACAATGCATATAACTTTGAAAAAACATCAAACTAACATGTCTAAGTTACTCTCTACTCTTTGAATGCTGATTAAACATGAACCTATGAAGATCCTATCAATAAAATGTGATTGTTTGATATGGTTCTCAAGATTTCAAGAATTAAGTCTCACCATTGATGGCAAACAAGGCCATATGGTTCTCCCCATATGACTCAAAGGTTGGTTTAATGGATGCGGTGGTGAAGATAATAGCTCAATACAAATGAAGAAATGCTCTAATCCTAATTGCCTATAGTTTATGCTAGAGGAAGAGAAGTGTTCTTTTTTAAATGATGAGGAGAAGGGTTCTATTTATGCGTTTCAAATTCCAAGAGTGGAATGATTTTGGGGCATGTGGTACAAAAAGGTAAGTCCAAAAGGCACTTTTAGCAATTCTAAGCAAGATTTGACTAGGTTTAGAGGCTAATTAATTAGATTAATTAGGGATCCTAAGTAGGCTTTAGGAATCTTTCAGGGGAGCACCAAGAGGAGGCTTCGATAGATTTTGGATACGTTGAAGCGAGAGTGAGCCAATGAGAAGGTTTATTGGTCAATTTCATGGTAAGAGGCTTAATCAAAGTATATTAGTTAATTAAGAGGAGTTGAGGGGGAAAAGAACCTAATTGATGAAGTATCATCAATTTGTAGGGAATAGAATAGTTAGTGTAATTTTTTAGTGATAACATTGCTTTGATCAAATTATAGGTGTCCACATGGGGGAATAGATTTGAAATAGTAGAAAGTATTGATTGTAATATAGAATGATTGTACCTTTGTTCGAATAAGATCAGAGCAAGTTGTAATAGTAATATGCTAGGAGTGTCAATTGATTGTATTGTAACCTGAGAGGGATTATGGGATGATCTTGATTGTATGCCCCTTTCGGTGAAAGGGTGAAGGGTGGAGAAATGAGCACTGAGCTGAAAGTAAGATGTATAAGATGTTGTAATAGTAAATGAGAAATAGTATGGGATAGTATTGTCAAAGTATGAGTAGATGTGGATTAGTACATATGCCAGATGTGAATATGAGATGTTGAAATTTATATGGTATGGTGCTAGAGGAAATTATGATCTGTATGGTGCAAACGATGAGACAAATAGAGTTACGAGGCTCAAGATATGAGTGAAACTATGTAACGTGTATTAGTTGTAAAAGTGGTTGCAAATAGTAACTATAGTATATGAAAAATTGGAATTATTATATATAGTAATAGTGAAAAGTGAATAATATTTTCATTTTTACCAAGATCGAGTGAAATTTGGAGCTTTGAGTTGTGAGGATGCCACATGTTAGAGAAGCAAGTTTGACTAGATTTGAGAGGGTAGTGGTGGTCGTGGCTTCACAGACGACCAATGAGTTAGTAAGTGTGATTATTTTTGGAAAATTTTGTCAAATATGTATGTTTTTGTCAATTTTAGTAAAATTTTATTTTTTTATATTTTTCATCGTTTCGACATGGGTAGATGTGGCCATGGCATTTCTATCCCTGGGGACACTAACACCTAGTTTTAGGTGCTAGTGAAATGTTTTTGGGCGCTCGTGATCTCGCTTCTTAGGTGTTGGCATCCCAAAGCAGGATTTGGGCACTATATTGTGAAATGTTGATATTCAAAATAGTTGGATGTTATGATAAGTGATTTTTGTAGTATGTATGGTGTACTAATGAAATATTTTGTTGTTTTTTTGTGTTGTGTAGGGGGATATACACTAGAGATATTTTTAAGCGGCCCGCCATTTGAGTATATTACTTATATTGGGATTGTCGATTGATCTTGAGTGGAATATATTGGATTGTGTCGGATTCTGCAACACATTTATAGATTAGGGGAGGTACCCCATAATATGCCTATGTTGATTACTTTGTGTGATAGATCATGCGCGAGATACATGTACATTACGGTTTCCTCTTTGGTGAGATGACAAAGTGACCCTAAAGGATGTATATTGGATATTGTGGTTGTTATTTTAGGAGAGAGAGTACAAGTGATGTCGATAGTGGATGCTCGTAGTAAGATGAGGGCGGTGAGGAGGTATTTCATAGAACATGAGTACAGGAAAAGACTCATATCAATTTAGATTTGATAGTGAGATCCAAAGTGTCCCGTGGTTGTGGAAGTTTATCACAAAGTGATTCGAGCTTCGACGATGGTAAGAGAGGGTAGTAGAGATGGGATATTATATAAGATGCATGATATTTATCGTAGGATATAGGATCATGGGACTAGATATGCATGGGTATGGTGTGTATTGGACCACTTATATAGATAATTGTATAGATTTACATAAATGAGGATCATGGGGGTAGACGGGAGCCACAATTTTTTACACGTATGGGCAGATGCACATATTGTGATATTGAGGCCACTCAGTGGGCCACGACACGCATGGGCTAGACCTAAGATATTTACAGCCGAGGTGGGTGGGTACCTGTAGAAGGAAGATGGACACGACCACCTATAGGTTAATGATAGTTTGGATGGGTCCTAGGAAATTATATGGAGGTTATATAGAGACCGTAGAGGTTGGTTGGAGGATGGTGTGGAGTTGAGGTGCATTTGGTGCACTATGTGGCTAGAGGATCACTTTCCAAAGGTGGTTGAGTTGTTCTAGGATGAGTGAGTATCAAGGAAATTTGGCATGGCCGGGATGTGCCCTCGAAGCCCCATATATGGTTAAGATCTATAAGAGCAAAGTGAGATGAGCAAGGGCGAGGGCAAGCCCGACCGAGGCCAAGCCCGATTGGAGCATAACTCGTGCATCTAGGTCCAGATGAGGTGAATGTGGCTATAGAGCCTATACAAGTTGATGATATGGGGTACACCTAGGCTTACAGTGAGTGGTGGGTGAAACACTAATGGGTGTTGTTGTTACCATTAGTGGTGGATGTAGATGGTGAACTGATAATGGAGTAGAGGTGCAAACACCTACCCCTGATGTAGATGATGTAGTAGTGATACGAGTGGAGCGTAAGTATTGTTTCTAATAAATTGTTATCTTGTGTTGTTTTTTTTTGTTATTATGGATGAATTTGAATATGTGTAATGAATAAGGTGTTGTCATATGATTACAGGTGATGCCTATTGGTCCCTTATCATGGACACTTTGATATGCACATTGAATCGTAACTTGCCCCCATATATGCTCATGGGAGGTGAAGTGCTAAAGCGGTGGATGTTGTGGGCAAGCATGCCCATTTGTCCAAGCTAGTGGCTATAGTAGTAACCACATGTACTATGTTCTTGAGCGAGCGTGATGAGGCTTGTGTTTAGGCGAGAATGAGTGAGAGAGGTTTTAGGTGGAAGAGGCATAACGTAGGATATTTTTACACGATATGTGGAGAAAATTGTGGAGCTTACTATGTTATGGAGTTAGCTAGAGAGGCATAGAGGATGAGATAGGTATGGTAGAGTGAGCAGTGAAGCATCTAGTTGTAGAGCTCCGGTGATTGTAGACAATGATAGCGAGGATGATAGACGATGCATTGTAGATGATGCGTTGATGCATATGGGGCCTACCCCAGCAATTT
The DNA here is from genome assembly GCA_018340775.1 of Taxus wallichiana var. yunnanensis. NCBI lineage: Eukaryota > Viridiplantae > Streptophyta > Pinopsida > Cupressales > Taxaceae > Taxus > Taxus wallichiana. The sequence goes on along the minus strand of CM031239.1, from coordinate 928,434,004 downwards.
TATTTTGAAACTTATAATTTTTGATGATATATGTATATATGGATGTTGATGTTGTGTGTGTTTGTCAATGTGTGTTGTATATTATGTGATGATTATGATTTACGTTGTGTAAATTGATAAATTGTATGTGCATTGTTGAAATGGATGTTTTGATTGATGAATGTGGGAATGTAGCATTATTTGGAAATATTAGGAAACTAGATAAAGAATGTGTGTGATAATGAGTGGTAGATCATATGAGAGATAAAAATGAATGTATGTGATGTAATGTGATAGATAAGTAAAAGTAGTAATAATGATGTGTTGATAAATGAATAATGATGAGGTGTGAAATAATGTTCGTAATTGCATGTGATGAGGATGAAGGGGGAAGAAGAGTGATTTCCCCCAGTGTGAGAATGAGGTTCATTTATAAATGCCCCCTCAACAGTCAAGAATGAACCATAAAACAAGAGTGTGTCATCGGGAAATGGGTTTGTCATGTGTAAAGAGTGGCTATAAAAGATATGTCATGAAGCACAAAGCTAGAAGTATGGAATGAGAGGTTCATTGATGTAGTATTCCCTCAACAGTCAAGTGTGAACAAATACACGAGAGTGTGGTAGGGTACCGAATGGATGCCATCTACCGAGAGATTAAGAGGCATGTAGGCATGTATGGAACATATTAAGTATTAATGGTATGTGGATAAGTGCCAAATTAGAAGCCGATGGAATGGAACCGAGAATAGAAGGTGTAGTGTGAGGAAGTGCTTGAAGTGAGGGGTTTAGGAAGCCAACGAGGTACTATAGTAATGTGAGAGGAAAGAGAGGATGTGACTATAGGTGGATTAGATGGGGATGCAAATGAATAATGACCTTAGGAGGTGGGCGAATGACTACTTTAGATGGAGGTGAAGGAGACAAGTGAATAGTGGTGGAATCTTGCTTATGGGGAATATGAGAGAGAGAGAGAGAGAGAGAGAGAGAGAGAGAATGTGCTCGTGAGAGCTAGAGCAGAAAGTAATGACACCTTTATCTTCTAACTATTGTAATCGATCATGGATAACATATCGGTCATTATCACGATGGCCATTGACATGATGGAAATTACAAAAAGGGTGATCACGCTAACATTGTAAGCGGTGAGGTTCATTAAGAAAATATTGAAATAAATAAATGCTAAATCTAAATATGTAATAGCACAACATATAGATATGCAATAAAGTACAGATCTGACCCAAGTAAGTAAGCTAGAAAAAAATATGAAACCCTAGTTTCAAGAGGGAGGGTAGATACGTAGTTGATTCACAAATATGACGAAGTTGTGCAAGTGGAAAATTGATGGAACAGGAGGACAAACTGCTGTCACAACCGAGCCTAGAAAATTGTGTGAGTTCTGAAAATGTTGGGACTAGGGCACTTAGACATGGTTAAGGGCACCTAGGGCACTACAGATCTCCTTTGGGTGCAATGACCGCTCAAAATTTCGAAAATAATTTTTACAAAGTGTCACTTCAATGTCATTGGACTTCGATCTTTGTCTTTAGTATGTCACTATATGATCGTTGAGCTTGCCTAAAACCTACAATAAGAAAGAGAACCTACAAAACCCCAAAACACATCAAATCCTAAAAAGAAAAAGATACAAATGGGGAGTTGGATTGACCCTGTGGTCACCCGACTGAGTGAACTTACGATCTAGGTGTTGCACTACATTTCAAACTCCATGTAGTTTTGCATGTGTGTGTGTATAATTATGCCCTAGGTAGCTCTTGTGCCAAATGCACTTGAATAATGAGCAATAACTAGATGTATAAAATGTAGATAGATGTGTGCATGGAAAAATGAACTTCCCCTCCTATGAAGTGTATGCGCAGAAGAATGCAGTCATGTGTCCCTTATATGAATGCTAGATGGATGTTTGAATGCTCTTATAATGCCTTTGGATGCAACCTTAGGTGATGATAATAGATGCTTAGTGCTTGGTCCTTTATTATTTCCACATAAATTTGTATTTATATGATTCCCTTGCTTGAATTTTGTAATTAACCACTAAAAGGCCGACCACCAAGAAAATAAGATGCCCAATAGCTAGAAAGGACCCAAAAGATGTGAGAAAAATACAAAGATGTCGGGGGCGCCCAGAGGGGATAGGGGCACCTAGGCACTGACGTCCCGGTTAGGAATTGGTGTCCAAACTCAAAAAACTAAAGTGTTGAAAGTCATACTAGGCAAGAAGGTGTGTGAGACCAAGAAGAAAAATAGAATTAAAGCAAAAAAAGATAGTGGTCAATTAATACTTTTCTTGCTTAGGAATCATATGAATAGTAGTATATGATTAGGACTAAAAATATACCCAAAGTGTGTGATTTAGTGTCTACATTTTCCCCACTTTATGTTGTTGAAAAAATTCTTGATAACATAAAGTAGATAAGAGATGTGTACTTGATAACCATGTAGATCAATGGTGAAAACATGTCGAGGAGACAAGAAAAAACGTGGAGTGAAAAAATATGAAGCATGGATGCTAGAGAAGAGGAAGTGAAAATGATGACCCTAGGGGTGAAAGCGTATGTAGAATGTGTCGAGTTATACCTATTGTTGATGTCACTTGATTCTTGATGATGTGACTATTTTTTCCCACAAGGACGGACCTACAAGAGAGAAGAGAAAAGGAGTTATTAAGTATGTGTATATGAAAAATTCGATCCAAATGAGTAAAAAGTGTGTAAAAGTATGTAAAAATGTGAAAAGGAACATGTGCACCTGATTTGTGATGAGTGAAAGAGATAGAAAGGATCTGAAGATGTTGTAGAAGAATGAATTTTTGGGAAATCTCACGCCGTTCCACCAAGTGCGAGTTTTTGGGCGATCTCACACTAGTTGTGGAAGAACCTGTAGGGAGAAAGGTCTATTGTTATTCTCCAACCTTTGATTGCTTCCCGAAGAGTAAACACCACTATAGATGGTGTGTACAATCTGATTGATCGATCCAACTTGAAAGTAGAAAAGAAGTAGAATGCATACATGTTGAGTGCAAAGGATGTAGACTGCTCTTGTAAATGTCATTGTGTAAACTACCCCGAAATGTGCTAAAATGAGAAAAACTATAATCGCCCGGTCACACGAAGCTCCCAGAAGGGTCAAGGGCACCCATGCACTATTGTCTATGTTTGGTCATTGGTGTCCATGTTGTGCTTTAGAGACCTAAGTTAGATTTTGGGTCATTGCTGAGATCGAAGACTATGTTGTATTGGTACTAAACTATGTTGAACTATGACTGCAAACTACTATATGGGGTGATTGATTCACCCAATGATGCCCCCTCATTTGTCGTGTATGTGATGTTACAAGGTGTATGCGGCCCAAAGGAGGACCAAATGTTGTGCTGAAATTGATGCCCTGTAGGGGGAGAGAATGTGCTTAGTAAAAACTAAGGCACATGTAAACAAAGTGGTTGAAAACAAGTGTTAGTGCAAACAAGATAAACACACATATAGAAAACAAGATGTAAGCTAGCAAGCAAGAAGAAAATGTAGACTGTGAAAAGTGGGTTACAAACATGGGACATCACTCATGATGTCGCAAGACAATTGAGCTCAATGTGGCAAAAAGCATACACCTTGTGCACATAAGACAAAGGGAAAATCCCGCAAACAATGGCAATGGCATACAATGGCAAACAATGACAAACAATATCAAGCAATGTAACAAACAACCATGGTAGCAAATAGTTCATGCAAATCAAACGTTACACATGAAGCAAATCGTTAGCATGCTAGAAATATAGAAAGTATGTCAAAACATGTATAATCCTATATAATGTATTTTGCTAGTATAAATATGAAGTAGTATAAATCGAAACAATAAGACTTGTGATGTGTACAAAAGTAGATGCCCCAAGAACTGTTGTGGAATTGGTAAGAGGTACAATACCAATCATCCATTGTACATGAAATGATGTATGTAAAATATGCAATCAAAACTAGAAGGCAAGTGAGCATGCATTGTGTATAGAAAAGATAATGACATACAATGTATCTAGCTAACATAATAATCACAATGTAACATATGAGTATAAGTAAGGAAGAATAAATGCGACCAAATATATGGCATATGTTGTGAGTGTGAATGGAATAGAATGCAAAGTGAGTGTGGTAGGAGCCACATGCCCCTCGATTTAATGTGAATGAGTATGCATGAGATGAGATTCATTTATAAATGTCCCCTCAAGATGATCAATATTGAACCATAAAACAAGAGTACATCATCGGGAAATGGTTTAAATTGAGCACTAGAAAGATATGATCGATAAAGTGTAGAGCATGAAAGTGAATGAGTGAGATTCATTTTAGGTTTAGACCCTTAATAGTCAAGTATGAACCATGGAACTAGAGTGTGTCATAGGGTAGTGATGATGTGTGAGAATGTGATGTTAGAAAGATACGTTGTGAATGCGCCCGAATGTGAAATGTGTTATGGGATATGATACGAGGTTCATGAATGCGGTAAGCCTCAACAGTCAAGTGTGAACCAAAGCACAAGAGTGCATCATCGGGTAATGACGATACAAATGTATGAAGATGTGTCGATGCATGTGAAAGACTAGATGCAAATTTAGAAGTGATATAGTAGACTTGTAAGACACCTTGTTAGGTTGTGGAGCTTATTTTTCTTGTGTGAAAGTGTTCAAGACTCGTACACTAAGAGTATTGTACACTTTTCATGTATCCTCGCTGGGTTCGGGGCCAAGACTAGGCCTTGAGCGGGGGTCCAGGGCGGTAGCCCTGGTAGCGAGGGTTGGGGCGCACTTCTAAAAAAAAAAAAAAAAATTAAGGCGTAAAATTTTTGGCCTCGAAAAATGCACGACATATCGGGAAACGTGCTTTTCTCATATGGGCGAGTTTTTGACCCATAGGTTTATGGGACGGGTTTTGCCCATGGTTTTGATACCCTGATTTTGTAAAACTCGCAAGCGATTGTCTATTTATATGGTCTTATGCATATGATAGAAGTACAAGCAAATGTATTACATATGTGTTTTGAATTGGGTGTGAATTCTGTAGAGTTTGTTGAGCATAGCTCCAAACGGATCTGGGTATTGTATTGAGAGAGCGGTGGCTTGTAATAAAATCTGAGCAAGTGATTCTTAGTGGATGTAGCCCAAATTGGGTGAACCACGTTAAATACTATCTCTTTGTGTTGTGTTATTTTATTCTACAATTTTATTTGAGATCTATAATAATTTCTGCATATTAGTTTCTACTGTTGCGATTCTATGAGGGATTATTCCGCATATTTTATCCCTTATTTCCTAACACACCTGATGATACCAAAGGGGGGAGAATATGTATGATGCCCCCCAAGTGTATGCCAATGAATATACTATCTAATGAAAGTGAAAGATAAGGGTCATCCACCGATGCTTGCAGAGATAAAGGTGTGTGACCATGCTCTAAGATCGGTGATTTATGGGACAAATCATGTGTCGGTGAATGAGACTTATGTGCATAAGACCTAGGAGATGATGAACACCTATGTGAAGGATACCATAAGGGTCATATAGACTCATGTGGAGTAAAGCGTAGAGGTGATGAACACCTATGTGAAGCAGAGTGTGGAGGTGATGAATACCTAAATGAATTATAGCACGGAGAAGATGAACACCTATATGAAGCATGACGTTGAGGGGATGTATATCTATATAAAGGATTAAATCGTCTGAGTGGTGGACCTAGACTGATGTGATGGACTAGTAGACCGATGAGACCATGTAGGTCATGAGAGAACATGTGAGCTAGGAGCAAATTATGTTTTAGATTTGAGAGGTCTTGATGAGCTAGATGCTCTACAGCGAGTGCAATAACAACCCAATAGGAGGTTACGGCCATGATGTGGATGGCGAACACTATTAATAGTAATGACTTACCTATTTTGAATGAACTTTAGACACAAATGGTTCATGGAGATGATAGCCTTTGAGTTGCATGAAGCCGGGGAAGACCTAAGATCATGTCACACCCTTTGGTGAGGTGCCATAAGGAAAGGCACAAGCATGGTAAGAGGACCAACGATAACTGGAAGCTTGACATAACCATATGATTTAAGAACTGGATATGAAATTTATGAGAGTGGATAATCGATAGCAACAAGAAGTGCAATAGAACATGCGCTTACGTGAAATGATGGATCAACCATAGTGTTTTTATATAAATAGATCCAATAGAAGCACCGATATGTAACGTGTCAGAGGAGAATGTAGCATGATATTCATGATAAAAAAATGTAATGATCAATGGAGATGTGTTAGTGTGAGCAACTAGAAAATCAAGAACCCCGATTGGGGAGGCACTACACGATATGTATAATTGGTCAAGAGACAGTCACTTGTTTGTCATGCTTAGGAAGAGGATTGTTTAAGATCTTGAGTTTGTGATTTTCATTGACCGACGTAAAAGCCGTAGGTTCGGGAAGCCCAATTGCATTATTATCGATAAGATCTTGAATAAGATTATGAATTTTGAAACATCAATCTGTAGAATGCCTAATGCATTGATGATAATCAAAAAAAAATTAAAATGTAATTGCAACCTTTAGGATGAAATGGGTCTAGATTAAGTGGAGGAGGAAGCGTAATAAGATTTATCTCGATGAGTTTTGGCAATATAATATGCGGAGCATAAGGCATTAGATATAGCATTGAAAGTAGCCTTATCTTCATGAGGTTTTATAGATGGCTTAAAAGTTAATTTGCTTTGAAATTGTGTTGAAGATGAAGCTTGTTCAAAGCTTGCCTATAGATAAGAGTTTAGTTTCACGTAGCTTAAGAGTATGACACAAATGATCAAATGATGGAGATTTCTCAAAGATAACACTCTCCGGAGAGGTTGAATAGGCTTTGAATAAATAAATCTTAATTTCATAGTTTGCAATCACATTAGACATCTTATTTAGGTTGTTCTTATACTACAAGACATAATCTTCTAGATGTTCATTAGATCTTTGCTTAAGTTGTGCGAGTTGAGCATAGGATATCTTAGAGCCGACATTAATAGAGAAGTGAGAAATAAAAGCATAAGCTAAATGCGTGAAAGATGTTGTCAAGTGGTAAGTAGATCATAGAACCAACACATTGCATAATCTTGAAGACTGCGATGAAAGAGATTTTCTAGTAAATTGTGATCATCTACATAATCTAGACATGCTACATGAAATGCTCAAATATGCTCTTGAGGGTCATCATGGCCCTTAAAAATGGGTAACTTAGGAGTGAAAAAATTGGAGGAAATTGGCAAGTGGAGATGGCGGTGAAAAAGTGAGTATGAAGAAGCAAAGTGGAAGCAAGAGATGGAGATGCATGAGAAGTGGCCAAGTGGAGTTAGAGAATTTGATTTTGCAAACCCTAATATAAAGAAGTTAAATCAGGTGTATTTGAAGAAGCGTCAGGTTGTGCACGAGGCATTAGGTTGAATGATAGAGAGTGGTAGTAGCGGGAATGGAAGAAGGAATATGAAGGGGTTGTGTGGAGGCCATGACAACCGAGGAAGAAGCGACAAGAGGTGTTGAGGTGGCATCATGATATTTTTTAGCAATAATCAAAGCATGAAGAATATGTGGAAGATGAGTAGGATTATCACACAAAGCTTGACAAAGAATTGTGAGCTATGTCATATCAAATCGATGGGTATCGTCATTCCTAAATTTATATCAACTGTTGAGTACTTTCAAACAGGGGATCTAAAGCTATCTGCAGATCTAGTAGTTATTGTATTTATTTTTGTATTTTCTAGGGGATCTCTTTAATGTCTTAAGGACTTCTTGGTAAAACCTTATTTAAATCAAACTATGAAAACTTGTTGAAAGTAAACACATTGAAAGCTTTCTTTGAAAGAAAAACACCATGCGAGAATGGAAACACACTTGGAAAATAAACACACTTAGAAAATAAACACACTTGCTTTTGGAAATAAACACACTCAATTTAGAATGCTTGAAAACAATTGCAAGAAATATAAGAATCTATCTAAACACCTGTAGGAACAAGTACAACAGAGTTTAACTGAAAGAATTAAAACAATACAAAATTAATAGATCTAAGCTATTTGCTGAAGAAATATAAATACCAAATAAATGAATATCCTGGTCCTTGGGGAGTGGGCCCTTGCTCCTCCTCGAATCAAGATTTAACAACTCAAGAATTCTCTCAAATAGGAATGGCTATTTTATTGATAAAACATTCGGAATTACAAACGTATTGGATCTGAGTACTTAGTCTATTTCTCTTCTTTGTTCTATTTTTCTATTTCTATATATATATATATATATTTCTATATATATTATCTATCTCTGAGTCTGCTTTTATATACATTTTACAATCACATTTGTCTCAATGATTCTGATGAAATTGAATCATGCCTAGAATAGATGTTGAGTCGGATTGCGGTTGATCAGATAGTTGTAGGATAACTCTCCTGGATCTGCGTTTAGAAATCTTCTCATCCTTCTGATTGAAAGGGTCGTAGATGCAAAATCTCTGGATGTGGTTTAAAATAGATAACTCCCATTGGTTTCGGAACTTGGAGAAGTTCCAAAACCATAGGAATTTGTTAAGGATCCAAACCGTGAGAGTTAGGAGCTATCCCAGGAGTTCGGAACTAAGTTCAAAAATTCTGGAACTAAATACTGGAGTTCAGAACTAAGTCCGAAAGTTCTAGGAACTAAATGATGACTGTGTGATGGAGTTTCGGAACTAGCTTGGAAGTTTCGGAACTAAGTTGTGTAGGAACAGATGTTGTTGAAAACAAACTGAACACTTCTACTTCATTTCCTGATTGATTTAGACTGCTTTATTACAAAATTGAATTCAAACACACACTTGTCAGGAATTCTAGAGCTTTTAACATTAGAATCACAATCAATCAAAAAGACAATTACATCCTAACTCATATCAGATCAACTAAAAGTCACACAATGTAATCAAACTTAATCAAAAGGAGAGTAAGATGAGATCATATATTATACATTAATTAGACATATTCTGGCCTCATCATTTCCCCCAAACTTACTTGTTTGTAAGTCCCTTTACAAACTTCACTCTTCAAAAGTGGGGTTATAAGTTTTACATTCCATTTGATTGCTTAGATCAAATGGTTGAAACTAGATTTTCCAATGTTTAAACTTGGATGTATTGTACCCTACTCCTTCTTCTATTTTCCTCTCCCATTGTTCAAATTCAGTAGGGTCTTGAGGTTCTCTGTTCTGCCAAGGAGACATGGGGGTGAGAAGTAGAGGGGCCTTGTTCACATTCCCATCCATATTTTCCCGTAGGTTTCATTGACTTGGGGAATTATTGTGCATAATGCTTTTGCCCTTTCTAAACTCCAGATCAGATTTTTTGGGGAAATTACTTCCCTTCTTCTCAAGGAAACAGTAAGGAGTTCCCACCTCTTTGAGCATCCTTCATAAATATCTTCAAAATTTTCCTCCTCATAGGAGGTGAAGGCATCCATACTCTTTTGCAGAATGGCAAGATAGTGTGTATTGAATCTCTCATCAAAGGCATGAGTTCTAAAATGTGTGAGGAAGGTAGAGGGTTTACCATAATGAGCTCTCATACAGAGACCTGTTGAGCTAGAATTTCAATAAAAATTTAGATTCCCTTTCCTTCCATGTAATTTGGTTTTACAAAAATAGAGACAAATGCATTGAGTTGCTCTCCCCTACATACAAGTTGATCATAAATCCTGTGTTTTTCTCTAGCATAAAATTGTAAAGATAAAATTCACACAGAAGATTTTTCTGCTCAGGGCTGGAGAGAGAGTAAGCTGCCATGAATTCAGATTCATCTTTGAGTTCATGTGGAAGCCCACATGCAATCTTGGCATGATGCTTCAGAATGAATGAAGCTTGCTCTTAAAAACACACTATATGCAGGAGAGGGCCTCCTGCAGGAAAGTAATTTCTCACTCATAATATAGACCATATGAATTTTTGCAAGACATTTATATTTATTTCCTTCCTCCTTATAAAAATTTTCTTCCCATTCCTTTCTTGCCTTCATCTCTTCCTCCATCTTGGTCTTTAATTCTTCATTTGATGTTTTGGCTTCTCTGAGCTCCCTGCAAGTATCATTCCATAGTTGTTGGAGTGGAAAATAGGTCAACTCAGTCTGTGCAGAGGTTGTGGACACAACACTCTATTTTCTGGAAGCCTGAAATTCTTCCTCTTTTTCTATCAGTTGTTCCTTGGTTGCTGATAATTCCTCAGTCTTGGCTGCAAGCTGAGTTGTTAGCTCTCAATGAGCATCTCCCTTTGTTCCAATTTGAGCTTGAGGAAATCCAATTCCTCATCTTTTTCTCTGATAATGAGCTCTGCTCTAGACAAGAACAGAGCTGTTTAACTTGTTGTCTTTCTTCTTCCTCTGAAATTATTTGAGGAGTTGGGCATTCTTCCTCTATCAAAGGAAATTTTCCTTTTCTTATCTGGATGCCAACTCTTCTTCTTCATGTGGCACTGCTGATGGTTCAGCCAATTCCTGAAAATCTTGCTCTTCAAATCTCTCCTCTCCTCTATCCATTTCAGCTTGACTTGGCTCAGGAGGAGTCATGGCCATGTTGCCCAAAATGTCAGCAGCTTCTTCTTCCATCCTTTCTGCTCACTCCTTTCTTCTGGGGTTTCCCTTGACCTCTTATGAATTTTTCTTATCTGGGGAAGTTCAACATGCCCAATAGTGAATTTCCTTCTAGAGCTTCTTCTTATTATTCTTTCTTGCTCTTGTGTGGGTGAGCTATCACCGTCAGAGACAGATATTGGCTCCCTGAAGCTGCTATAGAAGAAGGAATTTCCTTCACAGGTATAGAAGGCTCTATTGTTTTTATCTTTCTCACCGACCTTTTTTTTTTTGTATATTTTCTCTTTCCATTTCCCTCTTTCCTTCTTCAAGGGCATCAATTTCTAGATTAGCTGAAGGAGAGAATGGGGCTGGAATTGTCTTATGATAATATTAGGGTTTTTCTTGAACTTGCCAAGAAACTTGTCCCAAATTTCTTCTCCATTCTTCTTTGATCAGGAAATGGTGTTGGCATATCAAATGAATTAGACCATGATGCCTAATTGTCCCAACACCCCAGGAATACCTCTATGAGCCATGGTTTGAATGGAATAAAAAAGAAACCCTGGGAGGTTTATTATGTATTCAGGTTTGGTGGCTCCATACTTCAGATATATGAGCATTTTTAAGACTTCTTTTCCCACAGACCCAAACTGACCATCACAGGTTAAATATTTTACTATCCAAAATGCTACCCTGTCAAAGGGTTTGGGAAAACTGGCCCTTCTGACCCCTTTTATGATTTTCTTTGTATTATAGATGTACTGGGGTTCAGTTTCTTCTTCTTGTAGTAAGACTTCAACCAGTTCTTTCAAAGTCCCCTTGGCAGGTTGTGGGACATGCACAATTGGCACTCCAGACACATTACTTATAGTATTTACAGAAAAAGGAATAAAGACATTTCTCACCTTTTTTGGATTGTTCTAGGTTTATGATGAATTCTCTTACCAATTCATCATTATGCCTTGAAAATTTCTTTAGGAATTCAAGCCATCCTGCATGCTCAAAGATGGATGCCACTTCTTCATCTCTGTGAGTAGCTGGGAATCATCCTCTGGTTCATGATTTCTTCTTAATCCCCATATCGGCTTGAGTTTTGTCTCTTTTGATTTTGTGTGAATTGGTTGTAGGCCCTTTTTCTTAGCTATGGAACTGATGACTTGGCTGTGGAACCTCTATTTTTAGTTATGGAACCTCAGTTCTTAGCTGTGGAACTTTTGAATTCTCTATTCTTTGTTATGGAATACAAACTCAATTCGCATTGCTCCTTCCTCAAAATATCTCTGCAACTTATTTCTCTTGATTTTTGCAATAATGATTACTAATGATAACCATGCCACCACTTATTCCATCCAAATCAATTTCATGATTACACACTTGTAATCATAATGTATAAATAGATGACTCATCATACCTACTTTTAAATTAAGTCACATCACACATGCAAACATTTAATCAACCCTAAATGAGTTAAAAGACATAATTACCATCCTTGATGATGTAATCCTTTTTCTATGATGACTCATCATTCCTACAAGTGGAACAAAACATGATTAGATAAGACAGTTGGAATTCAAAAGAATTCCTTTATTTGAACTAGCCAAAAAGAGGTCAACCACCATTTGTTGGTTTTCAATTGACCTTTGAGAGAATTTTTTTTTTTTTTTTTTTTTTTTTTTGGGGAAGAAAATGCCATTTTTTGGTTTTCATCTTCTTCCCTTTATTCTGGATCTATCATCTAGTTATTTGATCATTTTGGAAGAATTGGGTTCTTCCATATGATCAAATTCTTTTGTCTTCAATCTTCCTCAAAAATTCATCCTTAGTGGGAGGCTTCCTATAGAGTTTCAGCCTATGTCCATTGACCAAGAGTGTTTTTTTTGCCATCAATGGGAAGTAACTGAATAGAACCATTGTCAAATATTTGTTCAATCTGATAGGGTCCCAACCATCTGGTTCTCAATTTTCCCTTGAATTGTTGGTACTTAGAATCAAACAACAATGCCAGTCTCCTACTTTGAATTGCCTTTTCTTGATATGTATGTCATGCCATTGCTTCCTTTGCTCTTGAATCATCTCTGTCTACGTTGAAGTGCTTCCAACCTTAATTCATCCAACTCATTGAGTTGAAGGATTCTTTCTTTTTGAGTTGCATTCAACTCAATTCCCACCTTCACTATTGTCCTCAATGTCTGAAGTTCAAATTCTATAGGCAACAAGGATTTTTCCCATAGACTAATTCATATGGTGAAAACCCTGTTGTAGTTTTCCAAGTTGTATTATAAGCCCAGACAACTTCAGGTAGTCTCTTTACCCAATCTTTTCTCCCAGCTTCAACCATTTTGGTAAGGATGTTCTCCAATTCTTTGTTTGTTACTTCAGCTTGTCCATTTGACTGTGGATGGTAAGGAGATGACTTCCTATGATTGATTTGGTAATACCTTGTGAAAGCTTGGATCATATTAGACATGAATTGTGGTCCTGATCTGAAACTATGCTCCTTGGTGCTCCAAACTTTATCATAATTTTGTTCCAAAGGAAATCAACAACTGCTTCCTCAGTGGCATTTGTCAATGCCTGCACTTCTGCCCATTTTGTCACATAGTCAGTACATACAAGAATATATTCCTTCCCTTGTGAAGGAGGATTAAAGGGACCAAAAAAATCCAATCCCCATCTCTCAAATGGTTCAACCACAACTTGAGGTTGAAGAGGCATTTCATTGGTGAAAGTTGGTTGTCCCATCCTTTGACAAGGATCACACCTCTTGATATATCTTTTCACATCCTTGTATAGAGATGGCCAATAATAACCAGTGCCAAGTATCTTATGAGTTGTTCTTTTCATTGAATAGTGTCCTCCACTTGGTTCATCATGACATGCTCTGAGGATGTCAAAGATTTCATCCTCTCTTACACACTACACAAGACAAAATCAGGACCACACTTAAATAGCATTCCATTTAACCATTTGAATTGTGCACTGGTTTTAATTAACTTCTTTATTTGTTTCTTAGTGAAAGAAGGAGGAAACTTCCCTGTTTGAGATAATTTTCCATATCAGCAAACCATGGTGTACTTGTTGAGATTGCAAATAGTTGTTCATCTGGAAAGTTATCCTTGACTGGATCTTGCTCCCCTGTGGTGGTTAGTCTTGACAAAAAATCAGCTACCACATTAGATTTACCTGGATTGTCCACAATGGTAATATCAAATTCTTGCAAAAGTAATAACCATCTAATGACTCTTCCTCCAACCCTTTGGTTTGTTCATTAAATACTTAATTGTTGAATGATATGTGTGTACAAATATCTTGTACCTGTAATGTAATGTCTAAATTTATTGATTGCATAAATCACAACAAGAAATTCCTTTTCAGTGGTGGTGTAATTCTTTTCAGTGGGAGTAAGATTCTTGCTAAGATAGTAAATGGCATACATCTTTCCTTCCTCATCTTTTTGTCCCAATACTGCACCAATGGAATAATTTGAGGCATCTGTTTGGATATGAAATGGATTTTCCCAATTAGGACCTCTCAATATTGGGGCACTGATTAATTTGTCTTTAATTTCTTCAAAAGCATGTTGACACTTTTCATCCCAAAGAAATTCACAGTCCTTGGTTAGAAAATTAAACATGGGGGCAAAATTTTATTGAAATCTTTTATAAAGCACCTATAGTACCCAACATGCCCTAGAAATGATTTGATATCTGTGGGGGTCTGAGGAATAGGTAAATCTGAAATGATCTAATTTTGTTTTGATCCACTGAATTCCTTTTTTTGAAATATGGTGTCCTAATACAATTCCCTCATCCACCATCATCAAACATTTTTCATCACTAAGAGACAGGTTGTGTTGTTCACATCTTGTTAACACTCTGTCTAGATTTCTCAAAGCATCTTCAAATGTATCTCCATGTATACAGTGAAGTCATCCATATATACTTCAACACAATCATTTGTTAGATCAGCAAAGATTGCAAGTACAACTCTCTGGAAAGTTGCAGGAGCATTGCATAAACCAAATGGTAACACCCTATAGGAAAAGGTTCCCCATGGACATGTAAATGTAGTTTTGTCTGATCTTGACAACAACTCGATCGATTGTACCCACTAAAGCCATCAAGAAAGAAAAGTATTGTTTACGAAAGGTTATCTAGGACTTGATCTATGAATGGTAAGGGAAAATAATCTCTCATTGTGGCTTTGTTTAGTTCCTATAGTCAACACATATTCTCCATTTTCCATTCTTTTTGGGAACAATTACAAGAGGAGATACCTTTGGCTATATACGAGATAGGGTAGATGAAACCTACTTGTAATAGTTTTTCAATTTCTTGTTTGACTATATCCCTTAAAGCTGGGTTAATCCTTCTTTGAGGCTGCCTAACTGGTTTAATGTTTTCAGTATAGATGTGATGAGTGTAGATACTTGGATGAATCCCCTTCATATCTTTGTAATCCCAAGCAAAAGCTTTAGTATGATTTTTTAGAACATCAAACAATTTAGCTTCTTCATCCTCCTTCAACCAGTTGTTAATGTTTAAAGTTTTACCTGGTTGAATTTCAACATGCTTGGTTCGATATGTGATGAACTGATTTGTGGAAAGGGTTTCATTAAAGTATTTAATGGACATGCATGTGGTAACAACATATGGTATGTAGCAACATCTCCAAAAGTTCCTTGAGACAGAATATTGGAAAAAGGATAGTAATGAGAATTATGATACTTATCTCTTTGCAGGCCAAATTCTCATCATCTTTGCTACTTTCCAGAAATTCTTCACCACTTCTGATGTACTTGAAACTGAAACTACTGATTCATCCTCTCCCCATGAGAAATCTCATTCCTCAGAGTGAAATCATTTTCAATCAAAAAGAGAATTATTGTTGTCATGGTTCGGAACTAAATGTGGTGGTTCGGAACTAAATAGTGGTTTCAGGAACTAAGTTCAGTTGGGGGTTGAACTAAGTTAAGTTAGAACTAAGTTTGCGGGTTTGAAACTAAGTTCGTGGGTTCCAAAACTAAGTTCATGGGTTCCAGAACTATTTCTGATTGCTTTGAGGACAACAGGTTCTCATCCAATGGTGGATTAATCATCTCTTCTACTTCTCTTACATGATCCTGCAATGTGATCATAGCCAAAGAAGACAAATTTTGCTTATTAGTTTCAGGAGAATCAACCCACAATTGTTCATGATTGTCAGTAAAAGGTTGTGCGTAGTAGGATATAAGGAAATTTGTTTAGAGTTCTTACCATTCGAGATTGTCATATCACCTGACCTGCAATCTATCAAAGCAATAACTGTAGCTAACCATGGTCTACCCAAAATAATGGGATAACCCAATGTTTTACCTTTTGGCTATAGTATAAGGAAGTCAACTGGATATTCCCATGACTCCACCATAAGCGACCACGTCTTGATAATTCCTTTTGGTTTTCTACTGGTGATCTGCCATCTGTCTGATATGGTATTAGTAGGTTGTATACCCATTAATGGTAATGTTTTTAGAGTATCCACTGTCATTACATTGATAGAAGCTCCCAAATCTATCAAAACATTATGTACATCCTTATTTCCTATAGAGACAGAAATAACAGGACTTCCAGGATCTCCGTATTTGGGAAGTAAAAGTTTTCCTGCTAATAAATCAGCAAGTTTCCCATCTACTTTGATAGTCTTGGGGTATTGTTTCTTCCTTCAGGATTTTTCATACATAACATTTTGATTAATTTGTTCAATTCTGGAATATCTTTAATTGCTTGTAATAGTGGTATTTCAATATTCAATTTCCTTAGTTCCTGTACCAATTCAGACTCCTTGATTTCTATAGCTTCTTTGAATCTCTCTGGAAATGGAGTCTCAGTAGTGTTCTTTATCTGGCTCCTTTTCTTTTCTTTCTATATCCTCTTTTGGAACAATAATACTAGGGATTTCATTTTCTTCTGTCATTTCAGTGATTATAAGGGGTGGACTATTAATGATTTTCCCAGATCTAGTTTGAATATCCTTACAATCCATAGCATGTAAATCAACTAATTTTTTAGTTTTGTTCCATAAACAGGAGTTGTTTGTTTGTTTCTTGGATTTTCTACTGGTTGTGTTGGCATTTGTGTTTGGACTACATTCTCATTTTGTGAATTTTGTGTAGGGGATCCCATGATGGCTGTTGATTCTGATTTGGATATGTTCTTCCTTGGGAATAATTATTAGGGTTCCATCTAGGTTGTGACCAAGCATAAGGATTTCCTTGACCAGCCCATGGTTGTTGATGTCCCTGAGCATACCAAGCTTGATTTTCCCAATCTTGAGGGTTCCAAGTTGGTTGAGGTACCCAAGGTGGTTGTCCCCAATTTTTGGTACTGCCTGAGCAGCCCATGGCATTGTCCATGGATTAGGAACTGATCTTGGCATAAACTACCCTTGGTTAGGTTGTCTCTGAACAAAATTCAAATTCTTATTGTAGATGAGGCATTGGTTTGTTTAAGCTGATTTTTAATAACATGAAGTAAAGAACAAACATCAGTATCATGTTCTTTAGATTCACAGATAAGACACATTTCTATTTTATCCAAAGGACAGTCTCTTAATGCATGCTTCTTCTGCATCTAGGACAATACATAGCCAATGGTTAGTTTTGGAATTTTCTTTAGCTTGTAATCCATCCATAGTAGAGGTTAATTGCACTAAAATGTCTATTTTAAAGTTTTCTAACTCATCCATTAGTTTGTTCATATCTGGATTCAGACTTTTCATTGATTTTCCTTTTCTAGGTCCACCTCTCATTCTGGAATAGCTTCTACAAATCTCTTTAATTCCATTCATTCTTATCTGATCAATGTCTCCACCTCCTATCAAGTTAAGGGCTTCTCTAGATTCGTCATCCAAACCTTTAAGAAAAATGGTTTTACTTAACTCCTCTGTAAGCACAAATCCACATCTTTTGCTAACAAAGAGGAATCTATCTAAATAGTCTTCTATGTTTTCATCATCCTCCTGCTTGATTTTGAAGAATTCTTCCTTCCTATTTCTCCCTCTGCTAATAATCTGGTATTTATCTAGGAAGGTAGTCTCCATTTGTGCCCAAGTGCTAATAGAGTTGGATGGTAATCCCATGAACCACCTCATTGTTGCATCCTTCAAAGTGGATGGAAACAACTTGAGTTTTTGATTATCTATTTTATAATCATAGGTCTGACATAGTACCTTGAATTCAAATAGAAATTGGTCAGGATCTTTAGATGACATCCCTCTAAAGGTGGGTAAATGTGTAGGTGAGATATTTTTCATTGATGTGTCATCATCTCCCAATTGGATTGGATAGGTAAAGGTCCTATCAGGTTCTCTCTCAACTTCTCGTGCCATTTTAAAAATATTTTCTGAATTTTCCTCCCAATCAATGTGGTAAGCGGTATGCCTTGGGGAAGGTGAAAAATCAGGAGTAGGAGGTTGACTACTCAATTGAGAATCAAAACTTACCCTAAATGGATCTTGGGTAATAAGCCTTCTCCTAAAAGTTCCACTCCTTGGTGGTGATCTAAGAATTCAAAAATGGCAATTTTGTTTCTTTGTTGATAGGGGATGATGGTGCCTCCAATTCTTGATCAATTTCCTTACTTTGACTAGAGGATGTTATGAATTCTTGTGAAGATGTTTTTGGGAGGAATCTACCCTGTGAGTCTCTTGGTCTACTCATATATTTTGTGATATAGTAGGGAAGATCCTTCAACTACTAGATGTATGTTTTGTTGCTCTTGCTAACACTTAATTAGAAAGTTCCAACTAGTGTTCCCCGGAAACGACACCAAAAATGATGGGTGTCATCATTCCCTTCATTTAATCAACTTCTTGTTGATGTCATATCAAACCAGGGGTGTGTCTAAAGCTATATGCAACAAGAGTACTTTAACCGATCTAGTAGTTGACTGTATTTATTTTTGTATTTTCTAGGGGATCTCTTTAATGTCTTAAGGACTTCTTGGTAAAACCTTATTTAAATCAAACTATGAAAACTTTTTGAAAGTAAAACACATTGAAAGCTTTTCTGAAAGGAAACACACTGTGCAGAATGGAAACACACTTGTTGTTGGAAAATAAACACACTTTGGAAAATAAACACACTTGCTTTTGAAATAAACACACTCAATTTAGAATGCTTGAAAACAATTGCAAGAAATATAAGAATCTATCTAAACACCTACAAGAACAAGTATACAATAGAGTTTAACTGAAAGAATTAAAACAATATCAGAATTAACAGATCTAAGCTATTTTCTGAAGAAATATAAATACCAAATAAATGAATATCCTGGTCCTTGGGGGAGTGGGCCCTTGCTCCTCCTCGAATCAGGATTTAACAACTCAGAATTCTCTCAAATAGGAATGGCTATTTTATTGATAAAACATTTAGAATTACAAACGTATTGGATCTGAGTACTTAGTCTATTTCTCTTCTCTATTTATATATTCTATATTATATATATTATATATATATATATATATATATATATATATATATATTATCTATCTATCTACTAGGGTGCTTTTTATATACATTTTACAATCACAGTTGTCTCAATGATTCTGATGAAATTGAATCATGCCCAGAATAGATGTTGAGTCGGATTGTGGTTGATCAGATAGTTGTAGGATAACTCTCCTGGATCTACGTTCAGAAATCTTCTCATCCTTCCTGATTGAAAGGGTCGTAGATGTAAAATCTCTGGATGTGGTTTAAAATAGATAACTCCCATTGGTTCGGAACTTGGAGAAGTTCCAGAACCATAGGAATTTGTTAAGATCAAAACCTGTGAGAGTTCAGGAGCTATCCCAGGAGTTCGGAACTAAGTCTGAAAATTTTGGAACTAAATATTGGAGTTCCGGAACTAAGTCTGAAAGTTTCGGAACTAAATGATGACTATGTGATGGAGTTTCGGAACTAGCTTGGAAGTTTCGGAACTAAGTTGTGTAGGAACAGATGTTGTTGAAAACAAATTGAATGCTTCCTACTTCATTTCCTGACTGATTTAGACCTGCTTTATTACAAAACTGAATTCAAAACACACACTTGTCAGGAATTCTAGAGATTTTAACATTAGAATCAATCAATCAAAAAAGACAAACAATTACATCCTAACTCATATCAGATCAACTAAAAGTCACACAATGCAATCAAACTTAATCAAAAGGAGAGTAAGATGAGATCATATATTATGTTGTGAGACTTCACTCTTTGTCTCTAGTATGTCATTTTATGATCACCATGCTCGTCTAAAACTGTAATAAGAAAGAGCACATGCAAAACCCTAAAACACATCAAATCCTAAAAATAAAAAGATGCAAATGGGGAGTCAAACTGACCTTGGCGGTCACCCGACTGAGTGAACTTACGATCCGGGTGTTGCACTACATTTTAAACTCCATGTAGTTATGCATGTGTGTGTGTAGAATCGTGCCCTAGGTAGCTCTTGTGTCATACACACTTAAATAGCGAGCAATAGCTAGATGTAGAAAATGTAGATAGATATGTGCATGGAAAAATGAACTTCCCCTCTTATGAAGTGTATGTAGAAGAATATAGTCTTTTGTCCCTGTGTATGAATGCTGATGGATGAATGCTCTTGTAATGTATTTGGATGTAACCTTAGGTGATGATAATATATGTTTAGTTCTTGGTCCTTTATTATTGCCACATAGCTTTGTATTTATATGATTCCCTTGCTTGAATTTCATAATTAACCACTAAAAGGTCGACCACCAAGAAAATAAGATGCCCAACAAGCTAGAAAGGACCCAAAAGATGTGAGTAAGATACAAAGAGGTTGGGGGCACCTAGAGGGGACGGGGGCACCTGAGCCGACTTCCGGCTAGATCTTGGTGTCCAGACTCAAAAAAACTGAAGTGTTGAAAGTTAGATTGGGTAAGAAGGTGTGTGAGACCAAGAAGGAAAATAGAAAGAAAGAAAAAGACAATGGTTAATTAGTACTTTTCTTGCTTAGGAATCATATGAATAGTAATATGTGATCGGGACTAAAAATATACCCAAAGTGTGTGAATTAGTGTATACTGAGAGGTGGATGATGTTGATTAGAAGGTAAACGGATGAACCATTTATCAAGTAAAGATCGCATAACATCATGTGGTTTTTCATTATGTGAGAAGTGCAATGGTTCATGAGTAGGAGATGAAGAAGACCTAGGTGAATGTCGACCAGTGGAGGGGAATGAAGAATATTATGTGAAGGCAGAGATGGGGATTGTGCAAGAGGGTCAATAAATGGAAGAGGGGAAGACTTATGAGGCATGTGAGGGGTAAAAGAAGTAGAAGGGGGTGATATAATGTGTACAACAATTAAATCATGTTCTAATCAATGACTTTATAGCATAATAGAGTAAAATATTCACATGTATTATATAATTTTTCTTTCACTGTAGGAATTAAGCCACAACAAAAGATAAATTTCTTTTCTAAATCAATGGGCTGAAATAATACGCGATCCATGTAAGAATTGAAGTGTAAGATATAATCTAAAATAGGTTCATTCTTTCCTTGATGCAAAGAAGGCAAGCGTTCATATGTGACTTTAGGACCATTGTTAGAAATAAATTTTCTAATAAAAACATCCTCCATATCATAAAAAGTACTAATGGATCCATAAGCAAAATGAGTATACCATTGGAGAGCATGATCAACAAGACTATGACAATCCATAAGGCAAATGAGTATACCATTGGAGAGCATGATAAACAAGACTATGACAAAATGCTTTAAGTAATAAGTGATCATTGGCATAAGCAGACATGGTTAAATGCTAAATGCTTGAAATGTAAATAAGGATTGTCATACTATCAAAACAAGAGAAAGTAGGCATGATGAAGTCTTTTGGGAAAGCAGAATTGTGAATCTTTTTAGGGATAGGATTTTCATGCAGAGAATTATTATCAATGGAAGCATAATAGGCTTTACTTTCGAGGGTGAGTGTATGAAATTGAGATTGCAAAGTGCCAACAACATGCATGAGGGATAGAATATCATGTGAAGGAATGGTTGGTGAGGTGAGAGGCATATTTAGGGGTTGGATCTTGCCATTATGAGTGATCATGGGAACATGAGAAGGAGGAGTGGATGTGGAAGGAGGTGGAAGAGGAGGAGAGGAACATGGAGGCTCTATGGGAATGTTAGATGTAGGCTCAGGAGACACAATAAGAGGTGTGCTAATGGTAGGAGTGGAATCATCATGAGAAAAAACTTTAGAAGTAGAAGAAATAGGAGTATTAAATTCACATTCAACAGTCTTAAGAGAAGTAATATCATCGCTAATATTTTCATGATCAGAAGCATAATTGACATCATTATCAGTCATATTTTCACAAGTAATTATTTCTTCAAGACTATCATCAACATATTTCTTCAAGACTATCATCAACATACAAAGAAGTGGTAGGAGTACTAATATCATATTTATCATTGCAATCATTGGAAGCATTTTCAAAAGTAGAAAGAGTAGGAGATATAGCTTTACATTTATCTTGACTAGTAATAGAAACGACATCATGCACATTTACATTTTCAACATTAAGAGTAACATTATTGGTATCCATATTATCACAAGAAAGAACATGATCAATCAAAGAATTTACAATACTAATATCATGTGATATAAGAGGAGGAGAAGAAGTTGCAACAACATGATTGACTATAGAATGCGAGGGAGAATATGAAGCAAAGCTTTTGTCCTGGGGAGACTATGTACATGTTAGGGGTGTCAAGGCCAACATGAAGGGTATCTTAGAAAGCAAGAAGCTTTTGGAGGACATTGAAATCACATTAAGGATTGTGGTAGAGGTCATAAAATTTAACTTCTATATAAGCATCGGTAAAAATAGGTTACAAGGATGTATCGGGCATATTATGATTAAGGGATGAGGACCTTCTTGGTCGTGAGGGTTTTCGAGGATCATAGGGAAATAAGTTCGAAGGAGAGAGGGTTCACCAAATGATTTAATAAAAACCTAATTAAATATAATTGTAGAGTAATTGATATAATAAAATATAGTATATACATAGATGTTAAGCACTCTAACAATGCAAGACTGTAAGTAAATGAGAGAGAAAGATAACTTAGTTGGGTCGTGCATAATTGGAACTCAGTCTAGGTAGTGTGAAGTGTTGAACCAGATTGAAACGATGTCACAACCATTCCCTGTAAATTTTGGGACTTGAGAATGATGTTGGACACAAGTGCACGGTGCTAGTAAAAGGCTGCTAGTGACTATTCCCGGGCGCTAGTGATTGTGCACAATCTTGAAACCTACTTTTTCTGTGTCGCTAGGTTTATTGTTACTTTACGTTAGTTACTGTTGTTTTCTCTTTGATTTTTTGAGGGTATATATAACCTACAAAACAAACCCTAGTTACCTACACAAGCTCACAAACACATCAAATTAGAATGAAATATGCAAAATATGAAGTCAGAATGACCCCAAAGGTCACCCGATGAGTGAAATTATGACCAAACACCGCATTACATTCTAGAATCCATGTAGTTATTTGTGCTTGTGTGTGAGGTGGTGTTCGAGGTTTCCTCGTGCCAATGAGGCCAAGATAATGGGCTATAACTAAATGAGATGCAAATGTGTGATATGTAATTTAGAACTTCTCCTTCCTATGCAATGTATGCAACCCAAAAATGCAATCCCTTTTGATGGTAATGATAGTATATAGATGTGATTGCCCCTAATTTTTAGCCAAAATAATAGTGTGTATGTTGTGTATATATATGGATCTCTTATTTGAATTTCGACAATAGTGACATGAAAGGTTGACTATGAGCTTATGGATAAGAAAACTAATTTAAAGGTTGACTACAAATGTCAAAATAAATAAAAAGAACAAAGAGGACAGGAGTGCATGGGTGCTAGTGTCCAGAGTGAGTGTTGGTGTCCTAGGATAAATGATGACATATGTGAAAAGACAGACAAACATGGATCCCTGTGACCTGACCAAAATTGGGTACAAAAATGAAATATGTGAGAGAGAAAGACAATATAAACAATAAAAGCAAGTGGATGGACAAGGGATTGTGTCATCAGTGAATATTTTTCTTGTTTAAGATGGACATGCATACAACAACATACTTGATGTCGTAGTAAAATAGTAGTATGCGTGTGATTTTGTGTCTACAATATTATACTAGCAATTGCACCATCGGGTGCAATGTTAATGTCGATAGGAATGTTCACAACTATTTTAATTTTTATATCTAATATCTGAAATGTGTAAAGTAAGAAAATAAGTTCCAAAGAACCAATGCCGTAAACCGTGCAATAAAAGGTGAAGTTTTCTAAAAATCCCATCAAGCTTAAAGACTAGAAATTAACAATTAACATGGCTCGAGTGGAAATGTATGTATAATTTTTTATATGTTTTTTTATATTTGGGTGAAGTAGCATGGTGTACAAAAATACTTTGTCACGAAAATTGGCTAAAAGAAAAATCTACTACTAAGAGAGATTTAGAACAATCTGTAAAGTAAAAGTTGGGAAATAATATATGTAAATCACCTCATAATTTTAGATCACCTCATAATTTTAGCACAAGTAAAAAGGAAGAAACATAAATGTGAAACATAAATGTAAACAAAGGCCAACCTAGTTTTTGCATCCTCTTTAAAAATAAGATCACCAATAGGTTATCTGAACATGTTTTTCATGTAGTTATCATCAAAATTTATAACGTTTGTTTACATACAATACATTGCACATGGAGTTCTATTATCCATACAATAGATTGCAATCAACTTTCATAATTATGTAGAGTATCAAATACCAAACAATAGTACCCATAATGTAGACCTATTAAAAAAAGTGGTGTATATGGATTCTTTATTGCAAAAATTAGAAATTACCTAACTAGCATTTCTTAGTATTGACAATGTAACATGTGTTTTTAGTTGTTTTCGGAATGGTATAAGGGAACCATGGTGAGGAATAGAACTCTATAATTTACACTTTGACTAGTTATATTTTTAAAGCCCAAACAACTTGTAACAACATAAGAAGGTAGACTGTAAAACAATATGAAAGAAATCTAGAAAATAATTCTATGTTTATTAAAGCCCATGCCACCCAAAATTATTTCATGAAAAATTAAATCCCATATAATATAAGCAAGATCTATTTCACTTTTTTAATAGAATTGAAACACCAATCATGATTCAAGCCATAGAGATTTTTGGTAGAAGGTAATTTTTAGAGTAGAATTAGGAAAAACTAAGCAATTTAACATTACCTCTTTCTCTATATCAAGTTGGTATATTTCCTAAGAATTTGCTATCTAGAAATGTTGATTGAGCACTTATTTTACTAAAAATTCTCCTCCTTTGAACCATCAACTACAACTACAATATGATTTGGACCAGTCTTACAGTATTTTCCTTTTAAAAATGGAAAAATTGTGGGACGAATCCTGTATATTTTCATAATATAGACATGTCTAACTAAATTATCAAAAAACAATATAGTGAAAAGGATGTGTATTTTTTCTTTCAACAATATGAGTCAAGATCTTAAAAGTGAAGCATAGGGCCCAAGTGCGAGAATACCTTGTAACAAAATTTCTTCATAAAACCAAAGTGTGAGTCTTTTTCATAAATACATATTACACTATCCATAATTGTTAGTACAATTTATACATGTATAACATACTTGTGATGTTTATGATCTCGAGATAAAAGTCATATTTTTCAAACATAATAGAAAAAACCAAACAAAGCTAAAATATCAACCAGAAGAAACTAAATCCAAAAAAGTTATAAAAATATGAATCCATTTGTAAATACATAATTAAAATTTAAATCTTGTGAAAAAATTTAGATTTTAACTCTACAAGATGCAAAGTATCAACTATTTTTTTCAAAGCCGAGGATACATTGTAGATCAAGAAAATAACAAGAGGAACAATAATTTGCCGACACAGGGAAAATATTATGAACTCTTTGATATAAATTACAATTGAAGGCTAAATTTGGTCAACCCTCCAAAAGAAACAAATGACAAATAATAACATGGAACAATATCAGTTATCTAAACATCGAAATGCAAAAACCAAAAAATATATGGAAAAAGAGGATTGAACAAACAAATCATTGCAATGCAAACAACAAATTATGTTGTTATGGTTGGAAGGCACCACACTATAGGTGTTATCATTAAGAAGTAGGATTAAACTATTGGGAATTTGGGATTGTGGAATAGTGCTATGATTCAATAACAAACCCAATCATGCACACAAGATCTAAACAATTCCCCAAAATCTACAAAGAGCGGAAGTATAAACTAGAATCATACAAATCAAAACAAAGTACACATCATCAATAGATGTGGGTTGTGCAAAGACAATGAAGAATCCATTAAGCATTTATTTCTGGAATTCCCCTTCTCTTTTCAAGTCTTTGCTAAGGTTATTTGCATCTTTAAGGTGCATATGGTCCTTCTCGGGAGGTGGCCCTCCTACGTGCACATAACACAACATGTACCATGGTTCACCCAAATGTGGGATACGTCCACAAAGATAGAGATTTCATATATATAATATAACAAGAGTACAAACCAACTCTCTTCATTACAATGAGACAATAACTATACAAAGGAAATACAGTAGAAGATGTTACCTCTTCTCACCATTGAGATGTACATGTCATAGATGTACCTGTTATTTCCTTCTTTCAACTTCTCTCCATGGAAGCTCTATCTTCATGTAACCTATTCTTTCTTTCTCTTCTTCTTCATTCTCTCAATCTAGGAGAATCAAGGATCTAACTCAATCCTTGTCCAATTAACCTTCTAACCCTAGCTTTCATGCTTATATAAGCATCTACAAACTTAGGGCACCTTAGCTATGCATTTACAACCTTTAGATCAACTTTATAACAAAGTTAGATCTAATTCTCGTGAGTTAAATATAAACTTTCATGCACAGGTAACTATTATCCATATTTCGCCCCAGGAAAAATATTGGATCGGCCATGACCCTGTGCGAGAAGAAAAAGAAGAAACGACTTTGTCAAGCTGTTTCATGTCTTAAATCTATTTTACAAGCTTCAGTAGATTCAACAATGGAATTGCAGGGCTAGGAGAAAGAAGGGGAAAAACGACGTTGATTCAAGGATTGAATAGATAAAGGATTTTCAAACAAGCGCGGTGTCGCCATGTGTCCCAGGTCAAAGCGGGTCGTCGAGGAAAAGGTTATTTTTTTGCCCCTTACCCCAAAGGGTGTAAAAGTTGCAAAATGGGCCGCGACTCCCAAGAGGAAAAAGTCAAGCATTTGAGCTTGAGTCAATCTAAAGCGGGGCCACGGGAGTTTTTGGATTTTGTGATTCTCGCGAAAAAAGGGGAAAAGATAATTTTGAACCCGCAAACCCGATTTTTCCCTAATTTAGCTACCACGTGTCCCACATTATCAAAAGGGGGCCCATTTTTCAAGTTGTTTTCCCGCCATTCATACGGACTGATACAAAATTTGAAGGGGCATATCTTTGGCTCAGGGCTCAAAATATTACAAATATAATGCCATTGGAAAGATCTCGGCCTCACCAACCAGATGGAGGAAACGTCTTTAGAGCCTTCAATGCAGGATCCATCTGTCTCAACAACCAGATCGGATTCAATCTGTTTCCACCGTTTCCTCTTCCTTCAAGGTGCCGAACCAAGGATTGATGCAGTAAAGACAGATTTGGGGGTAGATTTTATCAGAAGCATTAACAATGGTGGTTGAGTTTCGACCTACTTTTCTCGCTTTCTCTCTCTCTCTTTCTTCTCTCCGATAAAATCTATAAATACGGGGCAAGATTCATTATAAAGGGTGTTGTTCATTCTTCTTCCTCGCCCCTCTCTCTCTCTTCTCCAATGTCAAATGAGGGTTTAAGCCTCCTCCCTTGGCTTTGTAATGGCATTTTCTTGCCTCTTGCCCATTAATGGTGTATTGTGTGAACTCCTAGAGCAATAAAATTTGTTTCGTGATGCATTTTGTCCATCCTTTGCTCATTTTGTTGTCTCTTCTCACCTCTCACCATTACAGGGTATATTGTGCATATCTCTGATGTCCATTGCAGGTTTTGGGAGATGTGTTTAATGGGTTTCAAAGTGGTGTTCAGTGTGAAATATATCTACGGTCTATGGTGCATATTGTCCACCTCTCCTCTCGCTCACCTCTCTCCACTTCAGCGGTTGAGATGTGACCAAGACTCCCTTTTCTTGGTGTTATCACCTCGTTAGTGTAGGATTTCCCTCTTTATGCACTTTCTCTCTCCCTATCTCCTTGGCATTGTTAGGATAGGTGTAGTTAGACGTCATTTCTGCATTAGGAGTAGTTTAACATTAGGATCAAGAAGAAGAATTTAGCTTTCTCCAGAGGGCCATCTCAAGTCCACAAGTCCCACAACTTGAGAGATGGTCCCATGTTATGCAAATCACACCAGATGACCCTGCAGTAGAAGAGTAGAACCATAAATCATTTGGGGGTGTTGTGATTTCATGCTAACAAGAATGGCGGTGATGGTTAACCCGATTGGCGATGGTTACCACGATCGGTGATGGTTACCCGATATTGATCGATGACAATTACCCCGACCGGCACGGCGTGATTCCCGACTAATGCCGATTACCCTATGACTGGTGTCAGTTACTAAGTACACCAACAAGGTGTAAATCATGCTAACTGTGAAGCAATTCAGCTCCACAATCCTAACAATCTCCCACTTGGAGATAAATTGCTGAACTTGTACTTGTACATGTACATCACCATCCTCTACATACCATGAAGACCATATATACTTTATATCAACAATTCTCTCAAATGAAATCAAGAAGATTACAAACTAGTGACTTACTATACAACCCGCACGAAGCTACTCCCGATCCGTGATACACGAGATGTCCATACATCAAGTTCCCACTGAATCATAACTCCAAGCCTCTAATGCAACTAAGCCACCATGATTAACATACTGCAAGAGCTTCCACTCAAACTGAAGTATTGAGCCTCTATCGCATCCATGACCATACACCAGTAAAACCAAGCATGTTCTCCATCCATTTATCCATGTCTCCATGTAACCACCAATGTAACTGAACAAGATAAGTCAAACTGGAATATGTTAAAGCAAAAAAGATCCTGGGTAAATACAACCCAAATGAGTTCTACCTGCAACAATGGGTGATCAATCCACAAACATGCATAACTCAAAGAATCCAAACACTGTAATCTACAAATCTAACCATGCATAAACAACTAGCATGTCTAAGACAATCATCTGTAGATAACATCTCCCATGGAGTAACATAATAATAAAGAGGAAATACAAACATCCCCATACTCATGCTCAAGGAATCCATGTGTAAATAAAACATTTGCATCATCATAGACTCAAAAAATTGAATCTATCCACATCTACAAACTCACCATGTACATCCATCCATATCTCTAGGCTCTCTAGAAGCTCCAAGTTTGCCACCGTAATGTCCCCTTTTCCAACGCCCAAGGCCTAAGGGCCAGGTCGAGTCCAAACCGTGGTCATACCCAAGGGGTTGTGGACGTTGGGAGCTATTGGGAAGGGATATTACAGTCCACGTGGTTCTAATATCCATGTTTTGCGTTTGGGGGTCACTTTTGGACCATGGCGACTTAAAAGGGGAAAAGTTAACTTTAGTTACTTTTATTTTATTGGCCCCTCCATGGAATGAAATGTGCCTAGGGTTATTGGGGCTCGTTTGCCGAGGAGAAGTATATAAGGAGTGGGGAGAGTAAGGAAAGGAACTTTTGGCATACATTTTATCGACCCTTCACGTGCAACTATTGTTTGCATGCATCTACAACTTATGGAGTGAAATCCCATAGGGACCCTAGCTTTGGTGGTGAGAGACCCATCCCTAGCTAGCAAGGCATTCTTTAGTAGTGAGAGATCTACCCTAGTCTATCATTTTGGAGCCGCCTTCTAGGTTGTGTTACAGAGAAATTATTAGAGGTTTCAGAGGAAGGAATTTGAGGGTTTTGGGGGCATTTGGGGAAGATAATCAGAGGGTTCTAGATCAGATTTACGACAGCCATTTGGGTTGGGCTTAGCATCACTTTGAAGGCACCTCCATCAGTTTCCAACCCCTTTCCAAGTGAGGTGACTTGCAACCTTTATTTGGAGGGTTTTCCAGTTGGTCCCTTTCAGATCTAAAGGTTGAAATGTTATTTCCAAAGACTCTTAATTTTTGCTCTTGTATTTGGAGAGTTACGAACCTCTAAAGTTTTCCAGTTGTCTAGGGCACGCTGTGCTTTTTTTGGCAGCATTTTAATTTGTGTAAAATTCCAAAAATAGTTTTATTATGTCCTCTATAATAATATCAAGCTCTCTTTAAATTTTCAAGTAATTCGAGTGGATATTTTGGGAGATATTGATTTTATTTAGTTCGTTGTCCTTACTGTAAAAATCTGCATAAATTAGTACTTTATTTGGCTGCAAACTTTCAATATTTGGTGCATTTTTAAGTGGTATCCCATAAGGGATATTTCAGCCACCGACTAACTCTAAAGCCGAATATGAATCTTGTGCTCATCAATGTTGATAAAAAACATCCATGCTAAACCATGCCACTAATACCAAGTGCAAATACCAACAAACATGTCATCAACATACTCTGCACAATCAACCAAGATGAAAGCAAAACAAGGGCACCATCTAAAAATGGTAAATAAGCACCGCTTTAAAACATGTAACCAAGCACACCACGGTTTCCTAACCGATCTCTTTGTCCACGCTCTGATGACCACAGTTACAGATGACTAACCATGGTTAATCCTAACCGACACCGGTCTCTGTAACTATTAGATTTTCTCCTTTTTCACCCTTCAAACTCTAAAAATTTCTCTATCATCTAAAACCAGCTGAATCAACCATCAACTGCCTTCCCTAAGGAATATCCAGGCACCACAAAATAAACCAGAAGTGACATCACAAAGCAATAAACTCAAAATACCTATAAAGTCGTGACTACCCTCCAAAACCAACTTGTGCCTTCTGCCACTCTGAATAGTAGCAATCTCCTCTCACTTTGCATGTGCATGTATGTCCAACCTGCAATGCCAACAACCATGGCTTGCTCCCACTTAACTTGAACTCCCCGCACTGCTTCTAATCACCAAGCTCAAAATCTATATATGTCAGTGAGAAATAAAATAGATGAAAGAAAATATAAATTGATTCCATTCTTATCAAAGAATACTTCTACATCACAAAAGTTTGGACTTCTTGTGAAGTAGGTGAATCAACTTCTTTTCATCTTGTGTACTCAACATATTTCGTTACTACAACTGTGTCTAAACATGACTTTTCATCGAGGATCTCTTCCTTAGACTAGATACCCTTATCCTCAAGATTCCACACAACCAAGAAATAAAAGTCAAACAACACCAAAAAACCATGGTGTAAATCTATGCACACTATCCAAACATAATATCAGTTGCTCCAAATGAAAGAAATAAAACATGAACCATATAGAGATACTTGACCCAAAGTCTCACTGGACTAACCAAGCCAACTCTGTCCTCTTTTTGATCTAAACATTGAAGTGATTTGCACTTTGTTTCTACCTGTACACACTGTGCCAGAAACCTGATCCTCCAAAATAGGACACTAAACCATCCATGCCCTCTTCTACTGTAAGAAACCTTGTGTAAAATTGTTGTCATAGAGACCGACCACACGGTTTGCACGACCGGCACGGTTACTTCTCGTGGACCGATGTTGGTTCCTTGATCGACGTCGGTGCTACTAGAATGAACACAATGCCACAAATTGGCATAGGTTACCAAACCAAGTGCCTACTCTGACCAAAGTCGATAATAGTTGTGTTGAGCCATTCATTTCAAGAAGCACCCAAATCTTGCACAAAAACTTAACAACAATAATACATGCAATAAAACTACACCAAGATGAAATACATCACCTTACCAACACCAAGATACTCAACCACATCTTCAACTGAAGAACATGCTTCTCTGATGGAAACCTTGTCTTCATTCTATGCTACTATATTTTGCTTCTCTAACGAAGCCCATGCATCTAACTGCACCAAAGGATGCATAACTACTCCTCTATCTCATACTCAGATCTGTAATCCCAAACATACATGTGCAAACAAAACATACAAGCACTGCAATACCAAGATAAAACCATACCTCTATAACCCAAATTGCAATCGGCCAACATACTTGTGCCTCTAAAACCAGGGACACCTCAAAGAAACAAGACACATTTCATGCATCTTATAACTCTTCACATATGTGATTTTCTGTTTAAAACCAAGATGCCTAAGAACTGTCCATGGTTACCCTGTAACTGACCATAGTCACCCTGTCGACCTTGGCTACCACCTATCCGACATTGGTCACTTTGTATTCTCCAACAACCTTACTCTTTCAGCTTGCACTTGAAATTGAATCTCTACCTATGATCTTATTATCGGGAAAAAAACCTTGTTATCATCCGCTGCGTTAGTAAACCACTAACAATATACTAAAGCAAAACCTTGCTCTGAAATAACCAAGCTTTGATACCAGTTGTTGGGAATTTGGGACTGCAAAATAGTGCTATGATTCAATAACAAACCCAATCATGCACATAAGATCTAAACAATTCCCTAAAATCTACAGCAGTGGAAGTATAAACTAGAATAATCCAAATCAAAACAAAGTACACACACATAACACATCATGTACCATGGTTCACCCAATGTGGGCTACGTCCACCAAAGATAGATATCTCATATATATAATATAACAAGAGTACAAACCAACTCTTCAATACAAGAGTACAATGCATCTCTCCAAGAGTATCTCCTCTCCTCCAGATCTCTAAATGGATCTCCATGAGTGCACTACAATCGTGCCTCCAAACACGAAATAAATCTCACATAACCTCAGAACTACTACATCTCTCGAATCGCTACCAAGTTCTATGTGGATCTATAACAAGACCTCTCACATGGGTCTACCAATGTGCAACCATGATTGTGCACCAAGAAGTAAGTCTGTCTCTCCATCATTGCATCAACATGTGCAAACATGAAGACAACCTCCTCTACAATATCTAGATCTACATGGATCATCAATACAACATGATCTCATGGATCTATGAATACAAGATCTCACAACAACCTGTGGATCTAACAATATAAGACTAGATCTACATGGATCAACAATACATCATGATCTCATGGATCTATAATACAAGATCTCACCAACATGTGGATCTACAAGAAGAAACTCTATGTGCTTTGCATACTATGCAAGCCATTACAATGAGACAATAACTATACAAAGGAAATACAATAGAAGATGTTACCCTCTTCTCACCATTGAGATGTACCTACCATAGTTGTACTGTTATTTCCTTCTGTCCACTTCTCTCCATGGAAGCTCTGTCTTCATGTAACCTATTCTTTCTTTTTCTTCTTCTTCTTCATTCTCTCAATCTAGGACAATCAAGGATCTACTTCAATCCTTGTCCAATTAACCTTCTAACCCTAGATTTCATGCTTATATAAACATCTACAAACTTAGGGCACCTTAGATATGCATTTACAACCTTTAGATCAAATTTATAACAAAGTTAGATCTAATTCCCGTGAGTTAAATATAAACTTTCACGCACAGGTAACCGGTGATGGTTAACCTGAATGGTGACGGTTACCCACGATGTTGACCGGCGATGGTTACCCTAACCAACATCGGTTACTAAGTAAACCAACAAGGTGTAAATCATGCTAACTGTGAAGCAATTCAACTCCATAATCCTAACATAAACAATAGTGAACCATATCTTCTCAATCCAAAATTACATGATGTTATTCCAAGAGGAAGACACCACAATATAACAATTATGTATGAATGAAAAAAGAGCACCACCCGCACATGTTTGTGTGAGCACTTGTGAATCAATGTTACTCCAAAGTGTTGATTTTTTTGTAAAGAAGGATATATGAATCACTGAAAAAAGTGTTACATTAACAATTTTAAACAAAATGAAAATATAAAAACCAATGTGTACTCTAGTGACGTGTTCAATTTGGAGTTGCGAAGGATAACAATCAACAAGAGCGGATGTGGGAACTCGAGTCCAACTTTTCAAGAAAACACTATAAATACATGCAAAAATATCATTTAATGCAATACATTATTATGTGGAAAATACGTTAACAAGTTAAACATATAACCCTTGTTTGTTAAAACCATACAAGTAATATGTCTTATGAATACAATATGTAAGATGTATTTTGAATACAATCGGTAAAGCATGTTATTGTGGATGGAAGCCATGACAACATAATTATTATCATTGAATGAAGAAAAAATTAATGACTACACATATTCTTTATAGAGTTTTTGTACCATTGTAAGATATGAGTTTTTTAGGAATACATATCTTTGAAAAAAAAACATTGTTGTTTGTATTAACAAGCATGGGTGAAATGAAAATATACCATCCAACTTATATTGCAATAATGTTTTCAATATGGAGGTGTGGAACACCGACCTATGAGAGTGGAGGAGAAAACTCGAATCCAAATAAAAACTGCCATAATAAGTTTACTCACAAGTACATAGTTGTGAATCATAAGAAAGAAACCAATACCTATCAATATATTTGAAAAGTTCATAAAGTGTACTGCAATATTGCATTGACATGTCTACTAATTAAAAAGGTGTGAGAAAAATAAGAAAAGAACATGTAGGTGTTGTAGGAAAAAATATGCGGTTAAAGCCCAATGCCGCATTAGTTAAAACTCTTGCACACTTCTCCAATTTTCACACAACAAGCTCACAAAAAGAGAGAATGTTAGAAGGATAGAGAGGGTGGAAGAATGAACAAAAACAAGTGAAGATGTACATTTAATTTGGGTTTTGTTTAAACATCACCTATAAATATATTGATATTGGAGAAACATAATCAAAGTTGCAATGTATAATAGTGAAACCACTCCAACATTTTTGAGTGGAGTGGTAGGAAAATCCCAAAAATATAAGCAGTTGAATTTCCTTTGTGCCCCACACTCCTTTATGGGGTTGGAAAGGCTCTCCCTAAAATGTAGTTGCTCACAAATTTCAAAATTTATGTTAGATTTAAGCAACAAGAGTAATTTTTTTTACATAGGACCATATCTCCCGTTAAATGGAAAGCAGTAACCCCTTGCATGGAACCACACTCTTACTTATTACACCGAAAGGCGTATACATTGGCATAAATCCCATCTCCTCTCGATAAGTGAAAAAACATCGACGATCATGAGCAATTGGTCGATGAAGTACGGACACTCCTCCGTCGTACACATGGCACACATTTCCGCATAAAAATCTGGCATAGTAATCTTTGTCATCGTCCACGTTAGCCTAGGGTTTAGCAGTGACAAGCGCAGGAGCCAAAAACTATTGTGGAGGTTTAGGGTCCTTCTAATCTGACATGGCCCTGCCCTTAGATGATGTGGTGGCCTGATTCGATGACCTGATATGATTATTTGAAATAAAGTGCTTCTATTATTATGTAAGGAAAATGACAGGTCTGAAAAGACTTCTTAGGATGCGTCACCCTCCATGTTTTGTTTTGGGTTTTGAAGAGCGCTTAACTGGGGTGGTTGGTTTGTTTGATATGGGCCTATTTTTTCCATTCAACTTTTATTTTGTTGTTAAATACATGGAGAAAAAAATAGTAGATACGATACTTTTAAAGCCATACGATTCATATCATATCTTTTCAACCGCAATGTTATCAATCTAAGGAATATCTATATCGAATGCCCTAAAAACAAATCTAAAATGTGTACTAACTCTGCAAACCCGTAATTTTCCTACATTAAACTTGTCTTGTTAAGAAAATATTGATAATGGCATACATTAGGATAAATCTAAAATATCTATATAACTTGGAAATCATAAAATTTCATTATGCCGAAAGGCATTTGCACATGCGGAATGCTCCACCCCTTCTAACACTGACGGGACATGGATGCGAGAGATGAATCGGTCAACAAAGCACGAGACTTGCATATGCCCTTCACGTGGCGCTAATGGTTCGATAGTTAAATATTTTCCGAAATAAGAAATAAATCATTTTTTTGCATATACCTGCTAGAGAATTTTGGAGCAGGCCAATGGTTTGATAGTTAAATATTTTTTGAAATAAGAAATAAATCATTTTTTTGCATGTACCTGCTAGAGAATATTTTTGCTAAATTCATCGGTTAGGGTTTTGAAGTAGAAGTGGAGGCAACCATGGGCTCTACATCTTACTACTCCTCAACTAACTGTGGCGACGATGACAATAACTGTTGCGGTGACATGAAGTCCACAAACACATTCCTCTGAGCGGGTGTATTCATTTGAATAGGTCCTGGTGATTACACTTTGGGAATGAACTCAAGCTTCCCTTCCGACCCCATGCCCAAAAATCTCATGTTTTTCCAGACGACGAAAGGGGCGATGAACTGGAAAAAAATTAATTTAAGGAAAGAGAATGAAGAGTGAGCAACAAAGAAAATTACCTGAGCCTTTGTCGCATCAAGGCATGTTTAATGACGAGCTCCAAGCATCGATTTCTGAACATCCCACATCCACCTAAAACCCAAACACGCGTAATTGTGGAAAGATAAATGAAGAAGAAGATGTTCGAGGTGGAGCGGCGAGATAGATCGAGAGGCATCGACGAGCAAGAAGCAGTGTGTTGTCAATGGAGCGGTAGTGGGCGAGAATGATGTGAGTTTTAAAGGCGAGGGCGTGTAGAACAAAGCTCATGCTCTTTACGATGCACTCCCCCTCTATCCCATTTGTGCTCAGGATGTTGTCGCCCTAAAAAAATTCGAAGATGGATTTCTAATAAACTCCTTTTGGGTAGTTGTCAAACATGGTTTTCAGAATGTACTCATATTTTTTTCAATCCGTATGGCGACCACAAAAACAAGTTTTCCATCCATGGAGGCCTAAATTGTAGTGTTCGATGCAGAAAAGAGGGCGAGCAAAAGGAGTAGAAGCGTCGAGTGATGTAAAGAATAAAAACAAACCAAAAATAAAGAAATTGTGTATTTTCCTAGCAATTATGAGTAATGATAGCGATTGATGATGAGTTGGACAACCACAATCTTCAATTGTTGAAACCCCTTTACTCTCTTGTTGCCAAATCAATTGCTCAGAACACTGGGTCAGATTGACTCATAATAGGTTGATTATGGATCTTTTGCAACACAAATTTTTTCTCTGCGTCAACCAAAAAGTCATGCTTTGCACAAATTTGTGGATTGAAACATGTCTTGTTAATGGTCCCTCGAGTAGGTGTATTCATTTGAACAAGTCCTGGCGATTGCAATTTGGGAATGAACTCGAAGCTTCCCCTTTGACCCCATGCCTAAAAATCTCATGCTTTTCCAAACGACGAAAGGGGCGATGAACTTGCAAAAAAAATAATTTAGGAAAGAGAATCAAGAGTGAGCAACAAAGAAAATTACTTGAGTAGCACTATCGCACCTAAGGTATGTTTAATGGCAAGCTCAGCGTTCGATTTTTGAACATCCCAAAACCTCGAACCCAAGCACGCACAATTGTAGAAAGAGTAAAGAAGAAGAAGATGTTTGAGGTGGAGCGACAAAGCAGATTGAAAGGCGTCTGCAATTTGCAGAAGTAGTGTGTCGTTAATGGAGTGGTGGTGGTGAGAATGATGTGAGTTTTAAAGGCGAGGGAGTGCAGAACAGAGCTCATGCTCTTTACGACGTGCTCCCCCTCTAGCCCATCTGTGCTCACGATATTGTCGCCCTAAAGAAAGTCAAAGATGGATTTATAATAAACTCCTTTTGGGTAGTTGCCAAACATGGTTTTCAAAATGTACTCATATTTTGGGATCGTGGTGACCACAAAATAAAAGTTTTCATCCATGGAGGCCTATATTGTAGCATGTGATGTAGAAAGGAGGGCGATAAAAGGAGTATAAGCATCGAAATGATGTAAAGAAGAAAAACAAACCAAAAAATAAAGAAATCATGTATTTTCCTAGCAACTACGAATAATGATAGCAATTGATGACGAGTTGGACAACCTCAAGCTTCAATTGTTGAAACCCCTTTACTCTCATGTTGCCAAATCATTTACTCAAAACACCAAGAAAACTGACTCATAATAGGTTGATTATGGATCTTTTGCAACAAATATTTTCTCTACATCAACCACAAAGTCATGCTTTGCGCAAATTTGTGGGTTGAAACATGTCTTGTTAATGGTGTTGCTAGCTCTATCATCGACATTGTTTACGACAATTGTTCCGTCCACCTCGTTTGTCTTTACTTGTTGTCAACAACTTTGATCGATACACGGTGCTTTATTATCTGCTTCAATTTCCTTTTCCGCTCACCATTATCTCTCTTTCGGTGTTAACATCGCACACCTCACGTGCGATTGCTAGTTGATATTGGGGATTATATGGTGGCGGTTCCAATAGGAAATTTGTAAATATAATTAATTAAATAAATATTATTAATATGTGAGTTACACGGCGAGTTCACTGCCGACCATATGATCGCCTGCTTAAACTTGAGAGCTACTTGCAGAAATGCTACCGGTATATGTTATAATATGGAACGAAGTCCTTTGCCTTAACCACGGCAAGAGAGCGATATATTTTGTTTTCGCAAGGAAAGGATTCCGTTAGAGACGGTAGTTCTCTGTTGAATTCCCAACCTATCTACATATTTACCCGCCACTTAATTTCTTATTTAATTTTTCGGCTCCAATAGCCCATCAAGTTAGGAGGCGGGGGTCTGTGGAGGTTGGATTTCGGAGACGAGAGCGGCGTGTTATGAGTGTAGGCCGCCATGAATGCCCCAGTAATAGGTGAGGCTCTTTAACACAACGTTTGTTCATTGATGAATTGGATTACAGTCACACGAAGAGCCTAATTTTTTTCTCTGTCTGGGCAGACCCATATCAGGGGACTTCCCGAAGTGATAGAGGATTATTTGGAAAAGGGCATGGCCAGGTGCATTGCATTCAATCGCCGAGGCACCCTACTAGTAGGTCGGTATACATGTTTTGTTGAAACTTTTCTCTTTTCTTTTGGGTGTGTTTTCTCTTCAATTTCAGTAATGCCCATTTGCTTTGTTTCAGTTAGTCTCATTTCAATGTTATTCTTTTGGGGTAATTTTTAAATTGGGTGTGACTGTTATTTTATTTCAGCTATGCTATACCCATCTGAAATTTTCAGTCGTGTAGCAGATGGAGAAGTTTTCGTGATTTTTGGGTCTATGAGTATTCAATTTCAGTTATGTCCATCTGTGTCTTTTAGTCATGAAGTAAAGTGAGAAGCATTCATGTTTTTAATAATTTATTTTTATTTGGGGTTGTGTTGGGTATTCATTTTCAGTTATTGTCATTTGATTTCTTCGGTCATGAAGTGAATGGTGAAGCTTTCATGGTTTTGTTTCTGGGTGTTGATTGATCAACCTCAGCTATATGCCCATTTGAGTTTTTCAGACGTGAAGTATGTGGAGAATCTTTCATGATTATTTGGGGATTCTATTTCAGTTATACCCATGGTTTTTGGGGGATTCTATTTCAGTTATACCCATTTGAGTTTATTAGGCATGAAGTGAACCGGTTGTGTCAGGTATTCAATTTGAGTTATGCCCGTTTGAATGTCTCTCTGAAAAGAATGTAATGAAGTAGGTTACATACACCTGTAAGAAAATTGATGAGAAAAAGAGATATTTGAGTGGAGAATGTAACAGTACTAAGGTTAGGTTACTACGGTATGAAAGGCTTGGGCTAACTAGTTTGCCAATGTCTTGTGTTTTGGTTTCATTAGAATCAAACCAGCTGTTGGTACTCAATACCTAGATCAGTTTTTCAGGGACATATTTTAAGGATTATAACAGCAAACACTCTATCCTAGTCACTGACATACACGTCATTTGCTGCTCGACCACAACCCTACAAGCCCTTAACAAGTTTGAGCTTTGTTGGAGTGTAGATTGAACCTTGAACTGGGCATTGGGGAGAATCCTGTCGATAGGCATGATTTTGTAGGAGGAGAGAGACATCAAGGCACATGTGTAAGCAAACATAAAGTCGTCATTGTACCACATCAGAGTTTGGTTAAAATTTTAACTTATTACATTTTTGTTCTGAGCATCTAATGGCTTCTAAGGATAGATTCTCAATGCAACCCATCATTCTGAAATTTAGGCACATGTCATACTTTACTATTTGGAAATGATGTTTGCCAGACTTCCAAGCCTATATGCCCTATTTTTCTGGGGCAATATGTTGCATTTGATTTGAAGGGCCAAATTTTTGCAGCCCTTGGTGAAATTTGAAAACTTAAAAATCTATTCCTAAGCCTAGTTTCTGTACTTGTAAATATGAGTCCACATTAAAAGGACACACTGGGATCTTTTCCGAGGTGCCCTCTTTCCATTAACTTGGGCCATCTCTGAAATGGAAGGTTAGGCAGGTAATGGCACAGGCATTCCAATGAATAAATTTTAAGAATTTTTATAATGTGATTTTTTTTTATGCTCCAATGATGTGGAATTTATTCATTGAATGGTTCTGATACCATGTGAGGAATGCGCGATCACCAGCTTGTAAGTCAAAACATGGACACAAGATTTGTTATGCATTCATAATAATGCTACAAGGTCTCATATTATGGCATCTTAGAAATTGATGTCTGCCTCTTATAACAAATTTGGCCTCACGAATATAGTTTAGATTTATGTTGCAATGCATGTATATGTAGAAGTAAACATGATACATGTATTTATGCACATGCATAAACACAAATCCCCACACACACCCATAAACGTGGGCACATATGTGCGCACACACAAAAACACACACCCATGCACAATGCACACACATGCACACACACAAAAGCACGAAGCACCAGATGTCTATGAAAATTGCATTTACAAGTAAATTATCTGGTGTTGGCATAATAACTTGTAACTTGTGGGTGACTGATAGATAGTTGTGCTATAGACTTTCATGCAATTCATTTTCATTTAATAAAAACTTGCTTTGTGATTCAAAAGGTACAAAAGAGTAAAACTATTATTTGCATGCAGCAGTGCAGAAGTATTCTGATTTAATGGTATTAGATAAACAGAAGATGCTTTTGTTCTTTTCATGGAAGTGAATCTGCAAAATGTGTAAGAAAACACAATCTTAACTTTCAATAAATGTTAGATTTCTCATTTCAGAAATCTATAGAAAAACCATATCTAGTTGTTGCTATTATGTTTTTGAATTGGGAGCAAGTCATTTCATATTTCCATACCCTTTTTGTCTCAAATTCTTGTCTGTAGGATTGTAATTTCATGTCTATTACCATTCTTCCAATTGTAGGCTTTTAAGTCTGCAAAATAGATTTAATTTCTTTATTTGGATGAAACAGCTGGCTGCACAGATGGAGCCTGTATTATATGGGACTTTGAAACTAGAGGAGTTTCTAAAGAACTCCGTGATGATGACTGTACTGCATCCATAACAAGTGTGTGCTGGTCCAAGAGTGGGTATCAAATACTGACATCATCTGTGGACAAATATCTGACACTCTGGAATGTTGTCGAGGGAATAAAATTGACACGTGTCATGCTCCAGCAGACTGCCCTGTATGCTCGTCTTCATCCTGGATTGGTGAATAAATTTGTGGGCTTAGCTTGCCCCATGTCTTGTGCACCTATTCTTGTGGATTTCGATACAGGCATTCAACAAGTACTTCCCGTCTCAGCACTTTCTGCTGGTACAGAACCAGTTCATTTTTCTCGCGGTAAATATCCAGATGGAAGTGTAGCTTTTTCATCTGCTACTGCAAGCTTCAACAAGAGAGGCGATTTAATTTATGTTGGAAATTCCAAAGGAGAGATTTTGATTATTGATACAAAAACTAGAATAATAAAAGCTGTGTTTCAGGTTCCTGGTGGTGCATTAATCAGACAGATTGTCTTTAGCAAGTGTGGAAATTATTTACTAACTAACTCTGGGGATCGTACAATTCGAGTGTTTGAGAATTGTCTACCACCGGATGATGCAGCTAGTTCTTTAGAAGAGTTAATTAAACGTTCAGGTGACAGTGCAGTCACTGAAATCACGAAGTGGGCAGGATCTCAATGCTTAACACTTTGAAGGAGTTCCAAGATGCAGTTAACCGTCTCCCATGGAAGGTTGCATGTTTCAGTGGCGATAGTGAGTGGGTTGTTGGTGCACCTGGTAGCAAAGGGGAACACAAGATATGTATATGGAACAGACAAGGGAAACTTGTCAAAATACTAGAAGGGCCAAAAGACAGTTTGACAGATTTGTCTTGGCATCCTGTACGGCCACTGGTGGTTTCAGTATCCCTGTCAGGAGGGGCTGTGTATATATGGGCCAAAGATTATACAGAAAATTGGAGCGCATTTGCTCCAGATTTCAAGGAGCTTGAAGAGAATGAAGAATATGTTGAACGAGAAGACGAGTTTGATATGATGCCTGATACTGAGAAGGTATATCCTAACGAAGTACATTTCTTTTCCATTGTATTCCTGTGAACTGTTTTTTGAGTTGTTGGAGAGCATGCATTTGAGTTTGTAACTTTGTTTGAATAGGTGAAAACTGCACATGTGGACGAAGATCAGGAGGTTGATATAATGACTACACAGAACTATTTAAATTATAGTGACTCAGATGATTCACGTGAAGGGCTTTACTATTTACCTACAGTACCATTGCCAGACAGTCCTAAACAGCAGGATCATTCTTCAGGAAGCCCTTCTAAACCTGAAAATAGCACTCCTTCTCAGTCAGATAGGTCTCCTATCACAGATGAAGGAAAAGACAAGACACCAGAGCAGAGTGGCTGTCAAAGTCCTGATTCTTTAGTGGGTAGGAAATTTACTGTGCTTTAATTCCTTTTTTAGGACATTCATTCCTTCTTTTGTAGAAGACCACTGCATTATATAACTCAATTGTGTCTTGTTTAATATATAACTCAATTGTGTCTTGACTCTTGTTTAGAGTCTGGAGTAGGTAAGAAGATTGCTCTGCCTTGAACTTTTTCTTAGTTGGAGACCACTGCATATGGATACTTGATTGTGTTTGTTGTGTCTTGTTTTATAAAATAGTTGGGAAGGTTCAACTTCACTTTGGTTATTTTGAAACTACACATGCAATTATCATTATAGTAAATTGATAATAATCCTGAGATCAGCTTGCTATTAGAATTAAGATTGAGCTAAAAGTGATGACTTCCGAGTATCTCTGAGGGAATATATGCATAGGAGGAGCCTATATATATAGGCTAAAAATATTACCATGGCAATCAATGTTTATACTTTATAGCTGTCTATCTAACCTTTCCAACCGTTCCAGATATCTACGTAACCTTTCTAGCTGTACCATGGCTCCAGTGTCCACCTATTTTTAATTCATTTCTATGTAATATGTACAGCTGTTCCAGCTGTTTAGCTTCCTTCTGATTTATTTGTATCCACCCACTTGCATATGGACACGATTCCTAAATAACTACAGTTAAATTACTAACTATACTAGATGTCCTCATCATTTCCTCTCTGCTTAGAGGAAATTGTTCATGATTTTGACGGATAAATCAAAACCACCCTGTAGTTGCTGAGATGAGACAGGAGAAAATGAATTCAGACAGAGCCAGGAGAAAATGGATTCAGACAGAGCATAGAGTGCATGCAGATCACAAATAGTGATTATGTATTCCCCAAATGGATATGATCCAAATGTTGGATGGGAGGAATTGGAACACCTTGGATTAAAATGTCTTGGAGATGAAAAGCTTCGATGCCAAAAAGATCCTCATATGAAGATCCAAGCTCCAGAAATTGATGATCTGCATGGAATGTCTTTGTGTTGAGCAGATATCCTTGTGGAGGGGATAGGGTTGTATTTGTGGCATGGAACTCGATCATAAGAGTAGCCGAAAGCAAAGCCGGTAGGTGTCCTACTTGCTTAAGAGTAGAAGAGTGTATGGTAGTTAGTGAAACATGAGGAGAAGATGCCAACAATGAAGCTGTGAAGAGCTGTGTGGAAGCTCACTTAGGTTCAATACCCGCTTACAACTAAAGAAGGGGATGGGCCATACGGAGTTTATCTTTGGTTTGTGGCTGTGTTACCAGAAACGCCTAGGGCCCCACGTTTCCTCTTAAGCTATATAATGACATCTTTGGTCCATTCTAAATCACACTCTTTTTTCTCTTGCTAAATTCAGTTTTCATTAAACTAACATTTAGCATTGTGAAGAGCAAAGAGACATCAAGGAGCAGCTTGAAGGAAGAGTTTAGGAGGTGCTACTAAGAGCTAAGAGCATCAAGGAGGAGTTTAAAAGCAGATTTGGAAGGAGGGATCAACTTCAAGGAGGAAAAATCAGGTTTTTTCAAGTTTTAAAAAAAAAGAAAATGTTAATGTGATCAATGATCATGAATGATGTGTGCATAATGCACACATCATTCATGATCATTGATCATGATATCAATATGTAGTTTTAATTTAATAATTTTTAAACTCTACGTAAAG
This sequence comes from Taxus wallichiana var. yunnanensis, assembly GCA_018340775.1. Classification (NCBI taxonomy): domain Eukaryota; kingdom Viridiplantae; phylum Streptophyta; class Pinopsida; order Cupressales; family Taxaceae; genus Taxus; species Taxus wallichiana. The sequence goes on along the minus strand of CM031239.1, from coordinate 928,389,808 downwards.
AAAAAAAAAAAAAATGTAACATTTCCTTTGCATTTTTTAAATAAAAAGTATATGTTTTTTAATTAAAAATATCATCCAAACTTTGTGTATGCTCTCACCTCGCGCCTATACGGTGAACTTGGTGATCAAAAGCATAATAATAGGATGCGTAGGGTTTCATTTTTTTGCTATTTTAAGTTTTTTTTTTTTTAAATTAAAAAATCCGAACTCTGTGTATGCTCTCACCTCGCCTATATATGGTGAACTTGGTGATCAAAAGCAAAATAGGATGCATAGGGTTTAATAATTTAATTCTTTTTGCTATTTTTAAAAGTTTATTTTGTTTTTTTTAATTTTTGTAATTAAAAATCCGAACTCTGTGTATGCTCTCACCTCGCACCTATACGGTGAACTTGGTGATCAAAAGCAGAATAGGATGTGTAGGGTTTAACTTTTCTTTTTGCTTTTTTTTAAAAGTTTATTTTTTTTTTTTAAATTAAAAAATCCAAACATTGTGTATGCTCTCACCTCGCGCCTATACGGTGAACTTGGTGATCAAAAGCAGAATAGGATATGTAGGGTGTAGTTTATTTATTGTTTTCTAAGTTTTTGTTTTTATTTTTCATTGTAGGTTTGAACTTTGAGTCTTTGAGATATAAAAACATAAATGGCATCCATTCAGCTTCAGGGGGAGGGCATGGGGAAGCAAGCCAAAGTGGGGTGTGGATCCCACAAAACAAGATCCTAAAGCTCCTCTTTGGAGACATGTGCAAGTGTTGGAGTACCTTGTTGGCGGTGGCTCTCGATCTTGGATATGCATCATTGCAATATGCATTTCAAGTCCTCATATACCCGACTCAAAGCTCATTTAATGGGGCTAATGGGAACAGGGATTAGAAAATGTTCCAAGGTTGAAAAGACACAAATTTTGGCATATATGAAAGAGCAAGAGGAGGCTGACTTGCAAGTTGCAAGAGCTAGATCTAAAACCATTCCTTTGCAAAGGAGGGGTTCAGAAAAACCACCCACCCCATCAAACCATCCTTTCATTCAAACTCCAACCCAACCACTTGAAGTTGAAACTCCCATAGAGGAAGAGAGCTTCTCACAAAAGAGAACAAAAGGTCCATTAGAGCAAGCATTTGCAAATGAGAAAAGGGAAATTGTTGATGAGTTGGTTGCTCGATGCATTTATGCATGTGGGTTGCCCTTCAATGTGTTGCGGTCACCATATTGGCAACAAATGGTGAGAGGTATTAATGAGGCACCACAAGGGTACAAAAGCCCTAGTTATGAGAAGGTTAGAACATCATTGTTGGCGAAAGAAGTGGACCATATACATACTTCTTTGCAGCCAATTAGGGATTCATGGAAGGACTCAAGGGTATCTATTATTTCAGATGGATGGAAAGATGCTCGAAATAGACCCCTAATCAACATTGTTGCTAGTGTGCCCTAAAGGGGCAATGTTCTTAAAGGTTATTGATTGTGAGGGTGAAGTGAAAGATGCACAATTTATTGCTAATATTTTGATTGAGGCTATTGAGTCGGTGGGCCCTCAAAACGTTGTCCAAGTCATCACGGACAATGCAAAAATTGTAGAGCAAGCAATAAGGGTTGATTGTAGAGGGAGATATGAGCACATATTTTGGACACCTTGTGTAAGTACACTCCTTGAATTTGATGTTGTAGAAGATTGGCAAAATACCATGGATAGAGGAAATTTATACGGAGGCAAATGAGATTCAAGATGTTTGTCACAAATCATCATATGTCCCAAGCTATCTTTAGGAGGTTCTCAAGGTTGGAGTTGTTGAAGGTAAGGGAACAATTTACTAGTTTCTAATTTTTATTTCTAACTTTCTATGAAATTATCAATTGAATTTCTTTTAAATTTAATTTTATATTTTATTAACTTGTTTTAATTTATTTTAATAGGTTGTTGAAACAAGATTTGCCTCTCACACGCTCGTCTTGAGACGACTTGTGAAGGTAAAACAAGCCTTAAGCAATATGGTGATTGATGATGTTTGGTCCGTGTGGAGGCAAGGAAACACAAACGAGCCATCAAAATAAAATCATTGATACTTGATGATGATTGGTGGGCAAAGGTTGAATACTTGCTCAGTTTTATTGAGCCTATTTTATCCATGATTAGATATGCAGACAAAGATCATGCTTGCATAGGGGAAATCTATGATGGCATTGACTCTATGCTTGAAAAAATTAGAGACATCATACAAAAAAAGAGCAAGATCTGAAGAAATCTTCTACAATCAAGTTAAAAGCGTGATCATGAGAAGGTGGAATAAAATGACCACCCCATTGCATCTCCTTGCCTATGCCCTGAATCCCAAATATTATAGCAAGTGAAATACTTGGGCTACTTGATAGGCAACCACCATATAATGACCAAGAAGTTGCAAATGGAACTAAGGCAACATTCGGAGGCTTTTTCCTGATCCACTATGTAGCTAGTGCGGTCCGCTATGAAATGGGGATCTTTGTCTCTGCGTCTAATGGTAGCATGGGTGAAATGGAGGCATTATGTGACAAGTACAACATGACCCCAATCATGTGGTGGTATGTACATGGCCATGATGCCAAGTACCTACGACTTGTTGCCATTAAAATCCTCTCACAGGTATAAAATATTAAAATGAAATCAAAAGTTTGTTTATTAATTAAAAATTTATGTTCTTAGTAAATTAATATTATTACTAATTGGAAATTTCTAACAACTTTTTTTGTAACAAGTGGCTAGTAATTCTTCAACAGAGCGGAATTGGAGTACATATACCTTCATCCACTCAGCCAAACGGAACAAGTTAGCATCCAAGAAGGTTGAGGATTTAGTGTATGTACATTCCAATTTGTGCATCCTATCACACAAGACTGAAGGCTATATTAGAGGTCCCAACAAACTTTGGGATATTGATCTGAGGCTAGTGACTTTGATGCTTTTGCTGCTACTCTTAGCCAACTTTCATTGCTTGGTATTGATGATGAAGATCCGGGAACTTTTACACAAGGGATGGATAGTGGAGCTAGTGGGAGTGGAGTTGTTAGTGGTATTCATGGAGATGATTATGAGGAAAATCTAGATGATATATTCTAGAATCTAGATTATAATCATGTATATATGAAACATTGAAATTGTAACCATGTTGAATGATGAATCTTTAGAACAAATTTTCAATGTCCTGGGCTAGCCACTGCACCAAGCTGGGCTTTTGGGTTGAGATGGTGGACTTGTTCAAATAATAAAACATCAATAAAAAATGAGAGATCAGATCTACAGGAAATGATGCTTGGCACCAGAGATTTGAGAACTAAGGGGCTGCTCTTGTTACAAGGAACAAAGCCACAAGCATGAAACTTAGTTGATGAGGACCTCATGAAGACAGGAGCAACAAATCAGATCTTACAAAACTATATCTGATAATGGTTGAGTTGCTGCTGGGCCATGTACGTTCGAACAAGAAACTTGAAACAGACTCAGCAATTGACAGCAAAATTTTTACAGAACCGAGATCCAAAGAACCAGAAGAAACTCGGCCAACATTTCACGGAAATTAATGGTGCGGAAGACAGTTACCAGGGTTAATTATGAATGGGCATCTACCAACAACAGATTCTTGTTTTCCGAACTTATTGTCTAGCCCTTATCCTGTCAAGCTGTCAACTATTCCATCATGAGCATGCCACAGAATCCCAATGAATTGCGTGACGATAACACTGCAGCAGACTTGCTCCTTGGCAGACCATCTTCAAGCTGTTCCCCGATATCCTCAACGTGGCCAGCCCTATCATCTTCTTAGCTTCATTGGAGGATACACATGCTGCTATTATGACTGAGGTTGGCTGTGTTAGCCTGAGACAAGAGAAATTATTAGGAAGTAACTGCCCTATTGGAATAACTGTTTCTCATAATAATGATAATATGGATGCCTACAATCTGATTTTGAGCATCCAGCATATTTATAACTTGAAAGGCCAAGTGCACAACATTATTACCATGCAACCAAAGATTAATCACCTAAAATGCGATGAAATAAAAATATCATCCATAATGTGCTAAATCTTTTGAGTCTTAACTCAAATAATCCAACCGGGAAATTCTTATGTCATGGCTTAGGCTTTGTGGTTGCCCGTCAAATATTCCGTTTGAAGACATCATCACGGGTATAGAGATTGGTGGTGAGAAAGCTGGATGCAGATATTGCGGAAGTGTTGAGAACTGAATTCTCCTTGCACAAAAGAAAGCTTGCTCACCAAAAAGAACCATTACAAAAGAAGAATGGGCTGCTCTAAAGGGTCTCAAAGAAAATAAGGATGTTATCAATCTTATAGGTGGATAAGGGTAACACACTAATGCTTTTAGATGAAACTGATTATGAAGCCAAAGTGCTTGAACATTTGAATAGTAGTGGGAGCTATAACAAGGTCACAAAGAATTCTTTGAACAAAGTATTTAATTCCGCTATGAGAGCTGTCAAGAACTTGTGGATTAGCTAAAAGGAAAAACTGTGTTTAATCCTATGTGCATCTAGTATCCCTAGGATTTGTGGAGCTCCAAAAATCAATGAGGACGGTGTCTCCCTTAGACCTATTGTCATTATGAGAAACTCTCTCACATTTTATCTCGCCAAGTATTTTACTGATAATTTAAGGCATTTGGTGGGTAATGTCTTCTTTATATAAAAAATTGGAACACTTAGCATGTAAGGTCAAGGACTGTAGGGTTGATGTAAATGACATTCTACTAATCTTTGATGTAGTATCACTATATTCAAAGATGCCACTACATGAAATTATGAATTTCATTTGTGGCAATACAGACTCCCAAACGGTAGATTTAGTGAAATTATGCTTGCAATTAACTTCTTTACCTTCAAAGGGAGATTTATGAACAAACAAAGGGAGTTGTAACGGGTCTCCATTATCACACATTGTAGCTAATTTATTTATGGAACATTTTGAGTTGAAGGCTTTAGAAGCATATCCATTAAAACCTGAACGGTGGGATATATTTGCTGATGATACCAACACAAAATGGGCCCTTGGTGAGTATGAACTTGACAAATTCCTTCTTCATTTAAATGGACGGATGAACCAAATTCAATTCACTATGGAGAGAATATAATAACAACCCAACTTTTCTTGATGTCCTATCTCTAAGAAATCAGTGTCACTTTATCACATGAAGTTTATAGGAAAAAGATGCATTCAAATTTTAACCTACAAGCTGACTCACCATCACCCTTACCATAAGACGACTGTCCTTAACTCTTTGGCTACTAAGGCATTCACGATCTCGGACCTGAAACATTTCAAATATGAGAAGGATCATCGTATAGAGGTCTTGATGGCAAATTGTTATAAGATGTGGGAAATCGAAAAGATTTCCATGGAGCTAAAGTGCGGAAATAGAGAGACAAAAATGAAGACTTGGAGGTGCATAGTATCACCATACCCTTCATCAAGGGAGTCTTGGAGAAACTTGCCCTTGTTTTTGGGAACGATTTTTTTGTCACTAACAAATAGGAAATATGAAGAGAATGCAATAAATCTAATATGCATAAAACCCAAGATAAGAGCCTTGAAATTGATATCTACTGGCTTTTTCAAATAGATGTATTTAAGATATTTGTACTAGTAATGTGAGAACGGTAGAGGTAATACCTTAAATATTGAGATATATGGATAAAGGTAGAAATGATATGATGAAGGTAATTAATACCTGAGTAGGATATACATGCAATTGTTTAGCAATCATGTATTTTTCTTATCCATTTGTGCTCACATAAGGTATACAAGTATGTGTAGATGGATAGATATACAACAGATTGGTGATTCTGCAAACGGAAACTATAACAAATGTATCATGATTGTGAATTGTAACATATATTGGATATTAGTTTAATCTTGTGATGTCACATAAATGAATGCGCATTGTGCTGCTTTCCTACCAAATCTGATTCAGGATCTTCAGTGTGGATTAGTTTAATTTCCAGTGGGTAAGTAAAATTTGGATAGATTCTGTTAGACTTTCACTTGAACTCTAATACACTTTCAAATTGATTTATAGATGAGCCAAGTTTAAATGGCCGAGCCAGGCGGAGACGTAAGCTATCAGAGAAAGGAGCCGAGATGCAAGCTGAAATGGGACGTAAAACTTTTCAGAAGCATGGTCCTAGCACCAAGCGAAAGACTGGAGTTAAAACTAGCATGGGGATTGCAACCAATTTTTCCCTGATTGAAGGTGGTTTGCTGGATAAAGAGGATGGTTTGGGAGAATTCGGGGACGAGGTATTTAATTTTTTGAAAATATGTTTTTCCAAAATGTAGAGAAATGGTAGATAGAGCAGTGGGCGAGATATAAATGGTCAGTTAAGTGAAATAATTCTGTAACATCAAGAACAGCAAGTGCCATGAAAATTTGTAGTCTCGTGCTTTGAAACAATTATTATACTTTATCTGTCGTGTTTTTTGTTTCTTTTTCATCAGGTTCCAGGTACATCACAAAAGACTGGTAAGAAAAGACTGAAGACTGGTCGTCAAATGAGTTATTATGAACCTCCTGGCACACCAACGGATGAGGCAAATGGCTTTCAAAATGAAAGATATTTTTGAAAATCTTGTTAACGTCTTCCCCCTGCAACTTCTTCCCCTTTAAAATGCTTGTCAAGAACATAAAATTGAAATCCAAGTTTTTATGAATTCCACCTGCTTTGTCATCATGGGGTTTGATGGAAATTTGATTACAGTGTTGGAAAACTGACATTGTTCATGCGAGACATTCAAGTAACTGTATAGTTCGAGCCCAAAGCTGTGACCAATCTTCATATGTTTACATACGATGTATCTGCCTGTGTGTGGTGCTGTACATTTGGTTAATGTCATCAACTTTTTCACCATAGCATATGAAGCATATATGAGAACTAACATTTTAAGGGTTGTATTCTTACGTTGTTTTCAGTTCAATTGTAAGTATATTGCCTTTTAGGGATGGTATACATTTTAAAAGGGTTCTGTAAGTCCTTTTTCGTCTCATTTATGTAATTGAAGCACTATGATTGCATAACACTTCAGAATCCTTGAAATGGGAGATTAATTTTTTTGTTCTTATTGTCTTTGAGTTGTTACCACATAATGGGGATCTTTTGTGCTTTCAGAAAATGCTGATGAATATAATGTGATCTCATTGTTGTTTTAGCCTATGTCAGAAGGTATGCTGAATTTATCGAAAATGTTTGAATTTTACGGAATTTTATTCTTTTCGAACTTGAACTTTATCAATTATTTTTGCACGGAAAGTTTTTGACATGATTTTGCATTATCTCATAAATGTGTGTATATATACATATGCCGACTGAAAGCAGACGACAAAAAGCTCTCTCCACTCTATCCCTTTGACATATTCATGCGATTTTTTCAGAAAATATAAATGATTGAAAAAATTATTTGTTCAAACTTAAAATACTTTTTTTTTTAACTTTATCCCTTGGCGAACTTCAACTGAACTTCATCTTCGTTGAACATGAATTTGAGCTTGAACCTTGTGACATAGGTTTTAGCAATACATTTCCATTCCTTATACCCCTTTCTCCCACACCATTTTCATTACTATAGTTGTACTTGGAACTCATGTGGTTGTAGGTGATACGATTGGATTTTTAAAACAATTTCTTCAGATTTTGTATTACTTCATTAACTTCCACCACGACACAAGGATTTTTAATACTTCAAAGGTTTCTATGACTATTTTGTTGGTCTATAATGATGACATGGTTTTGCTAATTCTATAATATTGTTGTCTAGTGGAATTGTATTCATCTTAATGAGATTGTGTACTGACTTTCTTCAGGAGCGGAAGTGAGTTTCTTGGACCAACTTTAGTTTTGAAGCTTACATCAGGAAAACTGTGGTGGCATGCTAGCAAGAAAATAATTTGGCACAGACAGCAAATGATAGATTACCTGCTACAGTATTTGTTAGACATTAAGATGCCTGGTGATAGATATCAATAATGGGAAATTGTTTATCAGATAACTGAGTATAATGCTTTAGTATGTTAAAGAAAACACAGCAATCTATAAACACCATCATGTAACGGGCTTTGGTGCATAATACAAGCAATACTTCACCTTCAATTTGCCATTATCAACGGTAGGGAGAGACTGAGAGGTTTGGGATGTTATCAGGCATTTGTTTAGATAGATGGAAGAGAGTTCGTTGTGTGCAGGGAAAAAGGAGGGTGATGTTAAAAGAAAATTTAGGACTGCCTGTTTACTTCAGTAGTGTCTACTTTTAAGAATAGTAAAAGGTGAAATGTAAATTTAGTTTTTAAAGCCATTGTAAGATTACATACACAATTCATGGAAATATATATTTTGGACAATTATTGATGTTACGAACTTTGTTCCAGTGAAGATATGGCAGTCCCCTCCTTTATGGGGAGCATGACAGCATTCCATTTACAGGCACAATGACATGGTTCAACAAAAGTATACATTGGTTTTACGGAAATTTTAAAAATTGATATTATATTTATAATTTTGTTATTTCATGCCAAATAGAGTGCGATATCTCAAGGATTGGGCACTTTGAATAACTTTGAGATTACTACACCCTGCAATTACTTGGGTTCTTTTAGCCAAAGTAATGCTGCTATGATTAGAAGTGGAACCAAAGTCTTTATCTTATTGTTTAGCTGTTTGATGATGTTTTATATTTGTAATTGATTTTTAATTATTGTGGATATTCCATAGTTAATTCTTCAAACATGAATCTTATGAACATTCATAAGAAGCTAGATTGCTGTAAGAAGCTAGACAGCTGCTGATTGTGCTTAAACATAAACCAAGCAAATTGGAAGCAAACTATTGGTGAAAACAGACAAAGGAGACAAGATTATCTTCAATGCGGGAAAAATCCTAGCATAGATCACCATCTGCTGAAACTACCGGTGTGCGATCAAGATGCCCTTATGGACATTCTTTACAATAACATGTCTGGAACTTGTATACTACTATCTATATCCCAAACAACACACAACCACTAGGTGGCATAGTGCAATTACACAGAAGTTTTATGTATTTCTTTATGCTGAAAAACCCAGCAAACATTATATAAACAATAATCGATCAATGATGCTGATCATTGTTGACCATCCATTTCCCTTTTTTAACAAATCAAATTGTACATGTACATTTTCCCTTTATTTCTCATCTGTGACAGTGGTTTGCCTGCAGCCACGTTGACCTTTGCCTTAGAGTTTATCATTATTGTAATGGTGTGAACTCAACACTATCTTTGTGGCATATGTTTTGCAGATGCTAAGTTGAACCAAATCAAATTGTTTTATTTTTCTCATCTGTGTTTAGCTGTTAATAGATTTATCTATTGTAATGGTGGTGTTTTTTGTTGCAGACTGCAAACTAAGTGCGGTGATTTGTTCATTAGTCACAATGAAGTGCATGACATTTTTGATTCAATTGGTCTGCATGAAAATCTGTTGCTAGGCATTTATGCTTATGGGATGTATTTTCATCTCTTTCTAAAAATAGATTTTTCTTTCAAAGTATCCTTGTTGGTTATGGCTTTTTGTTCGTTGGTTATTGGTTATGGCTTTATGTTCTTTAGTCAAGGTTTGAGAAGCCCTTTGCCATGCTTCAGACGGGGACATTGTAAGGGTTGGATGTGGTACAGGAGGACAATGTGTCTGACCGTGTGTGATGTTGTACATTTGGTTAATTTCATAAGCTTTTGCACCATAGCAAATGGAGCGTATATGATAACTCCCATTTTTTATGGTTGTCTTCTTACATTGCTTTTAGGTCAGTATATTGCCTTTTATGGATGGTATATATTTTAAAAAGGTTCTGTAAGTTCTGTTTCCTGTCATTTATGTAACTGAAGCACTATGGTTGCATAACAGTACAGAATCCTTGAGATGGGAGATTAAAATATTTTTGTTCTTATTGCTTTTGAGTTGTTAATACATAACGGGGGATCTTGTATGCTTTTAGAATATGCTGATGAATATAATGTGATCTCATGGTTGTTTTTAGCAATTCATTTCCATTCCTTATACCCCTTTCCCCACACCATTTCATTACTATAGTACTTCGGAACACATTTGGGTGTTGGTGATACTATTGCATACTTTTTTCTTCAGATTCTGCATTCCTTCATTAACTCCTTGCCTTTATTTGAATTTTTGCAATTCCACCAGAAGACAAGGGATTTTTAATACTTCAAAGTTACATATGACTATGGTGCTGGTCTATAATGATGACATGGTTTTGCGGCTTTTGCCAATGCTAACACTGAAGCAAACATGATATTGTTGTCTAGTGGGGAATTGCATTCATCACAATGAGAGTGTGCACCTCCTTTCTTCAAGAGGAAGTGAGTTTCTTGGACCAACTTTATTTTTGAAGCCTACATCAGGAAAACTGCAGTGGCATGCTAGCAAAAAATTCATATGGCACAGGCAGCAGATGATAGATAACTTGCTATGGTATTTGTTAGACATTAAGATGCCTATTGACAAATATCAACAATGGGAAATTATTTATCAGTTAACGGAGTATATTGCTTTAATATGTCCAAGAAAACACAGTAATCTCCAAACACCATCATGTAACAGGCCTTGGTACATAATATAAGCAATGCTTCACCTTCAATTTGTCATTATTGTCACGACGGAGGCTGAGAGGTTTGGGATGTTATCAGCATTTATTCAGATAGATGGAAGAGAGTTTGTGGCATGCAGGGAAAGAGGAGGGCGGTGATAAAAGCAAAATTAAGAGTGCCTATTTACATCATTAGCGTCTATTCTTAAGAATGTTGGTTAGTAAAAGGTGAAGGTAAAAGTAGTTTTTTGAAGCCTTTGTAAATTTACATATGCAATTCATGGAAAATATATTTTGGACAATTATTGATGTTACCGAATTTTGGTCCAGCGAAGGTATGGCAGTCCCTCCTTTCTTGGGAGCATGGCATCATTCCATTCACATGCACAATGACATGGTTCAACAAAAATATTCATGGGTTTTATGGCAATTTTAAAAAATGATATGATATTCATGAAAATAGCGAAATGCTTGATTTTATTATTTCATTCCAAATAGGGTACGACATCTCAAAGATTGGGCATTTTTAAAGAACTGTGGGTTTACTACGCCCTGCAATTACTTGTGTTCTTTTAGCATAAGTAATGCTACTATGATTTGAAGTGGAACCAAAGCCTGCTGTGTGATGATGTTTTGTAATTTAGTGGATATTCCATAGTTAATTCTTCAAACACGAATATTATGATCATTCCTAACAAGCTAGATTGCTGTAATTTGCTCCACAAGTACTAGACAAACAGATACTGATTGTGCTTAGAATTGCATTAAAAATTAGTGTAGCTGTAAAGGAAAACTGAATTCAAACATGGAGCAAGCAAGCTAATGCAAATGTACAGAAAATAAAGATTCAAAGGAGACAATATTATCTTGGAGAAAACCCAATGTGGGAAAACTCCATGATAGAGATTTCCTCCTATTCATTATCTCGTTCTGCAACTACCTGTGTATTGCCTTCAAGGTGCCCTTATGGACATTCTTTACAATAACAATATGTCCAGTACTTGTATACTGCTCAACAACTTGTTGCAACTCACACTCGTTCACACACTCCCAACATCCCAAGCAAGACACCACCAAGAACTGCCAGGAATCAACAATTGCACATATACCATAGGCATTTCTTTGGGTATTATAGGCATTCCTTTATGCTGAAAAGACCAGCAAATATTATATAAAGAATAATTGATCAACAGTTGAGCTGCACATGATGACCATTGCTTCTCTCCAGACTGTTCATCTCTCTCTTTTTAATAGGTAAGGGCATTCTATATTGAGGCACAGTGGTGGAGGTACATGTACATTCTCTGTGGTCCAGTGTCCATTTATGGATGTCCACACACTAACTTATCTTAATGCCGAAAGGCATTATACAACTAGCCAAAGTCGCCAGGGAGAAACAGATCAATGGTGAGCAGTTTTGCTGTATGCGGGGGACGACCATCCAACCGATCACAGCCGCTTGACTCATCCCACTACTGTTCACTGTGTGATTTTAATGTTGGTAGGTGACATGTACAGGGGAAAACAGGTGCTGAAAATTAAATTATCAAAAATAGAGGCTTGCGCAATATAGGAAAAGCTTCATGTACTGCACTGCTATACTGGTATTCTTTTTGGCATTTGAATATTTGAAAAGACAGAAGTGCTGGTACACAGACGTTCAGCGTTCGAACTGCACCATCACTGTTCATTGTGCCATTTTAATATTGGTAAATTTTTACAGTTATTTTGCAACATTCATACCACTTCCTTTTCACAGTTATTGAGTACTAATGTATAATTAATACATAAGTATCCTCACAGATGCAAATATTACTAGTTGGTATGTGAAATGAAGTGGAAGCCATTACGAGTTTATGGCCGATCATTATTTTCTTGTTCAATTTTATTCATGTAAGTTGTTGCCAAATGCAAGCTAACATATAATATCATAGACAAAATGGACATAGGAGAATCACAAGATATCTCCATGAATCATGTTGAGAATATGAATAATGAAAGCAGTTATTTCTGTAACAGATTCTGATTTTCATGATTTCTATGACAAGGGTCAAACTCCCCACATTTTTGAAGCAGGACAGATTTCGGTCATCTACTATGAACATGATAAAATGCCTGGCTTGTATTGTCAAAGTTGTTTCAGTTGAAGATTTCAAGGTTAAAATGATGTAGCTTGATCCTCTGCTAAAAAAAAGTTCTTGACAGACTTGTGCCCTCTAAAATTTATGAAGTTTGCGGGGGATTTCAGAGCTACAAATGTAGTCTCTATTAAATGGGTAAATATATTTTCTCATATGGTGACAAGGAAGAAAATCCCCATAGTAGCCATCAGAATTGTTCCCCAACAAGGCGATATTTGGGCTGTGTATAGAGAATGGAGTTATGCTTGGTATGAGTTTATTCCTTTGGTAGAAGAAATACATAGATATGAAATGGTGAGCCTTTTGAGTGATTTTTTTGAAGAAAATGGGGTGGTGGTCTGTGCCCTCATCAAAGTAGAAGGCTTCAAATTTGTTTTCCAGAAAACAGAGGCGGTAAAGTTAATTCCCAGAAATGAACTTGCTAGGTTTTCTCATCCGGTTCCAGCAAAGAAGCTTTTGGGTTAGGAGGCCCCTAATTTGCCCAATAATTGCTGGGAGCCGGATCCTTCTGCAACTCCTCACGATGAAGACAATGGTATTATTTGCTCTGTATTTTAGTTATTATAGGGTATTATATAGGAACTACACCCAATATTTACAAATCTTTGTTCCTTTAATATTACTTTTGGGGCCTTATAAATACAAGAACTACTGCAGATATCTTTAATATATGTATTTGGAAAAACGTCTTGAGAGATGTCAATCTCAATGCACTTATATTGGGTTGCTTATGTTACACTTTGAATGAACAACCCATTCACACGTTTTTGAATTCACCATTGATTAGTGACAAACGATCTCAATCGAGCTGGCAGAAACTCTATAATATGAAGGGTGAGATTCAATGAATTGGCCTGCACAGTTCAGTTTTTTGAAGTCTCTGTGTTTTGACCCTTGGATTGATAGCCGATTTGTTGAAAACAGAGGTTTGTAAGCCAGTTTTATCTAAGCAAGGGGTTTATTAATTTAGTTTCATGAGATGGAGCCTTTGGATGGAGTGAGGTAAGTGTTTTTTACGACCACCCACAACCACAATTTTAATGCAGGTCTGCAATACTTGAAGATATGTAGAATAAACTATAGGGGTTCACAGCGGTGGAGAGGCCATTAGTGTGCAAGGTTTTAGATTTAGTAACCACATTCGCTGAATTTCAATGCTTAAATTTGAAATTCGGCGAATCTCAAAGTACAAGAAAAAAATTCACCAGAAATAGTGAATTTATTTGGATGACAAATTTCATTAAGATTTGTTTATAAAATTTGTTGAAATTTGTGTGAAAGTTGTTGAACTTCGTGTTTAGGGTTCGCTGCTGTTAGGGTTTTCATTTTTGTCGATTTTTGGGTGTATATTCACCCTTGTTACCATTTAAGAGTTATACACTCTTTGTTGCCTCAGTTGTGTATGCATCGATTGGGGTAGCGTGAATTTGAGGCTTGAATAAACAAATAGGATTGAATTGGCAGAGGAGCTTGTGGAAAGCCTGTATAAGAGATCAGAGCCATAGCCTGAAGGACTATCCAAAGGACTAAAACAGTCCATAGCTGCCATCGTTGTTGAATGCCTAAAGCCATTCCAAAACAAAAGAGGGCGATCGAAGATGAATATGATGATTTACAAATCACAACAATTCCTCTATAAATACAACAAATCACATCCCGAATTCCTCTTTGTTTAAGCTGTGGACTCGGTATGGAAATCTACACTCAAGCATAAAATCCATGTATCCATCATTTCAAGCAATCGAAGCTGAAAGTAGAGAGAGATATAGAGAGAGAAAGTTAGTTTATTCACACATTCACACTTCCGCATTCTATTGATTTTTTCTAGTGAAAAGAGTAAGGAAAAGAGAGAGAAAATCTAGGATTCATTTTCTTTTCAAATCACCATATCATAACCACATATGTCTCGTAACTAATTTTCTTTTCATTTCTAACTCATATACATTTGAACCCATTTACGGTTTCAAAACCAAATCAAAATTCCATAGTTACTTCTAGAGAGAGAGAGAAATTCTAAAATTCATTTTCTTTTCCAATCACTATAAAATAACCACATACATCGTGTATCCAATTTTGGATTTTGTTTCAAACCCATATACATTTTTAACCCATTTACATTATCAAAACCAATCAAAGTTTTCATAATTATTTCTAGAGAGATACATCATAATTTCCTAAAAAACCATTCATACAAGAATTTGATCAATTCATACTCTATGAAGTATAAAAAAGATATCTCCAAGGTTTCACAGTTAGTTAGGAGTGAAATGAAACCCTTAGAAGGTGTGTTTACCTATAATTGCAATTATGTGAAAGATGGCTGAAATGGCTAAAGTGCTTACAAATTGCGCCTTGAAAACACTCATTTTAAGTTAGAACACTAGGTTTGATGATTCCTACTTACTCCGCCATATACAAATAATTCATCATGTCAAACGGAAGTTCATTACAATGAGTTGAGCTCAAGTTAGAAGGGCAACTCTAGGGCCGGTTATCATAATTATATCGACAACTCTTGTTGCACGACTAGTGGGCCCCAAAACCCACTTGAAAAACTAGTCTCCGAAAGTGTTTTCATTGAAAAGAATGTTGGTTACAATTCTCTTGTTGGTAGTATAGAGGTAGGTGGCAGTGGTTTTCATCTTCTCTCAAACTAAGCGACAACTATAAGCGAACTGATCATGTTTTATTAAAATGAGCACGTCACTACAAGTGAATGAATGATAAGCTAAATGGGCTTTGCAACTTGACTTTAAAATACGTAAATGAGTTTAAGCAACTTTGTTAAGGTTCCCCATGGTGTCCTATGTTACAGGAGATCATGCTATGAGTTTTGGATTTATGGTAGATTTGGGTGTGGCGCCCATGCGCATGACTCTTGGGTTTGGAATTTAAAAAAAAAAATCTTTTGGTAGTTTTCGGTGAGGTACAATTTCATCATTTGTTGGAATTACATCTCCTACTATTCAAAAATTAATTTGAAAAGCTGGAAATGATGAAAGTGAAATTTAGTACATGAGGAAATGGGGAAGACCATAAATTTCACACAAAACTCGTGATAACCAAATTCGACGAGACCGCATCATCTTCGGGTATCATGGTAACAATTTCCGAGAAACCAAAATTCCTCCATTTACATCGATATATCATTTTAAAGCTCCTAATTTTACACGGGTGGGTTGAATGCTCATAAAGCTTGTGGAATTCAGCTTAACGCTTATTTACAGTGACTCCTTATTTGAATTGGTTTCCTCGTTGTTACAAATTATGTTCTTCTATGAATTGATTATGGATCATTGCACGGGGGATGGGTGTCCAACTAGTAAGAAGAAGGACGAAGGACATAAAAGAGAGTGCCTAGATGCAATTAGATTAAAGGCCATAAAACTATGCATGCTTTCGTGCAAAAGACAGATCACACCACAACACAGAAGATCTATGCAAAGTTGGAAAAATTTCCTTGGTAGATGAATGCAAAAGGTATTTTTTTCCAGATTCCAAGCATGTACTAAATGAAAATAACATGGAGGAAAAATATATAATCCTCTACCACCATAGCAAGACATTGGCAAAGCATTTGGACTGAGAAAGGACAAACAGAGGGTTTCACGCAGAGGAAGAGTGAAAGATTCAAATCTTGCAGAGAACATAAGTGGGATAGTAGGAAAGGCACACTCAATGTCTTAACCAAAACAACAACACCTTGTAATAAAAGATAAGGATAAGGAAAAATGAAGTGGTAGCTGACGTCTACCTGAGAATGACACTGTAAAGGTTGACTACACGTAGCACAGGTGGTCAGAAGCAGAAGAAGGAAGATAGATGTAGCTAGACATTATTCCTAAATGAAGCACCTCCTCAATATTCTTCTACAAACGACAAACATAACCACGATAGGCGATAAATCCTTTCAGAGACATTGAACGTGCCTCAGACATAGATATAGATCCAGATCGACCAATTTGTATAAGGTAAAATGAGGAGATATTTGGTTACAAATTTATCTTTGCGTGTAAGGACGATTTATAATGGGACTAGTTTTAGGACAACTATTAAAGATCCCCATTTAGCACAGTTCCCTGTCATGATATGCTTATGCAATTATTAGAGTGCAACACCTTGCACATGCTGCAACCATCTGATCACTGCTAAACTTGCCACGTTAACTTGGGTTTCATCATGGTTAATACCTCAGGTTCTCAAATAAAGTGCTTGTATTATGCAAGGAAATGACAAGACTAAAAGGCATTTAGGATGTGTCGCTCTCTATGTTCTGTTTGATGGGTGAATATACGCCACTCCAGTCCCGATTAACATGTCAAAAAAGTACACCCCCTTACAAATTTATGTTGTCAGGTAGGGGCACTACAGAATTGGGGCACTCGACCAAACCGGTGATTCCTATATCGAAATAAATGTTTTATAAATTCATGGAGATGTACTTGTTTTAATCGTGGTTCTAGGAAATCACATTTTCTATCAAGAAACTAAGTAGCAAATGCCATATCAAGTAATGCTAGTGTCACATACTCATTTATAGGAGATGTTCCTATCCCTGACCAATCAATCAGTGCTCCGAGGTCCGCATGAGGGTTATTTACCCATGCATGAATTAATTCCACCTCCCTTGGGGCATTAGGTAGTTTAGAGGTCATTGATGTTGTGTGACTAATGATATTTCATTCATCTATCTCCATGGTAAGACTTGCAAATACAATTTCATTCATGTCAGAATCAAACTCCATATGGATAGAGTTTAACTGGTCAAATACATTTTTATCAGAATGAGGTGGAAGTTCATTTAGAGCATTTTCATGAATCTAAACATCTAAATATAACTTTTCATGTTCTATTTTATATTTTAGTACATTGTAAACTCGCTCTCTATTGACTGTAAAGTTGTAATTTGTTCCATGTTGATCTCTCTTCCAAACAATAATCATTGAAAAATCTTTCAATCTATGTGGAAAAATACTAGAAATTTCTTGTACTTCTTGAGGAAAATTTACTATGTGTCCTTTATATTTATATTGACCTCCAGTTGCATGTGTTACTTGTAGGATTGGGTTGACATGAGCTATCAACATTTTTTCAACTTGAGTTAAGTTTGCAAGTTCGGCGGTTGTGGCAGGATCCATATTATTCGATCTTTGAAAAATCGGTGATGACCTTTCTCTTGTCGACATCTAGTGCACTGAGTCCTTGGTGTTTGAGAAAATTTTATTCCAAGGTAGCATTCTTGACAAATATAAGCATGATCGACGATTTAAGGTTATCAAGACTGTGTTGAAAAATCATTTGGATGGTATTAAAATCTCTCCCAAGTATTCCATTGGGATCAAATATGTTTTGTTCTCTCTCAATTTTGCGAGTCTTGCATTTTTTTCTTCTTCTTCTAGGTTTGATTGTAGGCTCCTCTTATATATCATTGTTTTGCAATCTTCTTCTCGTTGATCGTATTGGTTGTAATGTTATCTCCTCTCTTTGCACACTTTGTTATTCTCTACATTATTTCTAACATCGACATCCATTATATCTTGGGCCATGTTTTTACGGTGTCTCAAGCATATTTGTTAGGGTTTCCAAGTGGAGATTTGTTTTCCACGGTAAGTTTTATTTTTATTTTAAAATCTATTTTTACTATTTATTATATTAAATGTTATATATAGTATGTGTCGAGATAATACTTAATTTTTAAATAAATCACCTATATTAAATGTAAGACATATTTTACATAGATTTATACATTAAGTATATCAAAGCAATCTGAATTCAAGTACTTTAAAAATGCAATATTCATATCAATTATACTTAATAATAAAATCATTCAAATATGGAAAACTAAAAAAATTAAGTAGTATTTAATAAGATTAGTATTGGTGATGATGATGACAATGCTTTGATGATGGTTTTGGCGATGGTGGTGATAATGATGAGGAGGATGACGATGAAAAAGATGACAATCACTATGATGACGACGACAATGGCGGCGACCTTTGGTGATGCTCACGGACGATGAACACCAATGAACTACGTGGGTAGGGATCCTTATTGTTAATAATATGAGTCTTGAGTCACCAACTTGTGAGTTCTCATCAAGTGAAAATATTTTTATTTTCAAAATTAATTGTTGTAAAATTTTTTAACGTTTATGTAAATGAATTACTTATATACTTTCTATAATATATTTTTAATTAATTATTTGTTAGGGTTTCCAAGTGGAGATTTGTTTGCTACGGTAAGTTTTGTTTTTTATTTTAAAATCTATTTTTACTATTTAAATTATATTAAATGTAATATATATTCAGATAATACTTAATTTTTTTTGTTTTTCAAATTTCAATGATTTTATTATTAGGTATAATTGATATGAATATTACATTTTTTAAAGTACTTGAATTCTTATTGCATTGATATACTTAATGTATAACTAGCATACCTATCTTAAATAAATCTAAGTAAAATATGCCAAAAGGTATCATTCTCGAGGCGCCTATTCCACCTATGTCTTAAATTTAATATAGGCGCCTCAAATGATACCTCCTGACATATTTTACATAGATTTATTTAAGATAGGAATGCTAGTTAAATAATAGCACTACATGCAATCATGTTAGTGTTAAATTTCTCTATAAATCTCATAAGTTTATGTAGTACCACCCATTTCATTAAGACACTATTAAAGTAGCGAGAGAAAACAAACTAATCCCAAAATAAAATTTCTATAATTGTCCAAATAGAATACAAAAAATAGTGTCCAACAATAGAAAATAGTGGAATATGACTATAAAACATCTTAATACTTGCTTAACAAATAAAAAATACAATACTTTAAGAGATACTAATAGAAAAAGATAAAATTAGGATCGTTCCTTATATGAATTTAGAAGAGTAGAATACCTGTCAAAATTTTACATTAAATTAGAAAAATATAAATTAAAATCGAAAAATGTAAATTAACACTTAAGATATACACTAAATTTTTACTTCAAAAAATACACGTAATTTATTGATTTTTTAAATAATTAATATAAGCTACTCTATTTTTTTAAAGGTACACAACCAAATTATTATTTTTTCAAAAAAATTAATATAGTCAATCGATTCCCAATACCCCCATAGTATGGCTTATTCCGCTTTATGGTCATTTGACTGGAGGGCAAATATCTAAGATATGGAGTTGTCATAATATGCAAAGTGATAACACAACTTGTAAGCTATATAAAATGAAAAATGAAAAGTGCAATCACTATATAAAATTCCATTGAACATAAACACACAATGAAAAGATCAAAGCAAATCCCTTAAAATGGTGATTTGCACATGCATTTCAATATCTTTGTGAAATGATAATTTAGGGTAGGCTTTGACCAAATCTCTTGGTCATTAAAATATTTCAGCAAATCTTTTAATATGGTGATTTGCACGTGCACTAATCTGCAATGAAATGCTCGATTAAGGTAAAGTTTAGATTAAATATCTTGGTCATTAAAATATTTTAGCAAATCCCTTAAAATTGTGATTTACTCATACGACAATATGCAACAATGTTGATGTAATTAAATTGAAACACTTTCTTATTAATGAGAAAGGAAATTTGCAATATAATTAATTAACGGAATTTCTGAAAATTTTTATGATGTAATATTTTTTTATTTTTTAAATAAATATGTAATTTAGATAATATTAAATTATACTAGACATTATATTTGTATATTCAAGCATTATATTTATAATAATTATAAGATAAGAGTGATTCATTAGATATTATATTCACAAATTTTTTTGTTAATTAAAAAAAGATTATAAAAGTTTGAATTGATGTAACAAATGATTACGACACTTGCATAATAAAAATCGTCTTAACTTATTATTAGAAATATCATTGAAATAATGATTACTCATAAAAACTATTAAATTAATAAAAAAACTTAATAAACAAAAATACCACAAAAAGACATTATCTAATATTTATAATAATTATTGGAATAACTTTACCAATTAGATTGTTCAATAAAAAATGATTATCATTCCTAATCTTTATTTAGTGGCTATCAAATTTATAAGATGTATTGTTTCTTTTTGCCATTTCTTACTTTTATAAAAAGAAAGCACCCAAAAATATTGAAAAATATTGTGCACTCAAAAAAATTCAATTAAAAATGATACTATCTTGATTATATGGTGGAGTTAAAAATATGTCAAATATTTTGAAAATAAATGGTGCACCTAAATGATAAGTTATTAGCATACATAAAAATTACAAGCCATGGGTTTGATTCAATGGTAGACAATAGAAAATAATGAATAATTATTTGGGTGGATTCACAATCATCAAAATCTACATAGCCCCTTGACATATAGACTTTGTGTGATTTAAATCGGTTGTTTAAGTTTTTAACTATGCAAATAGATATTTTATAAGGCAGTGTAGGGTGGTAGTGCATTGTAATGTTGTGAGTTGTTGAACTTCATTGACATTAGTAGCTCACTAGAAGTTTTTCAGCCTTAACGTTTATTAAACATCAAATACAACAGAACACAAGACAAAAAGTATCCCACCACAAATACAACAGAACACGAGGCAAAAAGTATCCCACCATTTTAACGGAAGAAGATTGTATCTTCCTATTATTAACACGTCAAGAAGTGTGCCAAGTGACTGGATCGTTAACTCCTGTAGTATCTAAAAAACAAGTTCCCCCACCAGAAAGTTCAGAGAAGTTTTTTCTTGTTCTGAGCTGTATTGGTAGCCCAAATAGCTCCAGACGGCCCATAAATAACAACATTACCATCGCCCTGAAGATTGAGCTTGTAGGAAGCAAAGGCTCTGGAGGTTCTACTAGCCCATACAGGTGTGGTCGCCGCATATATCACCAAATTGCCGTCATTCTGCATACTCAACTTGCAGGAGGCGGCGCCGCCTTTTCCATTTGTCCTTGACGCCCACAACACTTTCACCTTGTTTGCATACAAAACCAGGTTGCAGTCGCCTTGCATTACCAACATATATTGAGCGTATTGCAGAGACTCTCCAGCCGCCAGTGATTCCCCGCTTTTGAGAACAGATTTTGATGAGCAAGGATTTGCAAACGTAAGTAATATTACCAGCGCTACAATGGCGGCTGTAGTTACA
The DNA here is from genome assembly GCA_018340775.1 of Taxus wallichiana var. yunnanensis. NCBI lineage: Eukaryota > Viridiplantae > Streptophyta > Pinopsida > Cupressales > Taxaceae > Taxus > Taxus wallichiana. Next base: position 928,367,909 of record CM031239.1, on the reverse strand, counting down.
GATGATTCTCCCATTATGTTTGATCTGTTAGCGAGGCTAAGCTGCTGATCTGATATAATGGCGATTGAGAATTGCGTGGAGTTTGGGATACATATGTTGGTATTTATGGTCAGTGTGGGCTCGATATGAGAGATAAAGCTAAAGGTTTTTAAATTCACGAAAATACAACTTGGAGGGTATCCAATGCGCTGTCTTTAATGATTAATTATTGTGCGGGAGTTCATTGCACGTTGTAAGATATGGTTCGCCCAAGTTGAAGAGGTCTCGACAAATTACGAGTCAAACACGTGAAACGGGTTCACTTGTTCCATCTAGAAGATTCATTTGATATATCCCATTCTTCTAGCCTAATAATGGATAGGGTTGGGTTGGGTTGGGTTGGATTGGATTGTTGGGTATTGAATGAAGTCTATGTCTGCACCTGGGTTTGGGGTGGAGAATCATAGTATATAACACGAGCGGAAAGGAGAAATGGACACCCGGGTGTGGCGCCTTTCTTTATTTTAGTCACATTCTTTCAGTGGTGTTGCTCTGTTCTTAGATATACTTACCCATCTCGCTCCCACTTCCTATACATTTCTCTCAGGGGAATCCATCTTGCCTCATCTCAATATTCATTCGAGTTCATGTTTGAAATGGGAACTTGAACTCATATTACTCGTATGGTGGTCTCGTCTAGGAGATATATGCAACACCGATCAAACAGGAGAGGTTGGGGGATGGAGAAATGGCACAGTAGAGCCGAGTGCGACGAATACTACCGAAGCTAGAGGGTTTTGATGGCGGTAGCCGACTATGTAAATACATGGGAGATCCTTCGACCGGGTCCGATTACCGAGGTTTCGTTCAGAGCGTTTGCTTCGTTGTCCCATGAGGGTGTGAACGAGGAAAGCAAGTGATTGGAGCAGAGCAAATCATAGGGTTGGTTGGGAAATAATAAGGGAAATGGAATAAAGGAAGGCTGTCACACTACTTTATTTAGCTTTGCGTGGGCCCACCCACTGCTTCTTTCTATTGATTGGTTACGCACTAAACCTCTTATACGTGAAGTTTAAGAAAATGTTACCTCGTGGGAGAGGATTGGATGACATATATATATATAAATGAGGTCTGACGACATAAGAGATGCCAACACCACCAAAGAAATGTGGGACAAACTTGATACTATCTTTGAGGAAAAGAATGAGATATCATTCTCCAGTTGTAAATTCAATTGCAAAATTTAAAGTTGAAATCCTCAAAATCTGCAGAAGCCTTTCTACGGAGAATTACAACATTGAGGGGCTTTTTATTAGCACATGGAGGAGAAGTGTCAGAAAACTCTCATACCTATTGTGTTGGGAGGTCTTCCACCCTCATTCAAGATGTACGTGACCATACTCAATATCGCAAAACAAAAATCGATTCTCCAAATGTTGGTTAACTTGTTGCAATGAGAGGAGTCCATGCAAGATGAAGTAGATGGTGATGATTGCGTACATGCTTTAAATTATAAGGGGAAGAACAAACAAAAGTTCAATAAGAAGCAATGATCAAATCATAATGCCCAAGCATCTGGAAGCAAACCAAATTTTCCTATTTGCTATAAGGGGCATATCATCAAGAATTGTGAGTATAATGGGTTGGAAAACAAATCAAACAACTCTAATATCAACCAACAATAATAGTCCAACAACAATAAGTAGTCATAAATATTTCTCTCCGAACGATGGGTCCGTAGTTGGACTCGAAAGGTCGAGATTTAATGTTTCAAATGCAATGTATCTAGAATCTCATCTTTCAAACAATAAGTAGTCTTCTAAACAATTGTCCCGTAGATACTGATAAGAATTATAAGAAGAAGCACAACTCATGGCAACATAGCCAATTAGGAAAATGATGATCACTCCAATGAAGATCAAAATATTGGCTATAAAAATAGTGGATGAATTAACCTACCACAGTTCCATCTAGTATGTAGACTCATGTATAACTAGGCATATGATAGGATGCAAGGATTAGTTCACCACACTAAGTCCATCTAAAAATAAGTTTCCTTGGGAATGACACTTCTATAAAGTTCAAGGAGCTAATGAAATAAAGTTGCCTCTTCTTGACAATAGAAATTGTGCACTCACAAATTTCCTTTATGTTCCAGGATTAACCAAGAATATTCATTGATTCATTCAGTTATCAGATCACAATCTTAGATTTGAGTTTGACTACAAAAGTGGAAAGAAGACGTGCCTCAATTGAGATAGAAAATAAATCCAAAATTATTGTGCGGGCATCAAGCATCAATAAGATGCTTCAAATAGATTTTGTGCCACATGATAATCAAGCACTCATTTCTAAGGACAACAATTCTACAAATATTTGATATATTTGAGTTTATTGTTTATTGATCCATTGTTGTTTTTCCTATACGATCCTACACATTTCTCCTACATAGTATCAAAGCTTGAGGATTCATGTGTTGAGTATACCTATTTTTGTAGGTTCAAAATGTGTTTGGGTTTTAGAAGTAGGATTTGCATTACGCTTTGAATTTTAGTTGTGGGTTACTAAGGGTTTACCTAGAAAGAGTTGTATTATAGAGGTTGGTTTGGATTTTGTTGAAGAGATCTATTTTAGTAGCTCGAAGATCTCTGCAAAATAGGCTTGTGCTTGTTCTTCCTAGCTCGAATCTTTTTCCCTCTTCTATTCTCAACCCTCATGCTTGGCCTCTGTTACTTGTAATCGGGCACATGACCGAACTAGGATTTAAAAAATAAAAATAAAATCAACCAATCCAATTTTCAATATCCCAATAGTATGTTTTACATTACTTTATTCCACCGAGCATTGTCATAACAACATATAATACAATCATTAGATAAATAGATCTGTATACAACATTTTAATTATGCCGAGAGACATCCTACATTGGCAATAGGGTGTGTAATGGCGCGAGTTGTTCATTTTTACGACCGACTTATAAAAAATTTAAACATTAAATAATAATTAAAGCATTACAATTGCCGACTTAAAAAACTAAAGATTAAATAATAATATATGTATATATCTAAGATATTAGTGAGGAATAGAAAGTAGTTTTCCAAACTTTGGTTTCATTTTCAAAATTAAGTGAGGTAGCTTTTTTTACTATTTATTATAACAAATCATTAGGATTTTATTTTCAAATTAGATGCCATAATGTTTTATATGTTATGTATTTATTACATTCAATGTTTTATATATTATGTGTCAAGTGTGGCAACTTTAAATATAGTATGTTTGAAATATTATTTTAAAAATTAAGTGCGGTAACTTTTTTCACTATTTATTACAACAAATATAAATACATTTGATGTGTGGTAAATTTTTCACTATTTATTATAACAATTCATTCATAATAAATAAATTTAATATTTGTATAGGAAATTAAGTGGGGTAACTTTTTTTTTACTATTTATTATAATATATTATGAATTTATTACATTAAATGTTTTATATAGTAGCATACATATTTATATAAATATATGTAAAATATACTGAGGAGGTATAGTTCGCAGCGCCTATTCCACTTATGTCACAAATCTAAAATGGGCACCTTGTGAACTATACCTCTGACATATTTTACATACATACATTTATATAAACGTTTTGATTAGTTTATATACATGTATGTATGTAAAATATGTTAAGAGGTATAGTTCACAAGGTGCCTATTTTAGATGTGTGATATACGTGGAATATGTACCTTGGGAACTATACCTCTCGACATATTTTACATATATTTATATAATATATGTATGCTAGTAGCATCCACGAGGAGTTGCATTATACATAAAATGATACAAAAGAAAAGTCGGGAAAAGAAGGTGGGCATTTAGTTCGTGCATTTAATAATCTTTTCTAATATTGATTTGATAAAAATGTCACAAACAACAACTAAAATGAGAAAATGTTAACAATTAATCCTTTTAGACTCAAATATCTTACAAGGGACATCATAAATGCATTTAAAGAGGGAACCATCTCTCTTAAGAGAATAAGTATGGGTAATAAACATTCTATGTCTGTAATACACAAAGTTCTTATAGATTTTATTAGTAACCATAATATCTTGTTCAAAAAATAAATCATTATTTCATATGAATCAAAATGCGAATGTACATCACATGAAATGACAAAATCATAGAATGAAATGTGTGTTACATGGGGGACATTATTTATATTCCAAGGACTGAAGTCTTTCTTTCCCTGCATTCCATTTTGAAAGTAGTTTTCCCTTCTTCATCCTTTCATAACGTTGAAATGTAAATGGCGGAAATATTCTTAGACTTTGCAATGACTTTACTCGAGAGATAGCCACAAATGTTAAGCCCATTGTTCGCTTTGTTCAATATCAACTTTAGCCTTGGAAAGAGTCAAACCTTGGGATTTATGTATTGTCAATGCCCATGCCAACCGTAAGGATAATTGGTGTGTGCGTCCCCTCTGTATTGGTGTAAGTTGGATGGTGCATGGAGTTTTATATTCAAATGGTATTCTGATGTAACCATCAAATTCAATCATTACATATGTTAGTGGTTTTGGTGGACCCCTACCAAGTGTGTATATTATGATTCGAATATATCCCAGAGCTCCATTTACAAGACCTGCTTCAATCCAAAGATTGGATGTTAAAATCACCCTTGCATCATTAGAAATTAATAATTCAACATGAAGTTCATCATTCGGAGCTCATGTCGGTGTGTTGACGGTACTTGTTGTAGTTGCAATGATACGTGCAACATGTCTTTTCAAAGAATGCAATTTTTTGTTGTTGTGGTCATTCACGCTACTCTTTTTCATGACCAAGTGAATATAATTATCGAATTCTTCATTGATATCTTTGTTTTATGCAACATTTTTCTACTCATTAACAACATCCAATCGTCTAATGTCGGATTCACATATCTGAGATTAGTTATAAGTTGTCGAAATTTGTTTTAGTCTTCGCTTTCTCCTTCTTGTCTAAATACCTTATCTAGTGTAATGAATGTCGTGAATGCTTTGCATAACAACTTTGCACATCTATTACTATCATATGGTGGTTTTTGGTAATAGGAGGAAGTTGTCCCAATTCTCCTACCAAAATCATAGAAACACCACCAAAACTAATGTTTGTTTTTCAGGGAATGTTTGACAAAGTCGGGAGTCTATATTTTCTAGAAAACTTTGTTTGATGAAGCTTATTTCATCGATCAATATATAGTTTATGTGACATATATCTTGTTGGAATGTTGTAAGTCTTGATCCTTCTAATTCTGTAAAATATGTAATAGGGTTTCGAAGTTGTGAATGAATTATTGAGGCACGAATATTAAATGATGCAACTCCTATTGGTGTAAGTAATAGAGGAGGAGAACGTTCAAGGAATGATGCATCAAAAAGTGCTTAACGAATTGTACTAATCACATAAGATTTTCCTGTTCTTGTTGTTCCTTAAACTATCATGAGTAATGGCATGTTATTTTGAAGTCGATTATAATGTGCCAGTATTATATCAAGTGTTTATTTTTGTTTAGCACCCAAGGTGTCATAATTGAAATTTGGGGCTAATTCATTGTCTATAACCAACCCATTATCTTTCATTATGTTTATGAATTTTATTGCTTTACTTGTGTATTCTTCACCTAGATATTCATGATTTAATTGTGCTTCTCTCAATATCTCTTCTTCCCAACATATATATTTCAGTCACTTGCAAAATTTGACCATGATGAAGCCTAGATATGATTTCCCATTCATGTTTTTTTGTATTTTGTTGAATATGTCGATTAACTTCATCTTCAGAATCATTGTTATTATCAATGTATTCTATAGTAGTCCTCCTCTTGACATGCAATGGATTATAATTTAATGAATCCCACTTTGAACATATTTAATCAAAACTAAGTCTGATATCTCTCTCTATGTCACGAAGCAGATTGTAAAGCAACAACTTTGACCAACAAAAATCAACCCATTTATGTGATTCACGCTAAGGGATGGAGGAACAACTTGGGAATAATCTCATAATAGTTGCCAAAATCCTAACCTCCCATTTGTTATCTCATTTTCTCCTTGGATTATATGTCCAAGATCTAGTGACTTTAATAAATGACACACTTTCCATGGAAAATGGCTTATTATTGTACCCGTAAATGAAAGTTTTTACATTTTCTTCATGGTCATCTTCATCAGTTGTTGTTACGGGTTTGAATACCTCACATGAGACATTTAAATTGAAAAATACTATCTTGCTCTCTATCAATGGAAGTTGTAACAACATGTGACATGTTTCTTGTGCCAATGTCTCTTTCAACGATTGTTTTAGTTAGAAGTCTCTTATAGGATATTACGCCATTTCATCGGTTTTTAATGTTTGCGCAATCCACATCAACATTTGATGATAAGTTTCAATCTTTTGCGCAATCCACAAAAACATTTATTCTCTTCTTTTGGTACATACCTTACAATGTACTTGATTACGACATGTTTGGAAAGAACGGGTTCCTAATCTACGATTTCTCTCCACAATTGTAATATGTAGCGATTGTGTGTATTTACTCTATCATCATTTCTCACTAGTTCAAACTTTTTATCTCCTATCTACGAGTCTTGATATAGCTTTGATCCTCGAGATTCAATGGCCATAGTGCATTATACTGCAAAAGATAACAATCCCTTATTAGTTCTTCCAATTTAATTATTCAAAATTTTGAACATCTTACCTACAAACTATTCTTCCTCTTTTCTTACATAGGCGTGCACCCTCTCTACACATCGTATGTCGTTCTACATAGTTCATAATCTCTTCGTAGTCACGTTTCTATATCCACTTGTGTAAGTTGTCTCGTATTTTGAAGACACGGATGTTGTGTAAAATTTTGGTAGACACTGTAATTCATAACACATAAGAATATATCATATATTTTCAGAATGTAATAATTTTATATAAAACATAGATTCAATGAGAAATGATAAATTACGTGTATATTTCGTTGGTGTGGGTTCTCCCACGGATTCCATACATGGACAATAGAATAAAAGTAATTTTCTACATTTTTTTGTTGAAAAGCTTTAGTCCAATCAAGGTTGTCCATATTTGGTGCCCCTTCTAACCATATGAATCTATGCACATGTGGCGAACCTCTATGTTGTCATTCATATCTAGACCAATAATTTTTAACTTTTATTTATTTTTGCAATATCTCCTTTCAGAAAAGTGTACGTCGTAGGTGAATGTAGTGTGCCACTATATGAGGATATTCGATGATATTTTGCCTTTTTCAATTTTTTGCTTCTCGTGGATTATCCAGTGGTGTTTCAGGCATTAATGCCTGTAGATCACGCCAATACATATCAGTTGCACTTAATGTGAAAAAATGGTACGTGATCCAATTTGATGCAACATGTCAGTGAATTCATTGTGACATTTTTCCCAACAAGACCTTATACCCCTTAAGGATGTTTCAAACCGCGTCAAACAATTGACCATATATGAATGGGGCACATTTTCCATATGCTCACATAACTCATTGATGATGATTGGCATATCTTGGAGGCTTTCCTTGACAAACACTGCAGATGGATTTACGCATTGATGTCTCATGATCATGTTCATCATGTAATACCCGAATCTGTCCCACCCACATTTTACACACACAAATAAAACACAAAAATACTAGGATAATTTTTTTGACTTACATTGCTTGATACATGACACCACATGGGATCACTTAGGTTAATATACAACACATGAGATGTTTATTCAACCATGAACCCACATATATAACATGAAACACATGATGCACATCAAAGCCACTTTTTCCAAAATGACAAAGTAAGACATGATCCCACTACAAAATACACTTTACCGATAGGAACTTACTAGAACAAAGCATTTTCGTGGTTACATATTTATTACAATCCTATTTTTATTAATAGACTATTATTAAATGAAGGACACTTAACATTTGGCTCTTCATCCCTCTTAAAACTTTCTTTGCATTTTCATCATTTTGTTTAACATTTCACCTATAGAGGTTCCTTTCGAATTTTCTCATTTCTCTTATGGAAATAAATTTATATAACATGATTGTTTTTAGGAGCGTTTATAGACACATGCGTGTTCCAATATTTGTCTTAAGGATTTGTTTCTAAGATTCATGTTTACTTGGTTTGGAAATATACTTTCATTTCAAGATGGAAAAATTCATGGGAAGAAAAAGGAAGGTTATTAGACAAATAATATACCCATCCCGAGTTCTTTTCATAGTATTGTTTGAACACTAAGGGTGCGCTCTTTTTCTTCAAGTTATTACAATTAACCATGTAGGTTAACTAATTAATTTGTATCGTTCTTGCTTCACAATTCATTTGCTCCAATAAGGAATCCATATTTTCACAATCATGTTGCCCATTGAAGGGTACATCTCACCCGTGTTAACATTATAAAGGTTCAACATTGAGTTTAAGTGATGAACCTCACATTTCTCTTTACTTCAATATTCTTTAAAGATTCATTCTTGAAGTTACATTTAATTATAGGTTTCAACCAAAAATTCTATTTCTTAAGAGATTTACGGTTTAATGTATTCCCATCTACAACCAAGGTTTTTACTATCTTTTACAATTAAACTAGTGTGCTAGATTCTTAACTCACAAGACCATGGACTTAGCCTAAGGATTTCCATTTTCCAGGCTTCATGTTCATTATTTCATTAACATCATTGTTTAACCATGTTTACACATACAAGGCATGTGTTCATGCCTCATATTTGGTTGCTCGATTTAATAGGTTGTTTTAGCACTAGGCAACACTCCTTTATTTCATTCACTTATGAGCACATTAGGCATTTATTTGGTTGACACCGCTCAAGGGCATACGATCTTCGTAGTGATCATTACAAATTTTATTCTTGTTTACCCTTGTTTTAACTACACTTACGCGGTTACTTTGGTCAAGAATTGACATCGATTAAAACAAATGAATTCATATGCTACTTAACTCTACACGTACGGATTCCCGTCACCAAGGAGTGTGATTCCTTTTCTTAAGATTCATTTTATTTTCCTCAGGAAACTCAAAATTTATACACGTATTAAAAGTGGGACGTTCAATAAAATTTATGTGTTTCAAACCCTTCTAAAGAAATATTTACAATCATTGGTAACTATACCTCATAGCTTATACCCATACTACCTACGCTCGGATCTTGGTGGAACTAGACACGGCTAAAAACCTTCCTGCAACCATTGATCTCAGAGTGCAAAATAGAACTTGGTCACAACCTTTAGACTACGAAGGTCTTCCATTCCGATGCAGAAGATGTTTTTGTTTAGGTCACACCTCTACTAATTGTGGGATGGCAAAACACCAACATGAGAAACGTAGCTGGTGGAAAGATGCCCTCCCGGAACACTTGGTTTTCGGTACAAAAGAGGACCTAAAATCAAATTCAAATGCTGAGGCTGAATCTGATTTAGTCCCTGAAACCCCTTTATCGGAAAATCCTATTGCCGAAATGACAAGGAAAATGCAACAAATTTATCTCATTTAGTTGTTGACAACAAGGAAAAATCATCTCATGAAAACAATGATGTTGTTTCAGTTGGTAATTATTGCAACTATGGAAAATACTCCTCCTTCTAACCCTCCATTCGTGGAGACATCATCAGGTTGGGTAACTATTCGAAAAAAGAAAAAGTTTATTTTAAAGAATGCCACTTCTCCGCCTCGATGATTTGTCTCTCTTTTTGTTGTTAATTTGTTCTTCATTGTCCATTGTCTTTGCGAACAATGGTTTTGGATCTGCTTAAGGTGTCTTTGCGGTCTTTGTTGCAGGTGGTTGTTGTTTTTAGCTGTTTTTTTGCTGAAATGATCTTTGGGTGTTGGTACTTTTTTTGCGCATTGATTGTTTTCTTTGTTGGGCTTCAATGATTCAATCTTGGCTTTTGAGCCTTCTTTGCACAAGGGTATAGTCCCTTTGAAAAACTATTTGCCAATAATAAAAAAAAAATATACCTCATAGCTTCTTTGACCATCAACATCATGAGAGGTCATGCGATCTATTACATTCATTAGAGCTCGAGTGTTTCTACACTCTACTATAGGACAAAATTTGAGTAATCAAATGTCCTTATCTTACAAAGTCTTTGTGCCACTTGAGGTATTCCAAGACTACATGCCCAGGTAACACTGTTTTTTGTGGGAAATTAATGCGTTTGATGCATTAGTTTAATGCATAGGAAAGATGACGCTTAGAATATCCTTTCCTTAGTTAGGTCCCTCAACGAGATAAGACATAGGTGAAAACACCCCAAACTATTCCCACAAGGACTAGATTACACACTAAAGTGTTAAGGACAATACACACCTAAGCATAACAAATTTCCCATGAGGTGATTAGATTTACGACACCTAGAAATGATGGTCACTCTTACCCCACGTATGATAGGGCACTCTTAATAGCCATTTCCTTACACAAGGTTATTTAAATTCAGGAAATGGTACTTGCAGGACTTGTATGAGATGTAAAACAAGAAGGCGCTTAATGAGATTAGAGTATTTTATTAACATGATCCGATTTTATAGTCTAAAAAAGGATCAATTGGGAGGCGATAGTACAATAAGGATTATAAGCTCATTTTTCTATTTTGTTAGTTTGACTGAGGTAAGATTCTACGGGAGACAAATAAATAATTTACATAGTAAAAGATTAATTTAATCTCTTTATAACATAGGTACAATAATGAGTACAACTTCTCATCCATTTCGACACCATAAAATATAGCCACATCGATATTTTCTTTTCAAAATATACAAAGAACATTTTTTTGTACAACACCGCATATCATTTTTCTATGGTAATACACATATTACAAGATGAATATGATTTACAACAACAACTCTATAAATACAACAAATCACATCTGAATTCCTCTTGTTTAGAGTACCTGCAACCAACGTAGGGTCAGTCCTAGGACTGGTATGGAAATCCCCTACACTCAAGCATAAAATCCATGCATCCATCATTTCAAGCAATCGAAGCAGAAAGTAGAGAGATATAGAGAGAGAAAGTTAGTTTATTCACACATTCACACTTCCACATTCTATTGATTTTTTTCTAGAGAAAAGAGTAAGGAAAGGAGAGAGAAAGTCTAGGATTCATTTTCTTTTCAAATCACCATATCATAACCACATACATCTCGTATCCAATTTTCATTTCATTTCAAACTCATATACATTTTAACCCATTTACGGTTTCAAAACCAGTCAAAATTCCATAGTTACTTCTAGAGAGAGAGAGAAATTCTAAAAATTCATTTTCTTTTCCAATCACTATAAAATAACCACATACATCGTGTATCCAATTTTGGATTTTGTTTCAAACCCATATACATTTTTAACCCATTTACATTATCAAAACCAATCAAAGTTTTCATAATTATTTCTAGAGAGATACATCATAATTTCCTAAAAACCATTCATACAAGAATTTGATCAATTCATACTCTATGAAGTATAAAAAGATATCTCAAGGTTTCACAGTTAGTTAGGAGTGAAATGAAACCCTTAGAAGGTGTGTTTACCTATAATTGCAATTATGTGAAAGATGGCTGAAACGGCTAAAGTGCTTACAAATTGCGCCTTGAAAACACTCATTTTAAGTTAGAACACTAGGTTTGATGATTCCTACTTACTCCGCCATATACAAATAATTCATCATGTCAAACGGAAGTTCATTACAATGAGTTGAGCTCAAGTTAGAAGGGCAACTCTAGGGCCGGTTATCATAATTATATCGACAACTCTTGTTGCACGACTAGTGGGCCCCAAAACCCACTTGAAAAACTAGTCTCCGAAAGTGTTTTCATTGAAAAGAATGTTGGTTACAATTCTCTTGTTGGTAGTATAGAGGTAGGTGGCATTGGTTTTCATCTTCTCTCAAACTAAACGACAACTGTAAGCCGAACCGATCATGTTTTATTAAAATGTGCACGTCACTACAAGTGAATGATAAGCTAAATGGGCTTTGCAACTTGACTTTAAAATACGTAAATGAGTTTAAGCAACTTTGTTAAGGTTCCCCATGGTGTCCTATGTTACCGAGAGATCATCTTTATGAGTTTTGGATTTATGGTAGATTTGGGTGTGGCGCTCCATGCGCATGACTCTTGGGTTTGGAATTTAAAAAAAAAATCTTTTGGTAGTTTCGGTCGAGGTACAATTTCATCATTTGTTGGAATTACATCTCCTACTATTCAAAAATTAATTTTGAAAAGCTGGAAATGATGAAAGTGAAATTTAGTGCATGAGGAAATGGGGAAGACCATAAATTTCACACAAAACTCGTGATAACCAAATTCGACGAGACCGCATCATCTTCAGGTATCATGGTAACAATTTCCGAGAAACCAAAATTCCTCCATTTACATCGATATATCATTTTAAAGCTCCCAATTTTACACAGGTGGGTAGAATGCTCATAAAGCTTGTGGAATTCAGCTTAACGCTTATTTACAGTGACTCCTTATTTGAATTGGTTTCCTCGTTGTTACAAATTATGTTCTTCTATGAATTGATTATGGATCATTGCACGGGGGATGGGTGTCCAACTAGTAAGAAGAAGGACGAAGGACATAAAAGAGAGTACCTAGATGCAATTAGATTAATGGCCATAAAAACTATGCATTCTTTTGTGCAAAAGACAGATCACACCACAACACGGAAGATATATGCAAATTTGGAAAAATTTCCTTGTTAGATGAATGCAAAAAGGTATTTTTTCCAGATTCCAAGTATGTACTAAATGAAAATAACATGGAGGAGAGAGATATAATCCCCTACCACCATAACAAGACATTGGTAAACCATTTGGACTGAGGAAGGACAACCAAAGTGTTTCACGTAGAGGAAGATTGAAAGATTCAAATCTTACAGAGAACATAAGTGGGATGGTAGGAAAGGCACTCCTAATGTCTTAACCAAAACAACAACACCTTGTAATAAAAGATAAGGATAAGGAAAAATGAAGTGGTAGCTGACGTCTACCTGAGAATGACACTGTAAAGGTTGACTACACGTAGCACAGGTGGTCAGAAGCAGAAGAAGGAAGATAGATGTAGCTAGACATTATTCCTAAATGAAGCACCTCCTCAATATTCTTCTACAAACGACAAACATAACCACGATAGGCAATAAATCCTTTCAGAGACATTGAACGTGCCTCAGACATAGATATAGATCCAGATCGACCAATTTGTATAAGGTAAAATGAGGAGATATTTGGTTACAAATTTATCTTTGCGTGTAAGGATGATTTATAATGGGACTAGTTTTAGGACAACTATTAAAGATCCCCATTTAGCACAGTTCCCTGTCATGATATGCTTATGCAATTATTAGAGTGCAACACCTTGCACATGCTGCAACCATCTGATTACTGCTAAACTTGCCACGTTAACTTGGGTTTCATCATGGTTAATACCTCAGGTTCTCAAATAAAGTGCTTGTATTATTATGCAAGGAAATGACAAGACTAAAAGGCATTTAGGATGTGTCGCTCTCTATGTTCTGTTTGATGGGTGAATATACGCCACTCCAGTCCCGATTAACATGTCAAAAAGTACACCCCCTTACAAATTTATGTTGTCAGGTAGGGGCACTACAGAATTGGGGCACTCGACCAAACCGGTGATTCCTATATCGAAATAAATGTTTTATAAATTCATGGAGATGTACTTGTTTTAATCGTGGTTCTAGGAAATCACATTTTCTATCAAGAAACTAAGTAGCAAATGCCATATCAAGTAATGCTAGTGTCACATACTCATTTATAGGAGATGTTCCTATCCCTGACCAATCAATCAGTGCTCCGAGGTCCGCATGAGGGTTATTTACCCATGCATGAATTAATTCCACCTCCCTTGGGGCATTAGGTAGTTTAGAGGTCATTGATGTTGTGTGACTAATGATATTTCATTCATCTATCTCCATGGTAAGACTTGCAAATACAATTTCATTCATGTCGAATCAAACTCCATATGGATAGAGTTTAAGCGGTCAAATACATTTTTATCGAATGAGGTGGAAGTTCATTTAGAGCATTTTCATGAATCTAAACATCTAAATATAACTTTTCATGTTCTATTTTATATTTTAGTACATTGTAAACTCGGTCTCTATTGAATGTAAAGTTGTAATTTATTCCATGTTGATCTCTCCTTCAAACAATAATCATTGAAAAATCTTTCAATCTATGTGGAAAAATACTAGAAATTTCTTGTACTTCTTGAGGAAAATTTACTATGTGTCCTTTATATTTATATTGACCTCCGAGTTGCATGTGTTACTTGTAGGATTGGGTTGACATGAGCTATCAACATTTTTTCAACTTGAGTTAAGTTTGCAAGTTCCGTGGTTGTGGCGGGATCCATATTATTCGATCTTTGAAAAATCGGTGATGACCTTTCTCTTGTCGACATCTAGTGCACACTGAGTCCTTGGTGTTTGAGAAAATTTTATTCCAAGGTAGCATTCTTGACAAATATAACGCATGATCGACGATTTAAGGTTATCAAGATTTGTGTTGAAAAATCATTTGGATGGTATTCAAATCTCTCCCAAGTATTCCATTGGGATCAAATATGTTTTGTTCTCTCTCAATTTTGCGAGTCTTGCATTTTCTTCTTCTTCTAGGTTTGATTGTAGGCTCCTCTTATATATCATTGTTTTGCGATCTTCTTCTCGTTGATCGTATTGGTTGTAATGTTATCTCCTCTTGCACCTGCTTGTTATTCTCTACATTATTTCTAACATCGACATCCATTATATCTTGGGCCATGTTTTTACGGTGTCTCAAGCATATTTGTTAGGGTTTCAAGTGGAGATTTGTTTTCCACGGTAAGTTTTATTTTTATTTTAAAATCTATTTTTACTATTTATTATATTAAATGTTATATATAGTATGTGTCGAGATAATACTTAATTTTTAAATAAATCACCTATATTAAATGTAAGACATATTTTACATAGATTTATACATTAAGTATATCAATAATACGAATTCAAGTACTTTAAAAATGCAATATTCATATCAATTATACTTAATAATAAAATCATTCAAATATGGAAAACTAAAAAAATTAAGTAGTATTTAATAAGATTAGTATTGGTGATGATGATGACAATGATGATGATGGTTTTGGTGATGGTGGTGATAATGATGAGGAGGATGACGATGAAAAAGATGACAATCACTATGATGACGAAGACAATAGCGGCGACACTTGGTGATGCTCACGACGATGAACACCAATGAACTACGTGGGAAGGGATCCTTATTGTTAATAATATGAGTCTTGAGTCACCAACTTGATAGGTTCTCATCAAGTGAAAATATTTTTATTTTCAAAATTAATTGTTGTAAAATTTTTAACGTTTATGTAAATGAATTACTTATATACTTTCTATAATATATTTTTAATTAATTATTTGTTAGGGTTTCCAAGTGGAGATTTGTTTGCTACGGTAAGTTTTGTTTTTATTTTAAAATCTATTTTTACTATTTAAATTATATTAAATGTTATATATATTCGAGATAATACTTAATTTTTTTGTTTTTCAAATTTCAATGATTTTATTATTAGGTATAATTGATATGAATATTACATTTTTAAAGTACTTGAATTCTTATTGCTTTGATATACTTAATGTATAACTAGCATACCTATCTTAAATAAATCTATGTAAAATATGCCAAAAGGTATCATTCTCGAGGCGCCTATTCCACCTATGTCTTAAATTTAATATAGGCGCCTCGAAAATGATACCTCTCGACATATTTTACATAGATTTATTTAAGATAGGAATGCTAGTTAAATAATAGCACTACATGCAATCATGTTAGTGTTAAATTTCTCTATAAATCTCTCATAAGTTTATGTAGTACCACCCATTTCATTAAGACACTATTAAAGTAGCGTAGAAAACAAACTAATCCCAAAATAAAATTTCTATAATTGTCCAAATAGAATACAAAAATAGTGTCCAACAATAGAAAATAGTGGAATATGACTATAAAACATCTTAATACTTGCTTAACAAATAAAAAATACAATACTTTAAGAGATACTAATAGAAAAAGATAAAATTAGGATCGTTCCTTATATGAATTTAGAAGAGTAGAATACCCGTCAAAATTTTACATTAAATTAGAAAAATATAAATTAAAATCGAAAAATGTAAATTAACACCTAACATATACACTAAATTTTTACTTCAAAAAATACACGTAATTTATTGATTTTTTAAATAATTAATATAAGCTACTCTATTTTTTTTAAAGGTACACAACCAAATTATTATTTTTTCAAAAAATTAATATAGTCAATCAGTTCCCAATACCCCCATAGTATGACTTATTCCACTTATGGTCATTTGACCTGGAGGGCAAATATCTAAGATATGGAGTTGTCATAATATGCAAAGTGATAACACAACTTGTAAGCTATATAAAATGAAAAATGAAAAGTGCAATCACTATATAAAATTCCATTGAACATAAACACACAATGAAAAGATCAAAGCAAATCCCTTAAAATGGTGATTTGCACATGCATTTCAATATCTTTGTGAAATGATAATTTAGGGTAGGCTTTGACCAAATCTCTTGGTCATTAAAATATTTCAGCAAATCTTTTAATATGGTGATTTGCACGTGCACTAATCTGCAATGAAATGCTCGATTAAGGTAAAGTTTAGATTAAATATCTTGGTCATTAAAATATTTTAGCAAATCCCTTAAAATTGTGATTTACTCATACGACAATATGCAACAATGTTAATGTAATTAAATTGAAACACTTTCTTATTAATGAGAAAGGAAATTTGCAATATAATTAATTAACGGAATTTCGAAAATTTTTATGATGTAATATTTTTTTGTTTTTAAATAAATATATAATTTAGATAATATTAAATTATACTAGACATTATATTTGTATATTCAAGCATTATATTTATAATAATTATAAGATAAGAGTGATTCATTAGATATTATATTCACAAATTTTTTTGTTAATTAAAAAAAGATTATAAAAGTTTGAATTGATGTAACAAATGATTACGACACTTGCATAATAAAAATCGTCTTAACTTATTATTAGAAATATCATTGAAATAATGATTACTCATAAAAACTATTAAATTAATAAAAAAACTTAATAAACAAAAATACCACAAAAAAGACATTATCTAATATTTATAATAATTATTGGAATACAACCTGAAATAACTTTACCAATTAGATTGTTCAATAAAAAAATGATTATCATTCCTAATCTTTATTTAGTGGCTATCAAATTTATAAGATGTATTGTTTCTTTTTGCCATTTCTTACTTTTATAAAAAGAAAGCACCCAAAAAATATTGAAAAAATATTGTGCACTCAAAAAAATTCAATTAAAAAATGATACTATCTTTGATTATATGGTGGAGTTAAAAATATGTCAAATATTTTGAAAATAAATGGTGCACCTAAATGATAAGTTATTAGCATACATAAAAAATTACAAGCCATGGGTTTGATTCAATGGTAGACAATAGAAAATAATGAATAATTATTTGGGTGGATTCACAATCATCAAAATCTACATAGCCCCTTGACATATAGACTTTGTGTGATTTAAATTTGTTGTTTAAGTTTTTAACTATGCACATAAGATATTTTATAAAACAGTCTAGGGTGGTAGTGCACTGTAATGTCGTGAGTTGTTGAACTTCATTGACATTAGTAGCTCACTAGAAGTTTTTGAGCCTTAACGTTTATTAAACATCAAATACAACAGAACACAAGACAAAAAGTATCCCACCACAAATACAACAGAACACGAGGCAAAAAGTATCCCACCATTTTAACGGAAGAAGATTGTATCTTCCTATTATTAACACGTCAAGAAGTGTGCCAAGTTACTGGATCGTTGACTCCTGTAGTATCTAAAAAACAAGTTCCCCCACCAGAAAGTTCAGAGAAGTTTTTTCTTGTTCTGAGCTGTATTGGTAGCCCAAATAGCTCCAGACGGCCCATAAATAACAACATTACCATCGCCCTGAAGATTGAGCTTGTAGGAAGCAAAGGCTCTGGAGGTTCTACTAGCCCATACAGGTGTGGTCGCCGCATATATCACCAAATTGCCGTCATTCTGCATACTCAACTTGCAGGAGGCGGCGCCGCCTTTTCCATTTGTCCTTGACGCCCACAACACTTTCACCTTGTTTGCATACAAAACCAGGTTGCAGTCGCCTTGCATTACCAACATATATTGAGCGTATTGCAGAGACTCTCCAGCCGCCAGTGATTCCCCGCTATTGAGAACAGATTTTGATGAGCAAGGATTTGCAAACGTAAGTAATATTACCAGCGCTACAATGGCGGCTGTAGTTACAGATGATTCTCCCATTATGTTTGATCTGTTAGCGAGGCTAAGCTGCTGATCTGATATAATGGCGATTGAGAATTGCGTGGAGTTTGGGATACATATGTTGGTATTTATGGTCAGTGTGGGCTCGATATGAGAGATAAAGCTAAAGGTTTTTAAATTCACGAAAATACAACTTGGAGGGTATCCAATGCGCTGTCTTTAATGATTAATTATTGTGCGGGAGTTCATTGCACGTTGTAAGATATGGTTCGCCCAAGTTGAAGAGATCTCGACAAATTACGAGTCAAACACGTGAAACGGGTTCACTTGTTCCATCTAGAAGATTCATTTGATATATCCCATTCTTCGAGCCTAATAATGGATAGGATTGGGTTGGGTTGGGTTGGATTGGATTGTTGGGTATTGAATGAAGTCTATGTCTGCGCCTGGGTTTGGGGTGGAGAATCATAGTATATAACACGAGCGGAAAGGAGAAATGGACACCCGGGGCGTGGCGCCTTTCTTTATTTCAGTCACATTCTTTCAGCGGTGTTGTTCTGTTCTCAGATATACTTACCCATCTCGCTCCCACTTCCTATACTATACATCTCGCTCGCCATCTCGCCTCATCTCAATATTCATTCGAATTCATGTTTGAAACGGGAACTTGAACTCACACTCGTATGGTGGTCCCGTTCTGGGAGATGTATGCAGCACCGATCAAACAGGAGAGGTTGGGGGATGGAGAAATGGCACAGTAGAGCCGGGTGCGACGAATACTACCGAAGCTAGAGGGTTTTGATGGCGGTAGCCGACTATGTAAATACATGGGAGATCCTTCGACCGGGTCCGATTACCGAGGTTTCGTTCAGAGCGTTTGCTTCGTTGTCCATGAGGTGTGAACGAGGAAAGCAAGTGATTGGAGCAGAGCAAATCATAGGGTTGGTTGGGAAACAATAAGGAAATGGAATAAAGGGCTGTCACACTACTTTATTTAGCTTTGCGTGGGCCCACCTTTGCTTCTTTCTATTGATTGGTTACGCACTAAACCTCTTATACGTGAAGTTTAAGAAAATGTTACCTCGTGGGAGAGGATTGGATGACATATATATATATAAATGAGTCTACAACGACATAAGAGATGCCAACACCACCAAAGAAATGTGGGACAAACTTGATACTATCTTTGAGGAAAAGAATGAGATATCATTCTCCGTTGTAAATTCAATTGCAAAATTTAAAGTTGAAATCCTCAAAATCTGCGAAGCCTTTCTACGGAGAATTACAACATTGAGGGGCTTTTTATTAGCACATGGAGGAGAAGTGTGAGAAAACTCTCATACCTATTGTGTTGGGAGGTCTTCCACCCTCATTCAAGATGTACGTGACCATACTCAATATCGCAAAACAAAAATCGATTCTCCAAATGTTGGTTAACTTGTTGCAATGAGAGGAGTCCATGCAAGATGAAGTAGATGGTGATGATTGCGTACATGCTTTAAATTATAAGGGGAAGAACAAACAAAAGTTCAATAAGAAGCAATGATCAAATCGAATGCCCAAGCATCACGGAAGCAAACCAAATTTTCCTATTTGCTATAAGGGGCATATCATCAAGAATTGTGAGTATAATGGGTTGGAAAACAATCAAACAACTCTAATATCAACCAACAATAATAGTCCAACAACAATAAGTAGTCATAAATATTTCTCTCCGAACGATGGGTCCCGTAGTTGGACTCGAAAGGTCGAGATTTAATGTTTCAAATGCGATGTATCTAGAATCTCATCTTTCAAACAATAAGTAGTCTTCTAAACAATTGTCCCGTAGATCTGATAAGAATTATAAGAAGAAGCACAACTCATGGCAACATAGCCAATTAGGAAAATGATGATCACTCCAATGAAGATCAAAATATTGGCTATAAAAATAGTGGATGAATTAACCTACCACGGTTCCATCTAGTATGTAGACTCATGTATAACTAGGCATATGATAGGATGCAAGGATTAGTTCACCACACTAAGTCCATCTAAAAATAAGTTTCCTTGGGAATGACACTTCTATAAAGTTCAAGGAGCTAATGAAATAAAGTTGCCTCTTGACAATAGAAATTGTGCACTCACAAATTTCCTTTATGTTCGAGATTAACCAAGAATATTCATTGATTCATTCGGTTATCGAGATCACAATCTTAGATTTGAGTTTGACTACAAAAGTGGAAAGAAGACGTGCCTCAATTGAGATAGAAAATAAATCCAAAATTATTGTGCGGGCATCAAGCATCAATAAGATGCTTCAAATAGATTTTGTGCCACATGATAATCAAGCACTCATTTCTAAGGACAACAATTCTACAAATATTTGATATATTTGAGTTTATTGTTTATTGATCCATTGTTGTTTTTCTATACGATCCTACACATTTCTCCTACATAGTATCAAAGCTTGAGGATTCATGTGTTGAGTATACCTATTTTTGTACGGGTTCAAAATGTGTTTGGGTTTTAGAAGTAGGATTTGCATTACGCTTTGAATTTTAGTTGTGGGTTACTAAGGGTTTACCTAGAAAGAGTTGTATTATAGAGGTTGGTTTGGATTTTGTTGAAGAGATCTATTTTAGTAGCTCGAAGATCTCTCGCAAATATAGGCTTGTGCTTGTTCTTCCTAGCTCGAATCTTTTTCCCTCTTCTATTCTCAACCCTCATGCTTGGCCTCTTACTTGTAATCGGGCACATGACCGAACTAGGATTTAAAAATAAAAATAAAATCAACCAATCCAATTTTCAATATCCCAATAGTATGTTTTACATTACTTTATTCCACCGAGCATTGTCATAACAACATATAATACAATCATTAGATTAATAGATATGTGTATACAACATTTTAATTATGCCGAGAGACATCCTACATTGTGCAATAGGGTGTGTAATGGCGCGAGTTGTTCATTTTTACGACCGACTTATAAAAATTTAAACATTAAATAATAATTAAAGCATTACAATTGCCGACTTAAAAACTAAAGATTAAATAATAATATATGTATATATCTAAGATATTAGTGAGGAATAGAAAGTAGTTTTCCAAACTTTGGTTTCATTTTCAAAATTAAGTGAGGTAGCTTTTTTACTATTTATTATAACAAATCATTAGGATTTTATTTTCAAATTAGATGCCATAATGTTTTATATGTTATGTATTTATTACATTCAATGTTTTATATATTATGTGTCAAGTGTGGCAACTTTAAATATAGTATGTTTGAAATATTATTTTAAAAATTAAGTGCGGTAACTTTTTTCACTATTTATTACAACAAATATAAATACATTTGATGTGTGGTAAATTTTTCACTATTTATTATAACAATTCATTCATAATAAATAAATTTAATATTTGTATAGGAAATTAAGTGGGGTAACTTTTTTACTATTTATTATAATATATTATGAATTTATTACATTAAATGTTTTATATAGTAGCATACATATTTATATAAATATATGTAAAATATACCAGAGGTATAGTTCGCAAGGCGCCTATTCCACTTATGTCACAAATCTAAAATGGGCACCTTGTGAACTATACCTCTCGACATATTTTACATACATACATTTATATAAACGTTTTGATTAGTTTATATACATGTATGCATGTAAAATATGTTAAGAGGTATAGTTCACAAGGTGCCTATTTTAGATGTGTGATATACGTGGAATATGTACCTTGGGAACTATACCTCTCGACATATTTTACATATATTTATATAATATATGTATGCTTAGTAAGCATCCACGGGAGTTGCATTATACATAAAATGATACAAAAGAAAAGTCGGGAAAAGAAGGTGGGCATTTAGTTCGTGCATTTAATAATCTTTTCTAATATTCATTCCGATAAAAATGTCACAAACAACAACTAAAATGAGAAAATGTTAACAATTAATCCTTTTAGACTCAAATATCTTACAAGGACATCATAAATGCATTTAAAGAGGGAACCATCTCTCTTAAGAGAATAAGTATGGGTAATAAACATTCTATGTCCGTAATACACAAAGTTCTTATAGATTTTATTAAGTAACAAAGACCTTCTCGCACATCTCATTTTTAGATTTACTAAAGAATTCTCCTCCTCACGAGTTGCTCTTTTAGAAGCATTAGGTCTAGGTCATCTAATTAACATCACTCCACCTCCACGAAACACAAGTAAATCACGTAGATTTTGATATCCACCCTCGGGGGCAGCCGGACAAGGATGTCGAATTCATATTCGAAATAAGTAAAATGCCCACAGATGCTTTGAGATCGCACGCGTCGAGGTGATTGACCTTACACTTACAAGTATGGGTTTATAATAACTACGTAAACGGCAATGATTGACGATGGGGCCGCGATTAACATAGTCCCTTTCTCTTTCCTCCAAAAACTTGGATATGGGGAAACAAACCTGTTCCTCTACTCGAAATACATTGAGAGGCTATGATAGCCTTAAAGCCACTTCGATAGGAACTATAATATCACGGTCACCTTAGGGCCTAAAACAATCTGACCGAGTTTTATATTATAGATCGGGAAACTAATTATAATATGATACTCGGTGACCATGGATACACCGAATGAAGGCAATCCCTTCTACATTATTTCAAGAAGTAAGATTCTTGCATCTAGGGAAGGTATTTGTAGCCAAAGGCAATCCAAAACCTTTCGATTTGCACCTAGCTGATTTAAAGAAAAGACCAAGGGTGCGCTCGAATTTGAACTTCCAACAAACCAACTTAATAAACCCACCGACCCAAAACCAATTCAATAGTAACTTCAGCATCACGTTTTACTCCAAGTAATGAGTTAGAAGATACCCAGTTCACGGTGTCCATTCGTGATGAGCCATTGATAAAAATAATGACAAATCCCCTTTCAAGTGGAAGTGAATCTACCACCCTAGACCACATCGATAATAATATGGCCACTTTGGAATACTTAAACGCCTATGCGGCATTACATCTCTCCTATCATATGCTAGATTTATCTTTAATTCCACATTCATCTTCCTATTTCGGGAATCCCATGATGGATTTCCCCTCACAAATGGAACCTAGCATATACGCAGTAGACAATGGGGAGGGTTTGGATTTACCTCCAGCACCACCTGAGTTCGAAGAGGGTAACGCCTCTTTGATCGAAGAAACAATCGATGTCAACATCGGGACAGAAGATGAACCGAGAATATTGAAATTAGGATCATCCTTAACCCCAAAAGAAGTGGAAATACATACTCAGATTCTGAAAGAACATCATAAGGCGTTTGCATTTAATTATAAGGAGATGACAAGAGTCGCACC
This sequence comes from Taxus wallichiana var. yunnanensis, assembly GCA_018340775.1. Classification (NCBI taxonomy): domain Eukaryota; kingdom Viridiplantae; phylum Streptophyta; class Pinopsida; order Cupressales; family Taxaceae; genus Taxus; species Taxus wallichiana. The sequence continues at coordinate 928,344,147 of CM031239.1, read as the reverse complement.
CCACATTGCGGTGCACAACCTCGTCACTAAATCAGATGCAAAGCCAATTAAACAAAAATCAAGACCCATGAAGCCCAAAGTAGCTCTCATGGTAAAAGAGGAGGTAATAAAACTCCTCCAGGTAGGGTTCATCAAACCAGTCGACTACTCCCAATGGGTATCTAATATCGTCCCCGTTCTCAAGAAGAATGGAAAGATACGCATCTGCATAGATTTTCGAGATATCAACAAAGCGTGTCCTAAGGACGACTTCCCATTACCATCCATAGACGTTATTGTTGATGCAACAACTGGTTTTGAACTTTTGTCTCTCATGGATGGATTCTCGAGATACAATCAAATCAGAATATCTGAGCAAGATCAAGCTAAAACCACATTTATAACTCCTTGGGGAACCTATTGCTACGTTGTTATGCCATTCGGTCTCAAGAACGCCGGTGCTACGTACCAGTGGGCCATGACATACATATTTCACGATCTAATTCATAAAATCGTGGAATCTTACGTAGATGACTTATTGGCTAAAGCCAAGAAGCGTTGTGACCATCCCGAAGTACTCCGCGTCATTCTTTCACGTTTAATAGAATACGGAGTCACACTAAACCCAGAGAAATGTGTCTTTGGTGTAACGGGAGGGAAGCTCTTAGGTTATATCATATCGTCACGAGGGATAGATGTTGACCCAACCAAAATTCGGGCTGTCCTCGAAATGGTTCCACCTTCAAATGAATCTGGAATCAGATCATTTCTCGGAAAAGCTGGGTGCAATCCGAAGATTTATCCCGGACTTAAGCTTCGCCGTTCATCCAATCAACAATTTACTCAAGAAAGACTATAGCATTGATTGGACTGAAGATTGCAATGAAGCTTTTGATGCAGTTAAGCGTTTCCTTTTATCACCACCTACGCTAATGCCACCTAAGTTAGATCACCCGTTAATTCTATATTCACGAGCTACCAATGTCTCGCTGGCCTGTATGTTGGCCCAAGAAGACGATAACAAGAGAGAACGTGTGATTTATTTCATTAGCCGAATGCTGCTCGACTATGAAACATCTATACGGGAAGAAGCGAGAATGCCTTGCCATAGTCTTTGCTACTAAACGCCTAAGACATTATATGTTGAATCAAGAAACGAAGGTCATGGTAAAAACGGACCATCTACGGACTTTCCTCACACAAGGGTCATTGTCTAAAAAGGCTGGACGTTTTATAACCTTAATGGGAGAATTCGAATTAACGTTTGTAAACCGAGAAGTCGGTTAAAGGGACAAATCATCGCGGAGCGGATTGGGGACAACCCATTAGACGGAGGCGGTCTAGTAGATTTAGATTTTCCAGATGAATGCGTATACTACATCGAAACCCGACCCGCTATCTCTGAGTGTCCTTGGTACACTGATATCATTAACTATATCATGGACCATACGTACCGGAGAAGCGAGTTTACCGCACCGCAACAAAGAAGGCGGTTACGCATAACCGTAGCTAAATACGTCATTATAGAGCAAGTGCTCTATCGAAAAGCATTCGATGGAATGCTCCTAAGGTGTGTCGACACAGAAGAATCCAAGAGGATTCTCCATGAATCTCACAGCGGTATATGTGGAGGCCACTTCGGTGGCCATGCCACCGCTCGAAAAATACATCGAATGGGCTATTTCTGGCCCACTCTAGAACGTGACGCGATAGAGTTTGCATGTAGGTGTCATAAGTGCCAAGAATTCTCTCATGAGATCCACATGCCAGCACAAGCTCTGCAACCAATCGCTACTCCATGGCCCTTTTCTACATGGGGTCTAGACTTAATAGGGAAATTCTCTCCCTCATCCATAGACGGCCATAATTTTATAATCACGGCCACTGAATATTTTACCAAATGGGTGGAGGCCATGCCTCTTACTACTGTACCTGGGTCGGTAATCGCCAAGTTCATTTTGAACCAAATCATTTGCAGGTACGGTATCCCGCAAATCATTATCTCTGATAATGGAACTTCTTTTAAAAATGAAGAAGTTCGCGAACTGTGTAGTAAATTTAAGATAAGCCATCATACGGCTTCCTTGTATTATCCCCAAGCCAACGGACAGGCTGAAGCGACAAACAAGACACTGAAAGCCATTCTCCTTAAAACGGTGAAAGAAAACAAACGAGATTGGCATTTGAAGTTATATCCGGCCTTGTGGGCCCACCGAACCTCAATAAGAACACCAACGGGAGCAACTCCTTTCTCGCTAGTATTTGGGGCAGAAGCAGTTCTCCCACTTGAGGTCGAAATACCCAGTCTCCGCATTTCACTACAAGGGATTCTGGATGAAGACGCTTACAGAGAAGCACGTCTTTCCCAACTAGAAAGCCTAGATGAAACTAGGTTAGATGCTGAGCAGCGACATAGAGTCTATGCTGACCGGATGTGCCGGCAGTACAACAAGAAGGTCTATGAACGCGACATATACGAAGGTGATCTAGTCCTAAGGCTAGACAGCCGGATCGACAAGAAGACCGGCGAAGGAAGGAAATTCCAGCCCAAATGGTTGGGCCCATACCGAGTCATGAAGGACTACGGAAATGGTGCTTACCTCTTATGTACGCTAGAAGGTGAGGAATTTGGCGAAACAGTCAATTCCCTGCACCTCAAGCTATTCTACGCATAAGCAACTAGCACTACTTGTATAATTATCTACATTGCATCTTCATATAGATTAAGATCATTTTGTCCACTTGTTTCTTACATAAATTGTGATCAAGGAATCTATTCTCAAAGCAATTCATTACAAACTCGTGATGTTTTTGGCATAAAGCTCTTTAATCATACCTCTCCATTTTCGTGATATCATCAAATCATCTCAGAATCTTTTATCAAATAAATCAAACATGACAAAGTCTTAACGGTAACCATACCAAGATCTGCAAGTTTGTTCTCACTTTGATTTCTTCTTAGGATAGGTGTCTTGCCTATGGTCTGTTCTAGAAGCTTCATGGTGTCACATCTATCCCATATATACATCTCTTTGGAAATAAGCATATCCGACATTTTACTCAAATAAGCAAGTCAAAAGTGATTAAGCGAGAAAATTTTATTTTTACACATTTCCTTGCCCACCAACCTTCGGTGATGAGCTTGCGTCTCTTACTAGTGACGTAGGGTTGGGAAAGGATGGAAATGCCCTTACTCGCCTATGCCTTGCCCACGGCGATAAGCCCACGCTTCTTACTAGTAGCATGGGGCAAAGTATAGGGGGTCCTCTTGACACAGCAAACGTTAAAAGGTCATAAACAAACAAAACAAACTTTGAGTCAAAAATGAATGAATCAGATGTTCAAAATTCCAAGAGAGTTAAAATCCTAAAAACACAGATCTTGTCTACTATGTGGCCATCTACGGGTCTAAGTCTAGATAAACCACAAAGCAAGTGCATTCTAAACTATGAAGTCATTCGGGTAGAGTAAGCTTGTAGCTTCCAATTTGGTTCCATGAAAGCTTTGTCTGTCTTTCATCACTATCATTTCACCACATTTCATAACTTGCGCCCTTCTTGGCTCTTGGTGATGAGCCCTCGCATCTTACTAGTTGCGTGGAGTTAGGAGTGGGGCAAGTTAATCTGTTCATCATACTGGTTATTTTCATCACTTTGCCAAAACAAACATGAGGTATCCAAATCGCTCACAGAAGCTAAGATTCAAAATCACAATATATCTACATATCATGTATCAGCATCATGAAACACAAAAAGAAAGTAAACATTTGCACCATCTGTTATCCATTGCATACATTCTAAAAAGCATATAAACATACATCGTAGTATATACAAAGAAGCTAGAAATAGAAAAGAAGCCATGAGTGCCAAGATTTTGATCCAAAACGAATGCGTATATATAAATAATCAATGTTTATATACAATGCCATCATGCACTAGGCATGATCAAAATGCTCAAAGAGCCCGTGATATACAATAGTACAAAATACACAAGGGCCAAATGGCCTCTCAACCCCTACGCGACCCCTCCGAAGGTGCACGCCCTCGCCTAGGACTCCGGCTACGCGGTGCTCTGAATGTACGGAGGGCTTAGGGTCCCGAGGGGCAGCCACGGTCTCACCACGAGAATGGCTCCTCATAAGGCGCTCAGCCGTCCTGTAGCCCGCTAGCTCGGTGCGAAGGGTCGATACCATCCTGGCCACGTGCCAAACGGGAGCGAAGACATCAGTATGTCTACCAGCTGCTGAGGGCTCCCCGGCATCTATGGATAACTCCACGCGGGTCCTATCCATGGGGATCATCAGGGAATTGGTACATACCCTGCGGATCAGATCCCGCCACTCGTCAACAGTCTCTGCAAACAAAGAAGAAAAACAAATTAGAAACCAAGCAAGAGCATAAAAGATAAAAGATAAAAACACAAGGAGAGATAGCAATTAAAAAAAATCCTAAATTAAACAAACGTTAAAGAAGGAATAAATGATAACTTACTCGGATCACCGGGCCTCCAAAATGGATGCATTTGGGGCCAGGGCGGCACTGCCATGGATGCCGCGACCGAGGCTGCTCTGTGCGAGGGGGCAACATGTCGCCCTGCAACTGACTCGTCCTCTCCACCATGGCTCTGAGAGAGTGGCTCCTCTGAAACTAGAGTGTCCTTCTCTGCGCTTTGCTCAGCCCTCTCTACTGCATAATGTCCTGAGTGTCATGCCACTCAGGATCGCTATCATCAGTCTGCTCCTCCGACCCTCCCTCTGTAAGCTCCTCAGAGTCGGAGTCAATATCTATGGGGTCATCGCTACTATGAGCAGGACCCGCAACAATCTGAAGTAAAGGTGCCCGAGGCACACCAACTCTCCCTCTAGCACGAACTATCCTCCTGGCTGCAATGGGAATGCCAGGAGTGATCACTGTCCAACCACGGCCTCTAGGCCCCCCTCTGGCCTCGCGAACTGATCTGTAAACTGGCACCACTGGGGGAAGCATGCCCATATATGGTAGGCCAAACTGCTGAGGAACTCTGCCAAAAGGATGCACCTCCACTCACCCCACTCGATCAATGAGCTGCCCTGTGGTGGAGCAAGAGATCAAGGTAAGAGTCTCCTCTCCCCATATGCCGGCCATAAGCCGGTACGGTGTCGCCTCCATGTCTGCAGTAGTAAGGGAAACCCAAACTGGCAGGCGTGGTGAGGTGGTCCGAAAACCCACGCGGGTTTTTAAATTAAAAAGGCCTAAAATGTGGAAAAAATGGCCATAAGGGATAAAACGCTCAGAGCCTACCCAGTGGCGCCCCCTGAGTAACCTTTTAACACTGGCATTTTCAAAAATGACCCCCGTTCTGAAAATTTAGCATTTCAAATTTTAGGGGTAAAATCATGGTAGGTGGTCCTAACTGTGATGCCGAGGCGGTGTTCCCACGTGGATATGATCACTATCTGCCTCTGGACGTTTCAATAATCTACCACGCAAGATAATAATGTGCTGTCCGTGGGTCCCGAGCTCAAAATCAAGGATCAAATGACTCTGCGTAAATGAATAGGAAAATGGGCAAAGAAGGAATATATTGAACTCTCACCCCCTTTTTAAAAGACTTTTCACGAGTTTTGGAGATGTTGAGGTCTCCCTATAAATGTCACAAATTGTGCACGTTCTCTTTGACCCCTACTATTTTAGCGTTTATTTTCCAAATTATTGATCTATGCAGAGTTCTCTTTTCATTTTGCGGTAGCTGAATTTTGGATGGCGTCATTTCAACACACAGACACGTGTAAGGTATAACTTCTAACTCCCCATTTCGGGACTTCCATGTTCGGACCTACCGTTTTATGCCTCTTCAAGAGAATAAGCTTCTCCGAGGATGGGCAATAGACGTACCCAAAACAAGGGGCACGCGCGATATGCGAAGTGCCCCTGATGATGATACGAGTCTCCTCGCAAGTGTGTCCTCCGGAAAAGCTCTCGTGAGTAGGGCAACATACCCGCATGAGCCCATCTTAGCCCCTCCCTTTTTTCCCTTTTTTTCTTCTTTCTTGGCCTTTTGATCATACACCGAAAAACACACAAATCAGACAGGCAAGTTAGCACCACCTGCCGAAGCGGCGGTATAAAAATCATTAAACACGTTCTTTTGAAATGACTCGCGTGAAATATCACATTTCAAAGGATCTTTGCTTACTTGTAAAACTTGAGCATGCATTTATGTTTTTGGTCCCCTGGAATAGTGTTTTTCCTTTGTTTATTATTTAGGAGTTTAGTTTGGTTTTGATTTTGGGTGATTGAATTCCTATAACCACCATGGCTTGTGCTCAAACAAAACCCACACGGGTTTTTTTGCCTAAAATGTGTAAAAATCTTTTCTCTCATCTCCTCATTTTAGTATTTTAGTTATCTTGTTAAGTGGCCATAGTTTCAATTTTACAAGTTTAGCCATAGTTTGATTCAGAATTTAGCATTTCAAATTTTGGGGGTAAAAACAATAAATCTTGTGAAGGCGGTCTTTGTTATTTCATCCAATCCGAGGCGAAGTTTGTCTCGGAATTTCTCTTTGCATTAGATTTAGCTATTATTTTGCTTAGAATACTTGTTTTAGTTCATTTGCATGCCCATTAGTGTTGGTAAGCCACATATCCAAATGAATAGGAAAATGAGTGTTGTTTTTATCAATCCATTGGAATAGAATAGCTTAGGAAGCCATTAAAGTTGCAGGTTTTGCTCTTCAAACAGGAAAGTTTCAGGTTCTGGTCACTTCATATTGCATGACTCACAGTAAAATCCCGCTAGGAATCGCATAAGCCAAGCTCTGTACTCTTGCGCTATCCCTCTCCTACTCGCATTTTCGGTCTACATTCTGAGCTGTCCTTGTCCCAATATCTACTCCTGCCGATGCTAGCATTACACGCTTTTCTAGATCCACAAGAACACGAAAGAACGAGGAGATCACACTGAGGGGACAAGATCACACACGCCATCGGATTCGCCACTGTTCTGCGGAATCTAGGTTTTAACTTTCAAAGTTCTAGTTAGAATCATATCAAATAGAGTAGATAATTGCTTCATTTCAGTGACTTTTATTCTCGATATTGCCAGGGAAGCTGTGAGGATTGATAGTTTCTGAGAAACTATGATTCACTCCTCACTTCTGAGGTAGGATCGAGAATCTTGCAGATAGATTAGACGAGCTATTTTATTTATTTAGAATAAATCTACAAATTGCACAGGCTGATAACTACACTCGGTTATTTTGTCTGTTTTAAATTATTGTTTAGTTGTTATTCCTAGATACGCTTAAAATAGTTTGCTTTCCTTAAAATTCTTGAAAGATTTCTTAGAAGAATAGAAGTTATATATATGTTTTAGATTTATTCCACGTAGTTAGAATTTGCTTCGTTACAGTTAGATTTACATTTTATTTTGTATGACAATCACGGGACCTCAGGAGCCCAGAGAATATATATTTGAGCCAATCGTGCCTCAACCAAACCTCGTCACAACAATAGTTGACATAGACCAAAATCTCAGAATACAAGTATTCCGAACAACCACAGATTTACAACTGATCAGTTCTCAATTAAGAGGGTTAAACATAGAAGACGACCAAGCACACACGTTTTGGTCAAACCAACCAAATTACAGATTTCCCTAGGTAAACACTCACATGACTGTAGAAGGGTTCGAAAGAGAACAAACCTTTGGTTGTGATCCTTTGGTCCCACAGCCAGGTGCAGGAGACACTCTCACAGATATAGATACCAGTCTAAGGATCCAGGTTGCACGAACGCCTGTGAGATATTCTGAGAAAATCACACAGTTGTTGGTCCTAAATATAGAAGCTGAGAAAGCATACGATTACTGGATACTAGGGATTAGAACTTGATTTCACGCATGACCATAACAGGACCGCAACAACCAAGAGTCTATGGTTGTGATCCACAGATCCCATAGCCCAATGAGTCCACAAGTCAATTAGATATAGACGTTGGCTTACGCACACTAGTATTCCAATCCACTCCACTTCCACCCATCATCATCGAACAATTGTCCTTACTAGATATAGCGGCTAACGAAGCTAGAGAATTCTGAACTAGGCCAGAGAATCGTCCATAGAGTCAATTGTTTTCACCATCCACCCTATGACCTTATCTGGAGACATACACGAAACTATCCCAGGTCATTTTCCACGTATTCCACAACCCATAGATCGAATCACGCCGAGCTCGATATTGATTGGAGCCTTGAGCACGATCATCCTTGCCGATCGATCTATCACACCACCCAAGTTAGAAGGGCCTTCTTTGCCTTAGATTCACAAATTCCACTAGTGCGTGTCGAGGACATTAGACTCGCCTAACTAGTTTTTTCGAATCCAACGCATATTCTACCCCCACAGTTGTCTCGGCACGACCTCGAGAGGTCGGGTGCACGCGGAAGAGTCACTTGTAGATTCTCACGCCGCTTTGTCGCTTTTCCGACGTGAAACAAACAAAATTAGTGAAGCTGACGTAAACTTCCTACTTTTTCGTTCGGAGTCATAATATCACGTGTCCTTTCACAAATCACATTCGCTCCTTCCCATTATTCTGCGGGTATTCATATACCCCCCGAATATGTCAGGATTCGATGCATATGGCAGACCCCTCTTGGGTCTTGAGTCATACTATTCCCAACAGAACATGCAATCATCACCCTCGCTCTTAGTATGGGGCGAAAACTATTCAACTAATCAGTTGTCAACACAAACCCCAAGAATCAGATATAATTCGTCTTTTCAAACTGAGGAGTTAGATCAACCCCCTCGAACGCAACAAAAAAATCCTTCAGGTTCAAACAATATGACATTTACCGGAGAATGGTTCGTCTCCTCAAATACTACTCGGACCAAAAATTAGTAGCAATCAGATCCATACCGGTGTTAGATGATGGACAAATCAATACGTTATCCTAAGAGTGAACAACGCTCCTGGGCATGTACCCGCTTTATAGGAGGTCTACAAATACAACCCGAGATCTCTTTTCAAGAAAATACCTCTATGCCACTGCATATAGGAAATACTCTCGGAGAAACTTGGCAAGATAACGATTAGTTTATGACAGGATATCACGTACCTATACAACACCAGGGTATACAACAAACGCCGCTCAGGCAAAGCACCGTGACTTCACCAAATGAAGTCATTTCAACGTTAGTAGAAACAGTGAGAGGGTTAGAACTGGCTCAAGCAAGTCAAAATTCTCCGTTCATACAAGCAGGAAGTTCCAATCCTCCATACCACTTTGGCCGAGTAGATCTCCTCACAGGAGTAGGCACGTTAGGCATGCCGCCTCACTATCCACAACAAATGCCAACAAGGCCCATCATCTCTAACACTATTCCTCACGGTCCAGTATCAAACAATCCATTCCTTGACAATACCCCGTCATCCTTAAACATGTACTCCAAATCACCACAAGGAGATATGTTCTCCTCTCCCGACATGTTAATATACTCCAAATCACCACAAACATAACCACGATAAGCAATAACTCCTTTTAGAGACATTGAATGTGCCTCAGACATAGATATAGATCCAAATCGAGCAATTTGTATAAGGTTAAATGAGGAGATATTTGGTTACAAATTTATCTTTGCATGCAAGGATGATTTATAATGGGACTACTTTTAGGACAACTATTAAAGATCCCCATTTAGCACAGTTCCTTGTCATGATATGCTTATCCAATTATTAGAGTGCAACACCTTGCACATGCTGCAACCATCTGATTACTGCTAAACTTGCCACATTAACTTGGGTTTCATCATGGTTAATACCTCAGGTTCTCAAATAAAGTGCTTGTATTATCATGCAAGGAAATGACAAGACTAAAAAGGCATTTACGATGTGTCACTCTCTATGTTCTGTTTGATGGGTGAATATACGCCACTCCAGTCCCGATTAACATGTCAAAAAGTACACCCACTTACAAGTTTATGTTGTCAGGTAGGGGCACTACATAATTGGGGCACTCAACCAAACCGGTGATTCCTATATCGAAATAAATGTTTTATAAATTCATGGAGATGTACTTGTTTTAATCGTGGTTCTAGGCAATCACATTTTCTATCAGGAAACAAAGTAGCGAATGCCATATCAAGTAATGCTAGTGTCACATAATCATTTATAGGAGATGTTCCTATCCCTGACCAATCAATCAGTGCTCCGAGGTCCGCATGAGGGTTATTTATACATGCATGAATTAATTCCACCTCCCTTGGGGCATTAGGTAGTTTAGAGGCCATTGATGTTGTGTGACTAATGATATTTCATTCATCTATCTCCATGGTAAAATTTGCAAATACAATTTCATTCATGTCAGAATCAAACTCCATATGGATAGAGTTTAACTGGTCAAATACATTTTTATCAGAATGAGGTGGAAGTTCATTTAGAGCATTTTCATCAATCTGAACATCTAAATATAACTTTTCATGTTTTATTTTATATTTTAGTACATTGTAAACACGCTCTCTATTGACTATAAAGTTGTAATTTGTTCCATGTTGATCTCTCTTCCAAACAATAATCATTGAAAAATCTTTCAATCTATGTGGAAAAATACTAGAAATTTCTTGTACTTCTTGAGGAAAATTTACTATGTGTCCTTTATAGTTATATTGACCTCCAGTTGCATGTGTTACTTGTAGGATTGGGTTGACATGAGCTATCAACATTTTTTCAACTTGAGTTAAGTTTGCAAGTTCAGTGTTGTGGCAGGATCCATATTATTCGATGCTTTGAAAAATTGGTGATGACCTTTCTCTTGTTGACATCTAGTGCACACAGTCCTTGGTGTTTGAGAAAAATTTATTCCAAGGTAGCATTCTTGACAAATATAACGCATGATTGACGATTTAAGGTTATCAAGTGTGTTGAAAAATCATTTGGATGGTATTAAAATCTCTCCCAAGTATTCCATTGGGATCAAATATGTTTTGTTCTCTCTCGATTTTGCGAGTCTTGCATTTTCTTCTTCTTTAGGTTTGATTGTAGGCTCCTCTTATATATCATTGTTTTGCGATCTTCTTCTCGTTGATCGTATTGGTTGTAATGTTATCTCCTCTGCGCGACTTGTTATTCTCTACATTATTTCTAACATCGACATCCATTATATCTTGGGCCATGTTTTACGGTGTCTCAAGCATATTTGTTAGGGTTTCAAGTGGAGATTTGTTTGCCATGGTAAGTTTTATTTTTATTTTAAAATCTATTTTTACTATTTATTATATTAAATGTTATATATAGTATGTGTCGAGATAATACTTAATTTTTAAATAAATCACCTATATTAAATGTAAGACATATTTTACATAGATTTATACATTAAGTATATCTGCAATACGAATTCAAGTACTTTAAAAATGCAATATTCATATCAATTATACTTAATAATAAAATCATTCAAATATGGAAAACTAAAAAAATTAAGTATTATTTAATAAGATTAGTATTGGTGATGATGACGACAATGCTTGATGATGGTTTTGGTGATGGTGGTGATAATGATGAGGAGGATGACGATGAAAAAGATGACAATCACTATGATGACGAAGACAATGACGCGGCGACATTGGTGATGCTCACGACGATGAACACTGATGAACTACATGGGTAGGGATCCTTATTATTAATAATATGAGTCTTAAGTCACCAACTTGACGAGTTCTCATCAAGTGAAAATATTTTTATTTTCAAAATTAATTGTTGTAATATTTTAACGTTTATGTAAATGAATTACTTATATACTTTCTATAATATATTTTTAATTAATTATTTGTTAGGGTTTCAAGTGGAGATTTGTTTGCTACGGTAAGTTTTGTTTTTATTTTAAAATCTATTTTTACTATTTAAATTATATTAAATGTTATATATATTCGAGATAATACTTAATTTTTTTGTTTTTCAAATTTCAATGATTTTATTATTAGGTATAATTGATATGAATATTACATTTTTAAAGTACTTGAATTCTTATTCTTTGATAGACTTAATGTATAACTAGCATACCTATCTTAAATAAATCTATGTAAAATATGCTAAGAGGTATCATTCTTGAGGCACCTATTCCACCTATGTCTTAAATTTAATATAGGTGCCTCAAATGATACCTCTCGACATATTTTACATAGATTTATTTAAGATAGGTATGCTAGTTAAATAATAGCACTACATGCAATCATGTTAGTGTGAAATTTCTTTATAAATCTCATAAGTTTATGTAGTACCACCCATTTCATTAAGACACTATTAAAGTAGCGAGAAAACAAACTAATCCTAAAATAAAATTTCTATAATTATCCAAATAGAATACAAAGATCTTGTCCAACAATAAAAAATAGTGAATATGACTATAAAACATCTTAATACTTGCTTAACAAATAAAAAATACAATAATTTTAAGAGATACTAATAGAAAAAGATAAAATTGGGATCGTACCTTATATGAATTTAGAAGAGTAGAATACCCTTCAAATTTTTACATTAAATTAGAAAAATATAAATTAAAATCGAAAAATGTAAATCAACACTTAACATATACACTAAATTTTTACTTTAAAAAATACACTTAATTTATTGATTTTTTAAATAATTAATATAAGCTACTCTCTATTTTTTTAAAGGTACACAACCAAATTATTATATTTAAAAAAATTAATATAGTCAATCGAGTTCCCAATACCCCCATAGTATGACTTATTCCACTTTATGGTCATTTGACCGGGAGGGGAAATAAATTTGCACCAACTCTATCTAAGATAATGAGATGTAACACAACTTGTAAGCTATATAAAATGAAAAATGAAAAGTGCAATCACCATATAAAATTCCATCGAACATAAACACACAATGAAAAGAGCAAAGCAAATCCCTTAAAATGGTGATTTGCACATGCATTTCAATATGCAATGAAATGATAATTTAGGGTAAGCTTTGACTAAATCTCTTGGTCATTAAACTAGCAATCGCACGTGGTTCATGAGATGTGAACGCCGAACGGTATATGTTATTTGATTTAGAGGTACATTTATTATTGATCCACTTAATCTGAAGGTTGTTTGTACATTTCAAACTTGTTATAAATTCGTACATGATTACTTGTGATATCGTTTTCGATAGTTAATCAATTTTATAGTTGATGTTGTTAGTTGTGCATTGGTTGTTCAGTTGGTGTTTTGTTGGAGAAACATTTATTATACAATTGATAATGTGTGTGATTGATAGTTGTAGTGTAGGACTTTAGTTGAAACATTACATTTTAATGTTGTATGTGTACATTTAATTATGTTAGAGGTTTGTACTTTTAAAGTTGCATACCATATTTGCAAACATAAAATAAATGTAGGTATACGTACACGTAATGAGACATGTATACGTTTAAGGTATTTATATCATGAGTGGTAGCCTTTAGTGGGCAATTTTAGTTTCAATAAACTTGATTACATTTGATATCCCTTGAACGACCCGATAGAAGAAATGTTGAGTATAGTAGTATTTGAGGTGCTATGAAAGCAGAAGCTAGTATTTACGATGGGTTGAGTGATAGTAGTCTTGCTTCCTCCTTTCTTCTTGCTTCGAGTGCTAGTACGTGCGCCATATTTGAGTATCTCTCGAATGAAAAAGTGGGTGAAATGCACGATTTGCAAGTGAGGGTACTGGAGAAAGCTGTGAATGTCAGACCCTGCCTTTCAGTGGTTCCAATGTCGACGGTTGCTCTGTGCAAAGTAAGTCCCTGCGACTTGTGGATAGTTAATCCCTAGGCCATTTTAATCGGCAACTGTCTTCGATTCCCTCTGGAAATAGGGGGTATGGGAATATGTAAGGGGTTGGAGGGATCCCAACATGGGCCGTTGTATCTATCAAATTTTACAACAACAAATAAAGGTAATGTTGGTGGTTGCATTGATGCGTCGTAGACAATGTCTGTGATTGTTCCTGTGGCACCATTCACGAGGCCTGCATCAACCCATAGATTTGCAATAAGCATGATTTTTTGTTGTTTGCATAACAGAACGTTGTGTTGCAACTGATCATCATCAGGATTTCTGGTCGATCGCTTTATTACTTTCAAAGATGGATTGGGCGATCGGAACGTTCAATGCCTTCAACATCTATAGGTTATGGCATGCCACTTGATCATTTTTTCCAAACAAATGTGGTGCATCCTTAAAAATGTTGAGCTCCTGCTGAGTTAGGTGTGTGTCTATGCGAGACATCAAGAGTTCCCAATCCTCAATTAAAGGGGTCGAATCTTGCATGTGGAGCAAGTAAATTCGGAATGAACTTGTGCATTGGTTGTTCCTTGTTGCGAAATATTGTTATGCAATGTAATGGAAGATTGAAATCCCTTCCAAAGGGTTGCTCCGTAGGAATTACTTGTGTAAAGAGGACTGTCCAAAACCGGCGGTAATTGCTCGAGGTCACCGAGGAGGATGACTGATTTGTTCCCAAATTCAGATGTTATTAAGTGTGGGAAAGCTTCGCGGAGCCTACTGTCAATTTTACTTAGCAACTTTGGCCTAATGAAACTCATTTCATCAATAAGAACATATTCTATATGTTTCAACGATTCCTGAAAAGACGATAATGCACTACCTTCAAGGGGTTTTAGCTCTTTGATTGGAATACGCATGGTGTGTGGATTGTGGATGCAGAGATGTTGAATCTTTGAAACACAGGTAGGGGTGAGCACAAGTAGAGGAGAGGGAGATATGGTTGATGCTGTGAATGAATTCTGGATTTTATTTATCAAAAATGATTTTCCTGTGCCAGTCGTTCCTTGAATTATCAATCTTAGTGGAGGTAGAAGGGATTTGTTTGCTGAATGGTGTAGTATGGTATCAAGAGCTATTTGTTGTTCTGGAGACAAAGGAAGTGTGGAAGATGGTGGTGTGGCATGTATGTTGTTGTTAATTGTGTCTACCTTCTCTCTCTCGATGAATGATGAACCAATTATCTGTAAATCATGGGGAACGTCGTGTATGGTCCAATTATTGTGTATGTCAAAATATCGTTTCCCCAACATTTCAAGACTGTCTAGACTCGTGTTGTTTCCGGGGCGAAGTTGTGCAAAGACCTGCCATTCTTGTAATGGTTCTTGTTGAATACTGCATTCGGGCTCTAAGTCAGAACTAACATCTGTTGCAAGTCCTGTGTCTGCGGTAGTGCGTAGAACATGCCACGGTCTGTAGTTGTGCTTGTACATGTCCCAAGTGACATTGATGTCATGTGGGGTTGAGCCAAATTCAAACGTGATATTTCTGAAAGGCTTGTATAATAGGAGTTCTGACCAACAGAAAAGGTCATATGACGTTGATTCTTGAGCAGGGACATCCACAAATCTCGGGTGGACCCGTACAATTGCTTGTATCGGTCGTTTTTTCCATTTATCACCTTTACGGTGCTTGTTGTAGCTCGATCTTGAGCAACTTGAATAAGTGGTAGGTGTTCCATGGTTGTTGGATGAACTTTATATGCATCCAAGCGGTGGTTTGTTGTGCATCGGCGTCACTTTCAACGACACGTCTCAGAATCTTTTTTCTAACATTTAATGATACGAATGGATGGCTGCACATAACAAGTGGCATTTTTTGCAGCATGTGGCATGTTTCTTGTGCGCTTATGTCATGTTCAACAACGCTTTCTGTGAGCATTTTACGGATCGCGATATGTGCTGGAGAATCTGCGTCTGCAACTCTTGAAACTCTGGATAGCATTCAAGGTGATATGTTTCTGAACGTTGCTCGGCTTTTGAAGCATATTTTGCAATATACTTAAGAACGGCATGGCGGGAAAGTACCAGTTGGCAATTGACATTTGCTCTCCATATGTATATCATTGTTCGATTGTGGATGTTCAATCTGTCATCGTTTCTGGAAGGGAGGTACTTTATTTTCCTGTCACCTTCAATGTGTAAGGAAGAAGTAGGTTACATGGCCCAAGGAGTGTTGTACCTGCACTACAGCTATGATTGCTTTCTATGCAGGTATGCCTGCTCTGAACATTTAGTGTGGCACTGAACTCGATTAAGTAGTTCTTCAAGGTCCGCATGCGGGGAGGTGGATAGAATTTGTGTTGTATCTAGCAAGCAAGGGTCATCTAGGAGTGACCTGCGAATGAAATCTAAGCGGTTGCAAGCCGGGCGGGGGTTCCAGGCAGACACGAACTTATCAAAGTATTGTTTTGTTGCCTCAATAAATGTTGTGTCCTCCCAGTCTAGTTCGTCTACCTTTGGTGCATTCTCTTGCCACAATAAACCGTGGACATGTGCAGAGCCTCTATGTTGCCATTCGTACCTGCGAGATGAGGGAACATAAATATTAGATATGTAGTTTGGGAAAAACTTTAAAATAAGTAGATTTGATTACCTGTACCAAAAGTCTATTGCTCCAAGTTCCTTCTGCAATATTTCTTCCCGAAATATTGTGAATCTGTGATGCAGGTATGCTGATACTCGATGAGGGTTAGAGACAATGTTAAGTGTTCTCCAACGTTGGGCAGCTCGAGGATCTGTTGGGCATTCACTAGACATAATATTGTGGAGATCTGGCCATTTAGTGTCTGCAGCACTTAGAGTGAAGAATAAGGTTGGCGTCCCTAATTGTTCCACCGTATCTGAAAGCTCGCTTCTACTTATTGCCCAGAATGAACGTGTCCCTCGAAGGCTTGATCCAAAGCGCATTAAGCTATCTGGGAGGTTGTCTTTGGGGCATTCCAGTAGTTGTCTTCGTAGCTCTCTAATTGTTGGAGGTATTCCAGATTCGGTGTTTTGTTTCATAAAAACTGCTGCCATGGACTGGCTTCTGTGTCGCATTATGAGGTTTAGAAGGAAGTAACAAAATATTGGGTGGGAACCGAAACGCCCATCATGGTAACGCATCAAATGAAGTGTGTATTCATGCAATGGAACTTCTTTAATGCGGGGTTGTTGCCACATTGCTTTTCTTGTCGGAAATAAAGTTGGGAAAGCCATTAAGAATAGGCCCTCCGTATTATATTCATTTATTGGTGAAAGCCCAAGCTCTGGCCATGGCATGGTAAATGGAGTGTTACCATCGTGGTTGAGCAAGAAGCCCATTCGATTTCCTCTTCTTCTATTCTGTATTGTGAGGTGTTGGTACGAAAGACAATGAGTGTTCATATGTTTCATCAAAGTGGGTGGGAACACCACTACCATGAGTTGTAGAGCAAGTTTGCATTTGGGAAGTTCCATTGTGGTGTGTTGAGAGAGGAGGAAACATTTGACAATTCGGATGGTAGTGAGGAAAGGGCATCATCGTCGATTAAGACATCTTTGTAATAGGGATCGTGTTGGATTTTATATTGCAAAGCTGCACAAACACGAGATCTACTGACGTAGAAATCATAATTTTTTAAATTAGATCCTTCCCTTTGTATGAGAACTATGTCCAAATCTCCAAGGCGGCGGGGTAGGGTCTTTGTTATTGAAGTAATGTTTTGCGGGAAGCTTATGGTGTGTCCTGAGTATTTGTATTGCCCGCCATGTACTTGGGCGACTTGCATGAATGGATTAACTCGTGCGATAAGCATCTCCTCGATTTGGGTTAAAGACGCAAGAATGATAGGTTGTTTTTCAGGGTCCATGTTGTTCCATGAAGAGAAGCGGTGGCCTTGTTTTTCACTTTTGCATCTATTACACGAGGGAAAGCCTTCAGAAAAAAATGTTTTAATTCGAGGTAATTTTCAAAGCAGTTGAGCAAGTTTGGGTGTTCACCAACAAATCTATTCTTTTGCGAAACCGACGTTGGGCTTCTAAATTCAGTGAAGAGAGCGGGGATATGGGAAATATCTATGTATTAGAAGGGGTGGGGTGTTCTGTTTCAGTCGTTTGTGGATTGCAAGGTGGAAAGCAGTCAGAAGGAGAGGAGAAACCAGTTGTATATGTGGGATGAACTGAAGAGAGGTCAGTACTTGAGATAGTTTTATGTGGCATCCTAGACATTTGGGGCAAAGTGACAGTTGCTAGCAAAGATGGGTTCATACGGAAGGAAGTTGCATGCTCTTGAAAGGTTTTTTCCATGGAAGTTACATGCAGAATGTTGGTTGGCAATTCTTCAGTAGTTGTATTTGATGGCAAGATTGGAATGTTGGGGGATCGTAGGTTGTTGGTCGTTGTAAGTTGAAAGTTATTAGAGATTTTCATTGTTCTATGCTCTAATTTACGACGCCGTTGCTCAGCAGTTATGTGTACTTTATTTTTTGTGTAGTTTTCTCTTCGTTGGGCTCGTTTTGCAGGAGTCGACATGATTACGAAGTCACAGGATTATGGAGTACCACCTGTTGGATAAAGATCATTTTGGGTTAGCAAGGAACGATACATAGTTTGATGACAAACAAATGCAGAAATAAGTGAAAATGTAAAACTAAATTCAATTGTAATGCATGTGGAGTTCCAATGGGAAATACGCATAAGAGGTAACAATTTGAGTTTTGAGAAACTAATTTTTTTATTAAGGAAAAGAGTATTAGATATATAGAAACATACAATGTGTTCACATACTACAGAAGGATGTAAATATGTACATAACAAAATTGAATATTTTTTATATTTATTTTCTTAAAAGTACTAACAATCCGCATAATAGAAGGAGACAATAGTATGTCAGTGTATAAGGGAATTCAACAGTTTTCTTTTGAAGCAGGGAAAAAAGTGAAACATAGATATGAAATAAGAAACATAGCAGTGATAGTTCAAAGTATAGAATGGGATGAGTGATGGTGTAATGTTTGAAGGGACGGGTGGGTTGGAAATCCTTGCGTAAAGGTTATGGAGGAGTTGCACTATTTTCCGCTTTCTTTGAACTAAGGATGACACATTTCAATCTGTTGTTTCCATAATATGTCTCTTTTTCAGTGAAAGTGTGAAGCAGTATTCGTTTCCGATGACATTACTTATAATTTCACTAGTCGCATCTTCGTCTATAGTCAATATATGGAGGTCGCTCATTGCATGACACCCATGATTAACTCAACTATCTCATCAAAAGCGGTGGCGATTGAAGTTCTCCTGTTGGGTCCTTTAGATCGATTCTGAGTGCATATCTATAATCATAGTTTTGCACTTGTCTGTTGCAACTTGAACATAACCATGAACCATTACCATTCTCTTTCACCTTTTTCCTGCATTGTTTGTCACCTTTTTGAAGAGGACATGCCTTGTAAAAAAAGTTGTCCATGCTAATATTCGTGATTTCTGCAGTAACCATGGCCCATTCATTTCTCTCAGTGTTCCCCATATTTAGTACCTCCGAAATCGTCGTTCTGAGAGGTCATGCTTTTGGAGGGCCTAGAAATTGCGTTGTGATAGAGGCGCCGGAAGGAAGTAGTCATCGAAATCAACTTGACCATGAAGTGTATTTGTTTCGAAATTTTAGTTGGGTTGACGTAACATTTGGTTCTTGAAGCAGTGTCCACCGAGCTTCCATCAATTTGGCGGAGATGCGGGCAGCTTTCAAGGCGAGGACCGGAAGTGGCGGTATAGAAAGCATGTCTTCAAGTTCGTTGCTTATATCATCTAAGTGATGTCCCCATAATGTGACACTTACACTGAAACTCGACATGTCCTTTAACTGCAGTGTTCTTCTCTTTGTTTCAGACTTGTCATACCGATGAATTGTTGAGCATGGTGACATCGTAACAACAATTCCAATCAAATCAACTGTAGAACCTTCAGCGCTTGCAAGTAATTCCTTGATTTTGGTGAAGTGAAAGTTATGGGAAGGTATTGTATCTTCATTTGCTATGAGTGGAGATATGGTTGAGGAAGGTTGTAGGAAAATCTCCAAAGCATTGTTCAAATGGTTGTAACATAGCTTTGCATCAGCAATCCTCGCAATCCTCCCATTGGAAATTGTATATAGCTTCCCATTCTCAATCTGCTCATAGAATGCTTCCGCGGCCTCGTTGAAACAAGTGATGTGGATTTCTCCTCCTTCCTGATCAACAAAATCAAACCCAAACACGGATCCATTTCCCCTTGCATTGTGATATTGGCGAAGGGTTGTTTTTGCTAGGGCACGACCCTCTACGGACCACATGTGCATAGATGTATTCAAAGCACTTATTTTAGTTGGTGTTCTCATAAAATATTTGTTAACCCGATTTGCACTTGCATCTGTTTGTGGCAACTGACTGTGTTTGAGAGCATTTGTTGGTAGTCGGATTGGAGCACCGATTACCAAATGTGTTTCAACAACAACATCCATTTCAATGATAAGAACAGTGCTATAATGGAAAAGAAAAATAGGATATAATTAGAACTGAGCAACGGATGGAAAAAATAAACATAATTAAATTTTAATTGATATAGTGAGTTTATGTACATTGGTAATTGAGCAAGAGATGAAGCTTACAGTTCACTTTTGATCATTCTAACGAGGGATTTGTGTAAGCACACGATGGAGCCTTCTTGTATTGAATTGTCGGTTACCACGACTTACAAATTTGGAGGGTAGAAGTGTTGTCGAAAATGTATCCCATCGAAAGGTCAACATGATGTTGGGCTCCGTGTTGAGAATGGACCTTAGAGAGCTCAAGTGCGATATCTCGAAATGTGGGGTCAACATTGGAACCACCCTCAATCAATTGAGAAATGCCTTCGTGTGTCAAAGTTATTTCCATGGCAACTAAAAGATGCTCGAGATTGTGAGAATTCTGCAAATATATGGTGGAAAATGTAAACTTGTAGGGCAGTCAATCATGAAATGAAGGATTTGTTCAGGAAATCATGCATTTGTAAAGAATGAGAACCTTTAAAGTTGACTTCCTTATTATTTCATATTTTCTAAAAAGTGCAAACATGAAGTCTAACCCTTTAACAATTCAATATGCAAAAAAGTGATATAATGTACAAAGCTTTGGTTGAAAACAACTAAAATTTGTATGGTTGTTTGTCGGCATTTTAAAACTATATGTATTTGTGTGCAAATATTATGAAGTACACATTAAAAATGCGTCGTTGGTTTACATAAAGAAGCTCGAGCAATTGTATAAAGGAAAGATATAATGAATAACTCATTAAAAATGTGTTGTTGTTGTTGTTGTTGTTTGTTGAAAAGTTAGATTCTGTGCCCCATATGTTCCGCCACAATATATACATGCATTTATTTGAAATGAATTACATATTATTATGTTAAGCAAACAGAATGGAATACAATAAGAACAATATGTACACTTGAAGTGAGAAGACTATAGGCATTTGTATGGAAACACAAAGATAAAGAAATTAGGAAAGCATAGTTGTTGGATAACAAAAACTGAACATGTGTTTGATAAGTTTGATTCTCTGTCAGATATATATCTGCTGACAATACATACATGGAATATTTGGAACGAGTTACAGTTTATTTCAAAAATACTTATAAACAAACACTTATAAACAAACACTTATAAACTAACAACTACAAGCTATTTTTTAAAATCAAATTTCTTGCTTTTAGCTTGTGCAATTTTCTTTGCACGTTTCTTGTAGTTTTGTCCAATTGCAGATGCCTCGATTGGAATTCCCATTCTCCTCAATTTGTGGGGTGGTTCATATTTCAGTTCTAATTCTGTAAAATATGTAATAGGGTTTCGAAGTTGTGAATGAATTATTGAGGCACGAATATTAAATGATGCAACTCCTATTGGTGTAAGTAATAAGAGGAGGAGAACGTTCAAGGAATGATGCATCAAAAAGTGCTTACCGAATTGTACCAATCACATAAGATTTTCTAGTTCTTGTTGTTCCTTGAACTATCATGAGCAATGGCATGTTATTTTGACGTTGATTATAATGTGCCAGTATTATATCAAGTGTTTATTTTTGTTTAGCACCCAAGGTGTCATAATTGAAATTTGGGGCTAATTCATTGTCTATAACCAACCCATTATCTTTCATGCTGCTTATGAATTTTATTGCTTTACTTGTGTATTCTTCACCTTGATATTCATGATTTAATTGTGCTTGTCTGTCAATATCTCTTCTTCCCAACATATTTATTTCAGTCACTTGCAAAATTTGACCATGATGAAGCCTAGATATGATTTCCCATTCATGTTTTTTTGTATTTTGTTGAATATGTTGATTAATTTCATCTTTAGAATCATTGTTATTATCAATGTATTCTATAGTAGTCCTCCTCTTGACATGCCATGGATTATAATTGAATGAATCCCAATTTGAACTTATTGAATCAAAAGTAAGTCGATATCTCTCTCTATGTCACGAAGTAGATTGTAAAGCAACAACTTTGACCAACAAAAATCAACCCATTTATGTGATTCACGCGAAGGGATGGAGGAACACCTTGGGAATAATCTCATAATAGTTGCCAAAATCCTAACCTCCCATTTGTTATCTCATTTTCTCCTTGGATTATATGTCCAAGATCTAGTGACTTTAATAAATGACACACTTTCCATGGAAAATGGCTTATTATTGTACCCGTAAATGAAAGTTTTTACATTTTCTTCATGGTCATCTTCATCAGTTGTTGTTACGGGTTTGAATACCTCACATGAGACATTTAAATTGACAAATACTATACCGCTCTCTATCAATGGAAGTTGTAACAACATGTGACATGTTTCTTGTGCTTTGATGTCTCTTTCAACGATTGTTTTAGTTAGAAGTCTCTTATAGGATATTCTTTTGCCATTTCATACGGTTTTTAATGTTTGCAATCCACATCAACATTTGATGATAAGTTTCAATCTTTTGCAATCCACATAAACATTTATTGTCTTCTTTTGCTACATACCTTACAATGTACTTGATTACGACATGTTTGGAAAGAACGGGTTCCTAATCTACGATTTCTCTCCACAATTGTAATATGTAGCGATTGTGTGTATTTACTCTATCATCATTTCTCACAAGTTCAAACTTTTATCTCCTATCTACGAGTCTTGATATAGCTTTGATCCCTCGAGATTCAATGGCCATAGTGCATTATACTGCAAAAGATAACAATCCCTTATTAGTTTTCCAATTTAATTATTGAAAATTTTGAACATCTTACCTACAAACTATTCTTCCTCTTTTCTTACATAGGCGTGCACCCTCTCTACACATCGTATGTCATTCTACATAGTTGATAATCTCTTCGTAGTCATGTTTTATATCCACTTGTGTAAGTTGTCTTGTATTTTGAAGACACGGATGTTGTGTAAAATTTTGGTAGACTGTAATTCATAACACATAAGAATATATCATATATTTTCAGAATGTAATAATTTTATATAAAACATAGATTCAATGATAAATGATAAATTACGTGTATATTTCGTTGGTGTGGGTTCTCCCACGGATTCCATACATGGACAATAGAATAAAAGTAATTTTCTACATTTTTTTGTTGAAAAGCTTTAGTCCAATCAAGGTTGTCCATATTTGGTGCCCCTTCTAACCATATGAATCTATGCACATGTGGCGAACCTCTATGTTGTCATTCATATCTAGACCAATAAATTTTAACTTTTATTTATTTTTGCAATATCTCCTTTCGAGAAAAGTGTACGTCGTAGGTGAATGTAGTGTGCCACTATATGAGGATATTCGATGATATTTTGCCTTTTTCAATTTTTTGCTTCTCGTGGATTATCCAGTGGTGTTTCAGGCATTAATGCCTGTAGATCAGGCCAATACATATCAGTTGCATTTAATGTGAAAAAATGGTACGTGATCGAATTTGATGCAACATGTCAGTCAATTCATTGTGACATTTTTCCCAACAAGACCTTATACCCCTTAAGGATGTTTCAAACCGCGTCAAACAATTGACCATATATGAATGGGGCACATTTTCCATATGCTCACATAACTCATTGATGATGATTGGCATATCTTGGAGGCTTTCCTTGACAAACATTGCAGATGGATTTTCTGCATGATGTCTCATGATCATGTTCATCATGTAATACCTGAATCTGTCCCACCCACATTTTACACACACAAATAAAACACAAAAATACTAGGATAATTTGTTTTGGCTTACATTCCTTGATACATGACACCACATGGGATCACTTAGGTTAATATACAACACACGAGATGTTTGATCAACCATGGACCCACATATATAACATGAAACACATGAAGCACATCAAAGCCACTTTTTCCAAAATGACAAAGTAAGACATGATCCCACTACAAAATACTTTTCTTACCGATAGGAACTTACGAGCGAAGCATTTTCGTGGTTACATATTTTTACAATCCTATTTTTATTAATAGACTATTATTATATGAAGGACACTTAACATTTGGCTCTTCATCCCTCTTAAAACTTTCTTTGCATTTTCATCATTTTGTTTAACATTTCACCTATAGAGGTTCCTTTCGAATTTTCTCATTTCTCTTATGGAAATAAATTTATATAACATGATTGTTATTAGGAGCGTTTATAGACACATGCGTGTTCCAATATTTATCTTAAGGATTTGTTTCTAAGATTCATGTTTACTTGGTTTGGAAATATACTTTCATTTCAAGATGGAAAAATTCATGGGAAGAAAAAGGAAGGTTATTAGACAAATAATATACCCATCCGAGTTCTTTTCATAGTATTGTTTGAACACTAAGGGTGCGCCCTTTTTCTTCAAGTTATTACAATTAACCATGTAGGTTAACTAATTAATTTGTATCGTTCTTGCTTCACAATTCATTTGCTCCAATAAGGAATCCATATTTTCACAATCATGTTGCCCATTGAAGGGTACATCTCACCCGTGTTAACATTATAAAGGTTCAACATTGAGTTTAAGTGATGAACCTCACATTTCTCTTTACTTCAATATTCTTTAAAGATTCATTCTTGAAGTTACATTTAATTATAGGTTTCAACAAAAATTCTATTTCTTAAGAGATTTACGGTTTAATGTATTCCCATCTACAACAAGGTTTTTACTATCTTTTACAATTAAACTAGTGTGCTAGATTCTTAACTCACAAGACCATGGACTTAGCCTAAGGATTTCCATTTTCCGGGCTTCATGTTCATTATTTCATTCCTCATATTTGGTTGCTCGATTTAATAGGTTGTTTTAGCACTAGGCAACACTCCTTTATTTCATTCACTTATGAGCACATTAGGCATTTATTTGGTTGACACCGCTCAAGGGCATACGATCTTCGTAGTGATCATTACAAATTTTATTCTTGTTTACCCTTGTTTTAACTACACTTACGCGGTTACTTTGGTCAAGAATTGACATCGATTAAAACAAATGAATTCATATGCTACTTAACTCTACGTCACGGATTCCCGTCACCAAGGAGTGTGATTCCTTTTCTTAAGATTCATTTTATTTTCCTCGGGAAACTCAAAATTTATACACGTATTAAAAGTGGGACGTTCAATAAAATTTATGTGTTTCAAACCCTTCTAAAGAAATATTTACAATCATTGGTAACTATACCTCATAGCTTATACCCATACTACCTACGCTCGGATCTTGGTGGAACTAGACACGGCTAAAAACCTTCCTGCAACCATTGATCTCAGAGTGCAAAATAGAACTTGGTCATAACCTTTAGACTATGAAGGTCTTCCATTCCGATGTAGAAGATGTTTCTGTTTTGGTCACACCTCTACTAATTGTGGGATGGAAAAACACCAACATGAGAAACGTCAGTTGGTGGAAAGATGCCCTCCCGGAACACTTGGTTTTCGGCACAAAAGAGGACCTAAAATCAAATTCAAATCTTTGAGGGTGAATCTGGTTTAGTCCCTAAAACCCCTTTATCGGAAAATCGTATTGCCGACTGCAAGGAAGATGCAACAAATTTATCTCATTTAGTTGTTGATAACAAGGAAAAATCATCTCATGAAAACAATGACGTTGTTTTGGTTGAATGCTTATTCTTGCAACTATGGAAAATACTCCTCCTTCTAACCCTCAATTCATGGAGACATCATCGGGTTGGGTAAGCTGTTTGAAAAAGAAAAAGTTTATTTTAAAGAATGCCACTTCTCGCCTCGATGATTTGTCTCTCTTTTGTTGTTAATTTGTTCTTCATTGTCCATTGTCTTTGCGAACAATGGTTTTGGATCTCTGCTAAGGTCTTTGCGGTCTTTGTTGCAGATGGTTGTTGTTTTTCATTGTTTTTTTGCTGAAATGATCTTTGGGTGTTGGTTCTTTTCTTTGCTGTGATTGTTTTCTCTTTGTTGGGCTTCAATGATTCAATCTTGGCTTTTGAGCCTTTGCATGAGGTATAGTCCCTTTGAAAAACTATTTGCCAATAATAAAAAAACTATACCTCATAGCTTCTTTGACCATCAACATCATGAGAGGTCATGTGATCTATTACATTCATTAGAGCTCGAGTGTTTCTACACTCTACTATAGGACAAAATTTGAGTAATCAAATGTCCTTATCTTCTGAAAGTCTTTGTGCCACTTGAGGTATTCCAAGACTACATGCCCAGTAACACTATTTTTGTGGGAAATTAATGCGTTTGATGCATTAGTTTAATGCATAGGAAAGATGACGCTTAGAACATCCTTTCCTTAGTTAGGTCCCTCAACGAGATAAGACATAGGTGAAAACACCCCAAACTATTCCCACAAGGACTAGATTACACACTAAAGTGTTAAGGACAATACACACCTAAGCATAACAAATTTCCCATGAGGTGATTAGATTTACGACACCTAGAAATGATGGTCACTCTTACCCCACGTATGATAGGGCACTCGAATAGCCATTTCCTTACACAATGTTATTTAAATTCAGGAAATGGTACTTGTAGGACTTGTATGAGATGTAAAACAAGAAGGCGCTTAATGAGATTAGAGTATTTTATTAACATGATCCGATTTTATAGTCTAAAAAGGATCAATTGGGAGGCGATTGTACAATAAGGATTATAAGCTCATTTTTCTATTTTGTTAGTTTTGGTGAGGTAAGATTCTACGGGAGACAAATAAATAATTTACATAGTAAAAGATTAATTTAATCTCTTTATAACATAGGTACAATAATGAGTACAACTTCTCATCCATTTCGACACCATAAAATATAGCCACATCGATATTTTCTTTTCAAAATATACAAAGAACATTTTTTTTGTACAACACCGCATATCATTTTTCTATGGTAATACACATATTACAAGATGAATATGATTTACAACAACAACTCTATAAATACAACAAATCACATCCCGAATTCCTCTTGTTTAGAGTACCTACAACCAATGTAGGGTTAGTCCTAGACTGGTATGGAAATCCCCTACACTCAAGCATAAAATCCATGTATCCATCATTTCAAGCAATCGAAGCAGAAAGTAGAGAGATATAGAGAGAAAGTTAGTTTATTCACACATTCACACTTCCGCATTCTATTGATTTTTTTCTAGTGAAAAGAGTAAGGAAAAGAGAGAGAAAATCTAGGATTCATTTTCTTTTCAAATCACCATATCATAACCACATATGTCTCGTAACTAATTTTCTTTTCATTTCTAACTCATATACATTTGAACCCATTTACAGTTTCAAAACCAGTCAAAATTCCATAGTTACTTCTAGAGAGAGAGAGAAATTCTAAAAATTCATTTTCTTTTCCAATCACTATAAAATAACCACATACATCGTGTATCCAATTTTGGATTTTGTTTCAAACCCATATACATTTTTAACCCATTTACATTATCAAAACCAATCAAAGTTTTCATAATTATTTCTAGAGAGATACATCATAATTTCCTAAAAAACCATTCATACAAGAATTTGATCAATTCATACTCTATGAAGTATAAAAAAGATATCTCCAAGGTTTCACAGTTAGTTAGGAGTGAAATGAAACCCTTAGAAGGTGTGTTTACCTATAATTGCAATTATGTGAAAGATGGCTGAAACGGCTAAAGTGCTTACAAATTGCGCCTTGAAAACACTCATTTTAAGTTAGAACACGAAGTTTGATGATTCCTACTTACTCCCCCATATACAAATAATTCATCATGTCAAATGGAAGTTCATTACAATGAGTTGAGCTCAAGTTAGAAGGGCAACTCTAGGGGCGGTTATCATAATTATATCGACAACTCTTGTTGCACAACGACTAGTGGGCCCCAAAACCCACTTGTAAAACTAGTCTCCGAAAGTGTTTTCATTGAAATGAATGTTGGTTACAATTCTCTTGTTGGTAGTCTAGAGGTAGGTGGCAATGGTTTTCAGTTTCTCTTAAACTAAGCAGCAACCGTAAGCTAGAACCGATCATGTTTTATTAAAATGTGCACGTCACTACAAGTGACTGATAAGCTAAATGGGCTTTGCAACTTGACTTTAAAATACGTAAATGAGTTTAAGCAACTTTGTTAAGGTTCCCCATGGTGTCCTATGTTACTGAGAGATCATGCTATGAGTTTTGGATTTATGGTAGATTTGGGTGTGGCGCTCCATGCGCATGACTCTTGGGTTTGGAATTTAAAAAAAAATCTTTTGGTAGTTTGGTCGAGGTACAATTTCATCATTTGTTGGAATTACATCTCCTACTATTCAAAAATTAATTTCAAAAAGCTGGAAATGATGAAAGTGAAATTTAGTGCATGAGGAAATGGGGAAGACCATAAATTTCACACAAAACTCGTGATAACCAAATTCGACGAGACCGCATCATCTTCAGGTATTATGGTAACAATTTTCGAGAAACCAAAATTCCTCCATTTACATCGATATATCATTTTAAAGCTCCCAATTTTACACAGGTGGGTAGAATGCTCATAAAGCTTGTGGAATTCAGCTTCACGCTTATTTACAGTGACTCCTTATTTGAATTGGTTTCCTCGTTGTTACAAATTATGTTCTTCTATGAATTGATTATGGATCATTGCACGGGGATGGGTGTCCAACTAGTAAGAAGAAGGACGAAGGACATAAAAGAGAGTACCTAGATGCAATTAGATTAATGGCCATAAAAACTATGCATTCTTTTGTGCAAAAGACAGATCACACCACAACACGGAAGATATATGCAAATTTGGAAAAATTTCCTTGTTAGATGAATGCAAAAAGGTATTTTTCCAGATTCCAAGTATGTACTAAATGAAAATAACATGGAGGAGAGAGATATAATCCCCTACCACCATAACAAGACATTGGTAAACCATTTGGACTGAGGAAGGACAACCAAAGTGTTTCACGTAGAGGAAGATTGAAAGATTCAAATCTTACAGAGAACATAAGTGGGATAGTAGGAAAGGCACTCCTAATGTCTTAACCAAAACAACAACACCTTGTAATAAAAGATAAGGAGAAGGAAAAATGAAGTGGTAGCTGACGTCTACCTGAGAATGACACTGTAAAGGTTGACTACACGTAGCACAGGTGGTCAGAAGTAGAAGAAGGAAGATAGATGTAGCTAGACATTATTCCTAAATGAAGCACCTCCTCAATATTCTTCTACAAACGACAAACATAACCACGATAGGCAATAAATCCTTTCAGAGACATTGAACGTGCCTCAGACATAGATATAGATCCAGATCGACCAATTTGTATAAGGTAAAATGAGGAGATATTTGGTTACAAATTTATCTTTGCGTGTAAGGATGATTTATAATGGGACTAGTTTTAGGACAACTATTAAAGATCCCCATTTAGCACAGTTCCCTGTCATGATATGCTTATGCAATTATTAGAGTGCAACACCTTGCACATGCTGCAACCATCTGATTACTGCTAAACTTGCCACGTTAACTTGGGTTTCATCATGGTTAATACCTAAGGTTCTCAAATAAAGTGCTTGTATTATTATGCAAGGAAATGACAAGACTAAAAAGGCATTTAGGATGTGTCGCTCTCTATGTTCTGTTTGATGGGTGAATATACGCCACTTCTGTCCCGATTAACATGTCAAAAAAGTACACCCCCTTACAAATTTATGTTGTCAGGTAGGGCACTACAGAATTGGGGCACTCGACCAAACCGGTGATTCCTATATCGAAATAAATGTTTTATAAATTCATGGAGATGTACTAATTGTTTTAATCATGGTTCTAGGAAATCACATTTTCTATCAGGAAACTAAGTAGCGAATGCCATATCAAGTAATGCTAGTGTCACATACTCATTTATAGGAGATGTTCCTATCCCGACCAATCAATCGGTGCTCGAGGTCCGCATGAGGGTTATTTACCCATGCATGAATTAATTCCACCTCCCTTGGGGCATTAGGTAGTTTAGAGGTCATTCATGTTGTGTGACTAATGATATTTCATTCATCTATCTCCATGGTAAAACTTGCAAGTATAATTTCATTCATGTCGAGAATCAAACTCCAAATGGATAGAGTTTAGCGGTCAAATACATTTTTATCGAGAATGAGGTGGAAGTTCATTTAGAGCATTTTCATGAATCGAACATCTAAATATAACTTTTCATGTTCTATTTTATATTTTAGTACATTGTAAACTCGCTCTCTATTGATTTGTAAAGTTGTAATTTGTTCCATGTTGATCTCTCTTCCAAACAATAATCATTGAAAAATCTTTCAATCTATGTGGAAAAATACTAGAAATTTCTTGTACTTCTTGAGGAAAATTTACTATGTGTCCTTTATATTTATATTGACCTCCAGTTGCATGTGTCACTTGTAGGATTGGGTTGACATGAGCTATCAACATTTTTTCAACTTGAGTTAAGTTTGCAAGTTCCGGCGGTTGTGGCCGGGATCCATATTATTCGATGTTGAAAAATCGGTGATGACCTTTCTCTTGTCGACATCTAGTGCACACAGGTCCTTCAGGTGTTTGAGAAAATTTTATTCCAAGGTAGCATTCTTGACAAATATAACGCATGATCGACGATTTAAGGTTATCAAGACTGTGTTGAAAAATCATTTGGATGGTATTAAAATCTCTCCCAAGTATTCCATTGGGATCAAATATGTTTTGTTCTCTCTCAATTTTGCGAGTCTTGCATTTTCTTCTTCTTCTAGGTTTTATTGTAGGCTCCTCTTATATATCATTGTTTTGCAATCTTCTTCTCGTTGATCATATTGGTTGTAATGTTATCTCCTCTTGCACACTGTTATTCTCTACATTATTTCTAACATCGACATCCATTATATCTTGGGCCATGTTTTACGGTGTCTCAAGCATATTTGTTAGGGTTTCAAGTGGAGATTTGTTTTCCACGGTAAGTTTTATTTTTATTTTAAAATCTATTTTTACTATTTATTATATTAAATGTTATATATAGTATGTGTCGGATAATACTTAATTTTTAAATAAATCACCTATATTAAATGTAAGACATATTTTACATAGATTTATACATTAAGTATATCAAAGCAATACGAATTCAAGTACTTTAAAAATGCAATATTCATATCAATTATACTTAATAATAAAATCATTCAAATATGGAAAACTAAAAAAATTAAGTAGTATTTAATAAGATTAGTATTGGTGATGATGATGACAATGATGATGGTTTTGGTGATGGTGGTGATAATGATGATGAGGATGACGATGAAAAAGATGACAATCACTATGATGACGAAGACAATGGCGCGACACTTTGGTGATGCTCACGACGATGAACACCAATGAACTACGTGGGTAGGGATCCTTATTGTTAATAATATGAGTCTTGAGTCACCAACTTGACAGGTTCTCATCAAGTGAAAATATTTTTATTTTCAAAATTAATTGTTGTAAAAAATTTTAACGTTTATGTAAATGAATTACTTATATACTTTCTATAATATATTTTTAATTAATTATTTGTTAGGGTTTCCAAGTGGAGATTTGTTTGCTACGGTAAGTTTTGTTTTTATTTTAAAATCTATTTTTACTATTTAAATTATATTAAATGTTATATATATTCGGATAATACTTAATTTTTTTGTTTTTCAAATTTCAATGATTTTATTATTAGGTATAATTGATATGAATATTACATTTTTAAAGTACTTGAATTCTTATTGCTTTGATATACTTAATGTATAACTAGCATACCTATCTTAAATAAATCTAAGTAAAATATGCCAAAAGGTATCATTCTCGAGGCGCCTATTCCACCTATGTCTTAAATTTAATATAGGCGCCTCAAATGATACCTCGACATATTTTACATAGATTTATTTAAGATAGGAATGCTAGTTAAATAATAAACTACATGAAATCATGTTAGTGTTAAATTTCTCTATAAATCTCATAAGTTTATGTAGTACCACCCATTTCATTAAGACACTATTAAAGTAGCGAGAAAACAAACTAATCCCAAAATAAAATTTCTATAATTGTCCAAATAGAATACAAAAATAGTGTCCAACAATAGAAAATAGTGGAATATGACTCTAAAACATCTTAATACTTGCTTAACAAATAAAAATACAATACTTTAAGAGATACTAATAGAAAAAGATAAAATTAGTATCGTTCCTTATATGAATTTAGAAGAGTAGAATACCCGTCAAAATTTTACATTAAATTAGAAAAATATAAATTAAAATCGAAAAATGTAAATTAACACCTAACATATACACTAAATTTTTACTTCAAAAATACACGTAATTTATTGATTTTTAAATAATTAATATAAGCTACTCTATTTTTTTAAAGGTACACAACCAAATTATTATTTTTTCAAAAAATTAATATAGTCAATCAGTTCCCAATACCCCCATAGTATGACTTATTCCACTTATGGTCATTTGACACGGAGGGCAAATATCTAAGATATGGAGTTGTCATAATATGCAAAGTGATAACACAACTTGTAAGCTATATAAAATGAAAAATGAAAAGTGCAATCACTATATAAAATTCCATTGAACATAAACACACAATGAAAAGATCAAAGCAAATCCCTTAAAATGGTGATTTGCACATGCATTTCAATATCTTTGTGAAATGATAATTTAGGGTAGGCTTTGACCAAATCTCTTGGTCATTAAAATATTTCAAAATCTTTTAATATGGTGATTTGCACGTGCACTAATCTGCAATGAAATGCTCGATTAAGGTAAAGTTTAGATTAAATATCTTGGTCATTAAAATATTTTAGCAAATCCCTTAAAATTGTGATTTACTCATACGACAATATGCAACAATGTTAATGTAATTAAATTGAAACACTTTCTTATTAGTGAGAAAGGAAATTTGCAATATAATTAATTAACGGAATTTGAAAATTTTTATGATGTAATATTTTTTTGTTTTTAAATAAATATATAATTTAGATAATATTAAATTATACTAGACATTATATTTGTATATTCAAGCATTATATTTATAATAATTATAAGATAAGAGTGATTCATTAGATATTATATTCACAATTTTTTTGTTAATTAAAAAAAAGATTATAAAAGTTTGAATTGATGTAACAAATGATTACGACACTTGCATAATAAAAATCGTCTTAACTTATTATTAGAAATATCATTGAAATAATGATTACTCATAAAAACTATTAAATTAATAAAAAAACTTAATAAACAAAAATACCACAAAAAGACATTATCTAATATTTATAATAATTATTGGAATACAACTGAAATAACTTTACCAATTAGATTGTTCAATAAAAAAATGATTATCATTCCTAATCTTTATTTAGTGGCTATCAAATTTATAAGATGTATTGTTTTTTTTGCCATTTCTTACTTTTATAAAAAGAAAGCACCCAAAAAATATTGAAAAATATTGTGCACTCAAAAAAATTCAATTAAAAAATGATACTATCTTTGATTATATGGTGGAGTTAAAAATATGTCAAATATTTTGAAAATAAATGGTGCACCTAAATGATAAGTTATTAGCATACATAAAAATTACAAGCCATGGGTTTGATTCAATGGTAGACAATAGAAAATAATGAATAATTATTTGGGTGGATTCACAATCATCAAAATCTACATAGCCCCCTGACATATAGACTTTGTGTGATTTAAATCGGTTGTTTAAGTTTTTAACTATGCAAATAGATATTTTATAAGGCAGTGTAGGGTGGTAGTGCATTGTAATGTTGTGAGTTGTTGAACTTCATTGACATTAGTAGCTCACTAGAAGTTTTTCAGCCTTAAACGTTTATTAAACATCAAATACAACAGAACACAAGACAAAAAGTATCCCACCACAAATACAACAGAACACGAGGCAAAAAGTATCCCACCATTTTAACGGAAGAAGATTGTATCTTCCTATTATTAACACGTCAAGAAGTGTGCCAAGTTACTGGATCGTTAACTCCTGTAGTATCTAAAAAACAAGTTCCCCCACCAGAAAGTTCAGAGAAGTTTTTTCTTGTTCTGAGCTGTATTGGTAGCCCAAATAGCTCCAGACGGCCCATAAATAACAACATTACCATCGCCCTGAAGATTGAGCTTGTAGGAAGCAAAGGCTCTGGAGGTTCTACTAGCCCATACAGGTGTGGTCGCCGCATATATCACCAAATTGCCGTCATTCTGCATACTCAACTTGCAGGAGGCGGCGCCGCCTTTTCCATTTGTCCTTGACGCCCACAACACTTTCACCTTGTTTGCATACAAAACCAGGTTGCAGTCGCCTTGCATTACCAACATATATTGAGCGTATTGCAGAGACTCTCCAGCCGCCAGTGATTCCCGCTATTGAGAACAGATTTTGATGAGCAAGGATTTGCAAACGTAAGTAATATTACCAGCGCTACAATGGCGGCTGTAGTTACAGATGATTCTCCCATTATGTTTGATCTGTTAGCGAGGCTAAGCTGCTGATCTGATATAATGGCGATTGAGAATTGCGTGGAGTTTGGGATACATATGTTGGTATTTATGGTCAGTGTGGGCTCGATATGAGAGATAAAGCTAAAGGTTTTTAAATTCACGAAAATACAACTTGGAGGGTATCCAATGCGCTGTCTTTAATGATTAATTATTGTGCGGGAGTTCATTGCACGTTGTAAGATATGGTTCGCCCAAGTTGAAGAGATCTCGACAAATTACGAGTCAAACACGTGAAACGGGTTCACTTGTTCCATCTAGAAGATTCATTCGATATATCCCATTCTTCGAGCCTAATAATGGATAGGATTGGGTTGGGTTGGGTTGGATTGGATTGTTGGGTATTGAATGAAGTCTATGTCTGCCCATGGGTTTGGGGTGGAGAATCATAGTATAGAACACGGGCGGAAAGGAGAAATGGACTCCCGGGGCGTGGCGCCTTTCTTT
This sequence comes from Taxus wallichiana var. yunnanensis, assembly GCA_018340775.1. NCBI lineage: Eukaryota > Viridiplantae > Streptophyta > Pinopsida > Cupressales > Taxaceae > Taxus > Taxus wallichiana. The sequence continues at coordinate 928,308,979 of CM031239.1, read as the reverse complement.
ATTTCAGTCACATTCTTTCAGCGGTGTTGTTCTGTTCTCAGATATACTTACCCATCTCGCTCCCACTTCCTATACTATACATCTCGCTCGCCATCTCGCCTCATCTCAATATTCATTCGAATTCATGTTTGAAACGGGAACTTGAACTCACACTCGTATGGTGGTCCCGTTCTGGGAGATGTATGCAGCACCGATCAAACAGGAGAGGTTGGGGGATGGAGAAATGGCACAGTAGAGCCGGGTGCGACGAATACTACCGAAGCTAGAGGGTTTTGATGGCGGTAGCCGACTATGTAAATACATGGGAAACCCTTCAACCGTGTTCAATTATCAAGGTTTTGTTGAGCATTTGCTTCGTTGTCATGAAGTGTTAACGAGGAAAGCAAGTGATTGGAGCGGAGAGCAAATCATAGGGTTGGTTGGGAAACAATAAGGGAAATGGAATAAAGGAGGCTGTCACACTACTTTATTTAGCTTTGCGCGGGCCCGCCCACTGCCTCTTTCTCTTGATTGGTTACGCACTAAACCTCTTATACGTGAAGTTTAAGAAAATGTTACCTCGTGGGAGAGGATTGGATGATATATATATATAAATGAGGTACAACTTTGACATAAGAGATGCCAACACCACCAAAGAAATGTGGGACAAACTTGATACTATCTTTGAGGAAAAGAATGAGATATCATTCTCCGATTGTAAATTCAATTGCAAAATTTAAAGTTGAAATCCTCAAAATCTGCGCAGAAGCTTTCTACGGAGAATTACAACATTGAGGGCTTTTTATTAGCACATGGAGGAGAAGTGTGAGAAAACTCTCATACCTATTGTGTTGGGAGGTCTTCCACCCTCATTCAAGATGTACGTGACCATACTCAATATCGCAAAACAAAAATCGATTCTCCAAATGTTGGTTAACTTGTTTGATGAGAGGAGTCCATGCAAGATGAAGTAGATGGTGATGATTGCGTACATGCTTTAAATTATAGGGGAAGAACAAACAAAAGTTCAATAAAAGCAATGATCAAATCAGAATGCCCAAGCATCTGCGGAAGCAAACCAAATTTTCCTATTTGCTATAAGGGGCATATCATCAAGAATTGACAAGTATAATGGGTTGGAAAACAAATCAAACAACTCTAATATCAACCAACAATAATAGTCCAACAACAATAAGTAGTCATAAATATTTCTCTCGAACGATGGGTCCCGTAGTTGGACTCGAAAGGTCGAGATTTAATGTTTCAAATGCAATGTATCTAGAATCTCATCTTTCAAACAATAAGTAGTCTTCTAAACAATTGTCCCGTAGATACAATAAGAATTAGAAGAAGAAGCACAACTCATGGCAACATAGCCAATTAGGAAAATGATGATCACTCCAATGAAGATCAAAATATTGGCTATAAAAATAGTGGATGAATTAACCTACCACAGTTCCATCTAGTATGTAGACTCATGTATAACTAGGCATATGATAGGATGCAAGGATTAGTTCACCACACTAAGTCCATCTAAAAATAAGTTTCCTTGGGAATGACACTTCTATAAAGTTCAAGGAGCTAATGAAATAAAGTTGCCTCTTGACAATAGAAATTGTGCACTCACAAATTTCCTTTATGTTCCAGGATTAACCAAGAATATTCATTGATTCATTCAGTTATCAGATCACAATCTTAGATTTGAGTTTGACTACAAAAGTGGAAAGAAGACGTGCCTCAATTGAGATAGAAAATAAATCCAAAATTATTGTGCGGGCATCAAGCATCAATAAGATGCTTCAAATAGATTTTGTGCCACATGATAATCAAGCACTCATTTCTAAGGACAACAATTCTACAAATATTTGATATATTTGAGTTTATTGTTTATTGATCCATTGTTGTTTTTCCTATACGATCCTACACATTTCTCCTACATAGTATCAAAGCTTGAGGATTCATGTGTTGAGTATACCTATTTTTGTAGGTTCAAAATGTGTTTGGGTTTTAGAAGTAGGATTTGCATTCTGCTTTGAATTTTAGTTGTGGGTTACTAAGGGTTTACCTAGAAAGAGTTGTATTATAGAGGTTGGTTTGGATTTTGTTGAAGAGATCTTGTTTAGTAGCTCGAAGATCTCTGCAAAATAGGCTTGTGCTTGTTCTTCCTAGCTCGAATCTTTTTCCCTCTTCTATTCTCAACCCTCATGCTTGGCCTCTGTTACTTGTAATCGGGCACATGACCGAACTAGGATTTAAAAAATAAAAATAAAATCAACCAATCCAATTTTCAATATCCCAATAGTATGTTTTACATTACTTTATTCCACCTCATTGTCATAACAACATATAATACAATCATTAGATTAATAGATATGTATACAACATTTTAATTATGCCGAGAGACATCCTACATTGGCAATAGGGTGTGTAATGGCGCGAGTTGTTCATTTTTACGACCGACTTATAAAAATTTAAACATTAAATAATAATTAAAGCATTACAATTGCCGACTTAAAAAACTAAAGATTAAATAATAATATATGTATATATCTAAGATATTAGTGAGGAATAGAAAGTAGTTTTCCAAACTTTGGTTTCATTTTCAAAATTAAGTGAGGTAGCTTTTTTACTATTTATTATAACAAATCATTAGGATTTTATTTTCAAATTAGATGCCATAATGTTTTATATGTTATGTATTTATTACATTCAATGTTTTATATATTATGTGTCAAGTGTGGCAACTTTAAATATAGTATGTTTGAAATATTATTTTAAAAATTAAGTGCGGTAACTTTTTTCACTATTTATTACAACAAATATAAATACATTTGATGTGTGGTAAATTTTTCACTATTTATTATAACAATTCATTCATAATAAATAAATTTAATATTTGTATAGGAAATTAAGTGGGGTAACTTTTTTTTTACTATTTATTATAATATATTATGAATTTATTACATTAAATGTTTTATATAGTAGCATACATATTTATATAAATATATGTAAAATATACCAGAGGTATAGTTCGCAAGGCGCCTATTCCACTTATGTCACAAATCTAAAATGGGCACCTTGTGAACTATACCTCTCGACATATTTTACATACATACATTTATATAAACGTTTTGATTAGTTTATATACATGTATGTATGTAAAATATGTTGAGAGGTATAGTTCACAAGGTGCCTATTTTAGATGTGTGATATAAGTGGAATATGTACCTTGGGAACTATACCTCTCGACATATTTTACATATATTTATATAATATATGTATGCTAGTAGCATCCACGGGAGTTGCATTATACATAAAATGATACAAAAGAAAAGTCGGGAAAAGAAGGTGGGCATTTAGTTCGTGCATTTAATAATCTTTTCTAATATTCATTTCGATAAAAATGTCACAAACAACAACTAAAATGAGAAAATGTTAACAATTAATCCTTTTAGACTCAAATATCTTACTGAGGACATCATAAATGCATTTAAAGAGGGAACCATCTCTCTTAAGAGAATAAGTATGGGTAATAAACATTCTATGTCTGTAATACACAAAGTTCTTATAGATTTTATTAGTAACCATAATATCTTGTTCAAAAAATAAATCATTATTTCATATGAATCAAAATGCGAATGTATGTATCACATGAAATGACAAAATCATAGAATGAAATGTGTGTTACATGGGGACATTATTTATATTCCAAGGATGAAGTCTTTCTTTCCCTGCATTCCATTTTGAAAGTAGTTTTCCTTCTTCATCCTTTCAAAACGTTGAAATGTAAATGGCGGAAATATTCTTAGACTTTGCAATGACTTTACTCGAGAGATAGCCACAAATGTTAAGCCCATTGTTCGCTTTGTTCAATATCAACTTTAGCCTTGGAAAGAGTCAAACCTTGGGATTTATGTATTGTCGATGCCCATGCCCATGCCAACCGTAAGGATAATTGTGTGTGCGTCCCCTCTGTATTGGTGTAAGTTGGATGGTGCATGGAGTTTTATTTTCAAATGGTATTCCAAAGTAACTATCAAATTCAATCATTACATATGTTAGTGGTTTTGGTGGACCACTACCAAGTGTGTATATTATGCTTCGAATATATCCCAGAGCTCCATTTACAAGACCTGCTTCTATCCAAAGATTGGATGTTAACATCACCCTTGCATCATTAGAAATTAATAATTCAACATCAAGTTCATCATTCGGACCTCCTGTCAGTGTGTTGGCGGTACTTGTTGTAGTTGCAATGCTACGTGCAACAGGTCTTTTCAATGAATGCAATTTTTTGTTGTTGTGGTTATTCACGTTACTCTTTTTCACGACCAAGTGAATATTATTATCGAATTCTTCATTGATATCTTTGTCTAATGCAACATTTTTCTACTCATTAACAACATCCAATCATCCAATGTCGGATTCACATCTCTGAGATTAGTTATAAGTTGTCGAAATTTGTTTTAGTCTTCGCTTTCTCCTTCTTGTCTAAATACCTTATCTAGTGTAATAAATGTTGTGAATGCTTTCCATAACAACTTTGCACATCTATTACTATCATATGGTGGTTTTTGTAATAGGAGGAAGTTGCCCCAATTCTCCTACCAAAATCATAGAAACACCACCAAAACTAATGTTTGTTTTTCAGGGAATGTTTGACAAAGTCGGGAGTCTATATTTTCTAGAAAACTTTGTCGATGAAGCTCATTTCATCAATCAATATATATTTTATGTGGCATATATCTTGTTGGAATGTTGTAAGTCTTGATCCTTCTAATTATGTAAAATATGTAATAGGGATTTGAAGTTGTGAATGGATTATTGAGGCACCAATATTAAATGTTGCAACTCCTATTGGTGTAAGTAATAGAAGAGGAGAACGTTCTAGGAATGATGCATCAAAAAGTGCTTGACGAATTGTACCAATCACATAGGATTTTCCAATTCTTGTTGTTCCTTGAACTATCATGAGTAATGGCATGTTATTTTGATGTCGATTATAATGTGTCAGTATTATATCAAGTGTTTATTTTTGTTTAGCACCCAAGGTGTCATAATTGAAATTTGGGGCTAATTCATTGTCTATAACCAACCCATTATCTTTCATGATGCTTATGAATTTTATTGCTTTACTTGTGTATTCTTCACCTTGATATTCATGATTTAATTGTGCTTCTCTCAATATCTCTTCTTCCCAACATATTTATTTCAGTCACTTGCAAAATTTGACCACGTTGAAGCCTAGATATGATTTCCCATTCATGTTTTTTTTTTGTATTTTGTTGAATATGTCGATTAACTTCATCTTGAGAATCATTGTTATTATCAATGTATTCTATAGTAGTCCTCCTCTTGACATGCAATGGATTATAATTTAATGAATCCCACTTTGAACATATTTAATCAAAACTAAGTCGATATCTCTCTCTATGTCACGAAGCGATTGTAAAGCAACAACTTTGACCAACAAAAATTAACCCATTTATGTGATTCATGCAAAGGGATGGAGGAACACCTTGGGAATAATCTCATAATAGTTGCCAAAATCCTAACCTCCCATTTGTTATCTCATTTTCTCCTTGGATTATATGTCCAAGATCTAGTGACTTTAATAAATGACACACTTTCCATGGAAAATGGCTTATTATTGTGCAGTAAATGAAAGTTTTTACATTTTCTTCATGGTCATCTTCATCGCTTGTTGTTACGGGTTTGAATACCTCACATGAGACATTTAAATTGAAAAATACTATACTTGCTCTCTATCAATGGAAGTTGTAACAACATGTGACATGTTTCTTGTGCGCCAATGTCTCTTTCAACAATTGTTTTAGTTAGAAGTCTCTTATAGGATATTACTTTGCCATTTCATCTGGGTTTTCAATGTTTGTAATCCACATCAACATTTGATGATAAGTTTCAATCTTTTTGCAATCCACAAAACATTTATTCTCTTCTTTTGCTACATACCTTACAATGTACTTGATTACGACATGCTTGGAAAGAACAGTTGCTAATCTACATTTTCTCTCCACAATTGTAATATGTAGCGATTGTGTGTATTTACTCTATCATCATTTCTCACAGGTTCAAACTTTTTATCTCCTGTCTTCGAGTCTTGATATAACTTTGATCCCTCGAGATTCAATGGCCATGGTGCATTATACCTGCAAAAGATAATAATCCATTATTAGTTCTTCCAATTTAATTATTGAAAATTTTGAACATCTTACCTACAAACTATTCTTCCTCTTTTCTTACATAGGCGTGCACCCTCTCTACACATCGTATGTCGTTCTACATAGTTCATAATCTCTTCGTAGTCACGTTCTATATCCACTTGTGTAAGTTGTCTCGTATTTTGAAGACACGGATGTTGTGTAAAATTTTGGTAGACCTGTAATTCATAACACATAAGAATATATCATATATTTTCAGAATGTAATAATTTTATATAAAACATAGATTCAATGAGAAATGATAAATTACGTGTATATTTCGTTGGTGTGGGTTCTCCCACGGATTCCATACATGGACAATAGAATAAAAGTAATTTTCTACATTTTTTTGTTGAAAAGCTTTAGTCCAATCAAGGTTGTCCATATTTGGTGCCCCTTCTAACCATATGAATCTATGCACATGTGGCGAACCTCTATGTTGTCATTCATATCTAGACCAATAAATTTTAACTTTTATTTATTTTTGCAATATCTCCTTTTAGAAAAGTGTACGTCTTAGGTGAATGTAGTGTGCCACTATATGAGGATATTCGATGATATTTTGCCTTTTTCAATTTTTTTGCTTCTCGTGGATTATCCGGTGGTGTTTCAGGGCATTAATGCCTCGTAGATCGTGCCAATACATATCGGTTGCACTTAATGTGAAAAAATGGTAGGTGATCCAATTTGATGCAACATGTCAATCAATTCATTGTGACATTTTTCCCAACAAGACCTTATACCCCTTAAGGATGTTTCAAACCGCGTCAAACAATTGACCATATATGAATGGGGCACATTTTCCATATGCTCACATAACTCATTGATGATGATTGGCATATCTTGGAGGCTTTCCTTGACAAACATTGCGAGATGGATTTTTCGCATGATGTCTCATGATCATGTTCATCATGTAATACCGAAATTTCACACCCACATTTTACACACACAAATAAAACACAAAAATACTAGGATAATTTGTTTTGGCTTACATTCCTTGATACATGACACCACATGGGATCACTTAGGTTAATATACAACACACGAGATGTTTGATCAACCATGGACCCACATATATAACATGAAACACATGATGCACATCAAAGCCAATTTTTCCAAAATGACAAAGTAAGACATGATCCCACTACAAAATACACTTACCGATAGGAACTTACGTAACGAAGCATTTTCGTAGTTACATATTTATTACAATCCTATTTTTATTAATAGACTATTATTATATGAAGGACACTTAACATGTGGCTCTTCATCCCTCTTAAAACTTTGCTGCATTTTCATCATTTTGATTAACATTTCACCTATAGAGGTTCCTTTCGAATTTTCTCATTTCTCTTATGGAAATAAATTTATATAACATGATTGTTATTAGGAACGTTTATAGACACATGCGTGTTCCAATATTTATCTTAAGGATTTGTTTCTAAGATTCATGTTTACTTGGTTTGGAAATATACTTTCATTTCAAGATGGAAAAATTCATGGGAAGAAAAAGGAAGGTTATTAGACAAATAATATACCCATCCCGAGTTCTTTTCATAGTATTATTTGAACACTAAGGGTACGCTCTTTTTCTTCAAGTTATTACAACTAACCATGTAGGTTAACTAATTAATTTGTATTGTTCTTGCTTCACAATTCATTTTCTCCAATAAGGAATCCATATTTTCACAATCATGTTGCCCATTGAAGGGTACATCTCACCCGTGTTAACATTATAAAGGTTCAACATTGAGTTTAAGTGATGAACCTCACATTTCTCTTTAATTCAATATTCTTTAAAGATTCATTCTTGAAGTTACATTTAATTATAGGTTTCAACCAAAAATTCTATTTCTTAAGAGATTTACGGTTTAATGTATTCCCATCAACAACCAAGGTTTTTACTATCTTTTACAATTAAACTAGGGTGCAATATTCTTAACTCACAAGACCATGGACTTAGCCTAAGGATTTCCATTTTCCAGGCTTCATGTTCATTATTTCATTAACATCATTGTTTAACCATGTTTACACATACAAGGCATGTGTTCATGCCTCATATTTGGTTCCTCGATTTAATAGGTTGTTTTAGCACTAGGCAACACTCCTTTATTTCATTCACTTATGAGCACATTAGGCATTTATTTGGTTGACACCGCTCAAGGGCATACGATCTTCGTAGTGATCATTACAAATTTTATTCTTGTTTACCCTTGTTTTAACTACACTTATGCGGTTACTTTGGTCAAGAATTGACATCGCTTAAAACAAATGAATTCATATGCTACTTAACTCTACACATACGGATTCCCGTCACCAGGGAATTGATTCCTTTTCTTAAGATTCATTTTATTTTCCTTAGGAAACTCAACATTTATAGACGTATTAAAAGTGGGATGTTCAATAAAATTTATGTGTTTCAAACCCTTCTAAAGCAATATTTACAATCATTGGTAACTATACCTCATAGCTTCTTTGACCATCAACATCATGAGAGGTCATGCGATCTATTACATTCATTAGAGCTCGAGTGTTTCTACACTCTACTATAGGACAAAATTTGAGTAATCAAATGTTCTTATCTTACAAAGTCTTTGTGCCACTTGAGGTATTCCAAGACTACATGCCCATGTAACACTGTTATCTGTGGGAAATTAACATGTTTGATGCATTAGTTTAATGCATAGGAAAGATGACGCTTAGAATATCCTTTCCTTAGTTAGGTCCCTCAACGAGATAAGACATAGGTGAAAACACCCCAAACTATTCCCACAAGGACTAGATTACACACTAAAGTGTTAAGGACAATACACACCTAAGCATTACAAATTTCCCATGAGGTGATTAGATTTACGACACCTAGAAATGATGGTCACTCTTACCCCACGTATGATAGGGCACTCTTAATAGCCATTGCCTTACACAAGGTTATTTAAATTCAGGAAATGGTACTTGTAGGACTTGTATGAGATGTAAAACAAGAAGGCGCTTAATGAGATTAGAGTATTTTATTAACATGATCCGATTTTATAGTCTAAAAAAGGATCAATTGGGAGGAGATAGTACAATAAGGATTATAAGCTCATTTTTCTATTTTGTTAGTTTGACTGAGGTAAGATTCTACCTAACATTGTGGGTATTAGGGAGACAAATAAATAATTTACATAGTAAAAGATTAATTTAATCTCTTTATAACATAGGTACAATAATGAGTACACCTTCTCATCCATTTTAAACCTTTGTAAAATATAGCCACATCGATATTTTCTTTTCAAAATATACAAAGAACATTTTTTTGTACAACACCGCATATCATTTTTCTATGGTGATACACATATTACAAGATGAATATGATTTACAACAACAACTCTATAAATACAACAAATCACATCCGAATTCCTCTTGTTTAGAGTACCTACAACCAATGTAGGGTTAGTCTAGGACTCGGTATGGAAATCCCCTACACTCAAGCATAAAATCCATGTATCCATCATTTCAAGCAATCGAAGGAAAGTAGAGAGATATAGAGAGAGAAAGTTAGTTTATTCACACATTCACACTTCCGCATTCTATTGATTTTTTTCTAGTGAAAAGAGTAAGGAAAAGAGAGAGAAAATCTAGGATTCATTTTCTTTTCAAATCACCATATCATAACCACATATGTCTCGTAACTAATTTTCTTTTCATTTCTAACTCATATACATTTGAACCCATTTACAGTTTCAAAACCGGTCAAAATTCCATAGTTACTTCTAGAGAGAGAGAGAAATTCTAAAAATTCATTTTCTTTTCCATTCACTATAAAATAACCACATACATCATGTATCCAATTTTCCATTTTGTTTCAAACCCATATACATTTTTAACCCATTTACATTATCAAAACCAATCAAAGTTTTCATAATTATTTCTAGAGAGATACATCATAATTTTCTAAAAAACCATTCATACAAGAATTTGATCAATTCATACTCTATGAAGTATAAAAAGATATCTCCAAGGTTTCCATGTTAGTTAGGAGTGAAATGAAACCCTTAGAAGGTGTGTTTATCTATAATTGCAATTATGTGAAAGATGGTTGAAACGGCTAAAGTGCTTACAAATGCGCCTTGAAAACACTCATTTTAAGTTAGAACACTAGGTTTGATGATTCCTACTTACTCCCCCATATATAAATAATTCATCATGTCTGATGGAAGTTGATTACAATAAGTAGAGCTCAAGTTACAAGGGAAACTCTAGGGCGGTTATCATAATTATATCGACAACTCTTGTTGCTTCCACTAGTGGACCCCAAAACCCACTTGAAAAACTAGTCACCAAAGGTGTTTTCATTGAGATGAAGTTTGGTTACAATTATCTTGTTGGCAGTCTAGAGATAGGTGGCATTGGTTTTCATCTTCTCTCAAACTAAACGACAAGCCCGTAAGTGGAACCGATCATGTTTTATTAAAATGTGCACGTCACTACAAATAGGAAAGTTTCATGTTCTTTTCACTTCATATTGCATGACTCACAAGTAAAATGAGCTGTTTAGGAATCGCATAAGCCAAGTTCCCCACTGGTGTCTATCCCTCCCTCTCTACTCACATTTTGGATTTATGGTAGATTTGGGTATCCTTGTCCCATGCGATATCTACTCCACCGCCTATTTGGAATTAAAAACTTTTTGGATCCACGTGAACATGAAAGAACGAGGAGATCATCATTTGAGGGGAAAAGATCACATCTCCTACGGATTCAAAAATTAATTTCAAAAAGTTGGAAATGTTTTAATGAAAGTTCTAGTTAGAATCATATCAAATAGAGTAGATAATTCACACAAAACTCATTTGGTGAATTTTATTCTCGATATTCTTCGGAAGCATGTGATGGATTGATAGTTTCGAGAAACTATGATTCCTCCTCATTTAGGATCGAGAATATCAGATAGATTAACGAACTATTTTATTTATTTAGAATAAATCTACAAATTAACAGTGATAACTACACTTGGTTATTTACAAAGTGACTCCTTTTTGAATATGGTTTAGTTGTTATTCCTAGATACACTTAAAATAGAATTGATTTCCTTAAAATTCGGGAAAGATTTCTTAGTAAGAATAGAAGTTATATATATGTTTTAGATTTATTCCACGTAGTTAGAATTTGATTAATGGCCATGATTATATTTACATTTTATTTTGTAAGACATGATCACGGGACCTCGGGACACGAGAATATATATTTGAGCGATCATGCCTGGACCAAAATTTCCTTGTTAATTGACATAGACCAAAATATCTAAATGAAAGTATAACATAGAGGAGATTTACAATATCAATTCTCTATTAAGAAGGTTAAACATAGAAGGCGACCCCAAGCACACATGTTTTGGTCAGGACCAACCAAATTACGTATTGCCCTAGGTAAACACTCACATGTTAGAAGGGTTCGAAGAGAACAAACCTTTGGTATGTGATCCTTTGGTAGATTTATTCCACGTAGCAGGAGACACTCTCATATTTACATAGATATAGATATATCTACAGGATTTTGTATGACAATCACGAATGCCTGAGATATTATGAGAAAATCACATATATTTGGTCCTCAATCATGCCTCAGCGAGAAAGCATACGATTATTGGATACTAGGGATTAGAACTTGATTTCGTATGACCATAAAGTATTCCGATCAACCAGAGTCTATGGTTGTGATCCACGATCCCACTGACCCCAGCGAGTCCAAAGTCATTAGATATAGACGTTGGCTTACACACACTAGTATTCCAATCCACTCCACTTCCACCCATCATCACGAACAATTGTCCTTACTAGATATAACACTCACATGAGCTAGAGAAGGGTTCGAACTAGGAGAGAATCGTCCATAGAGTCAATTGTCCTTTCACCATCCACCCTATGACCTTAGTACGGAGAAATACGAAACTACCCGAGTCATTTTCCACGTATTCCACAACCCATAGATCGAATCATGCCACAGCTCGATATTGATTGGAGCCTTGACGTCATCCTTGCCGATCGATCTATCACACCGAGTCCAAGTTAGAAGGGCCTTCTTTGCCTTAGATTCACAAATTCCACTAGTGCGTGTCGAAGACATTAGACTACCTAACTAGTTTATGCGAATCCAACACATATTCTACCCCCATATCTTGTCTCAAGCACGACCTCGAGAGAGGTCGGGCACGCGGAAGAGTCACTTGTAGATTCTCACGCCTTTGCCCGCCGCTTTTCCTACAGCGTCTGGCGGGTGAACCCGACGTGAAACAAACAAAATTAGTGAAGCTGACGTAAACTTCCTACTTTCTCATTCGGAGTCATAATATCACGTGTCCTTTCACAAATCACCTTTGCTCCTTCCCATTATTCTGCGGGTATTCATATACCCCCGAATATGTGGGATTCGATGCATGGCGGACCCCTCTTAGGTCTCGAGGCATACTATGCCTGCAGAGCAGCAATCATCACCCTCGCTCTAGTATGGGGGCGACAACTATTTAACTAATCGAGTTGTCAACACAAACCCCAAGAATTAGATATAATTCGTCTTTTCAAAGCGAGGAGTTAGATCAACCCCCTCGAACGCAAAAAAAAAGCCTTCGAGTTCAAACAATATGACGTTTATCGGAGAAACAGTTCGTCTCCTCAAATACTACTCAGACCACAAATTAGTAGGCAATCAGATCCATACCCGGTGTTAGATGATGGACAATCAATACATTATCCTAAGAGTGAACAACGCTCCCGAGGTATGTACCCGCCTATAGGAGGTCTACAAATACAACCCGAGATCTCTTTTCAAGAAAATACCTCTATGCCACTGCATATAGGAAATACTCTCGGAGAAACTTGGCAAGATAGCGATTAGTTTATGACAGGATATCATGTACCTATACAACACCAGGGTATACAAAAACGCCGCTCAGGCAAAGCACCGTGACTTCACCAAATGAAGTCATTTCAACGTTAGTAGAAAAAGTGAGAGGGTTAAAACTGGCTCAAGCAAGTCAAAATTCTCCGTTCATACAAGCAGGAAGTTCCAATCCTCCATACCACTCTGGCCAAGTAGATCTCCTCACAGGAGTAGGCACGTTAGGCATGCCGCCTCACTATCCACAACAAACGCCAACAAGGCCCATCATCTCTAACACTATTCCTCCCGGTCCAGTATCAAACAATCCATTCCTTGACAATACCCCGTCATACTTAAACATGTACTCCAAATCACCACAAGGAGATATGTTCTCCTCTCTCAAGCATGTTTTCTCAAAGCGCGGGGACTTCCTTATGCCCCTATTAACGCATACTACTGCACCGTATCAACAACCTATCCCACCACCACTCCTCAAAGCAACCACCATCAATGGTGAAAGCTATGCGATAGGGACTTATTGAGAATATCTAAAGGAACCCTTAGACTTCACCATACGAAGTGTCATGCTTCTAAGACCTATTCTGGTTTACCCAAGTTCAAGGGTGAGGAGATCCAAACGCACATATCAAAGCTTACGCTCTACCATACGAGAATTACTCCCTTGGGATGGGGTTGTTCTAAAATATTTCCCAAAACCTTGGAAGGCATTGCTCTCGACTGGTATTACAGGATACCTGAAGCCTCCATCCATTCATTTAAACAACTCGTGTCAGAGTTCATCAAGGCATTCGACATGAACAAATTGTTGAGAATAGGAATCAGGGAATTCTTGCACATCAAACAAGAACACAATGAGTCTGTCGCCCATTTCATCCAAAGGTGGCGTACAGTCCTTTATTCCTCGGCAAGTGCTCCAAACATGGATCAGATGGAACTATGCGATTTATTCCTTCATTCTCTCAGCAAGGAGGTGAAGGAAGAAGTCCAGAAGTTCCCACTAAGAACTTACGATGAAGTACTTGAGAGCGCTCTTCGAATAGACCAAGCAGCGATAGATAGTGGTCGTAAGACATATGGAACAAACGGGAGGTTAATCACCTCCACTCAGAACACTACAACTATCACAAATATCAATCAAGGACCCAAAATCCTTAATAAAAATGGTAGGGTAACAACGGATGGAGTAGAGAAAACAGCCCGAAAAGGGTAAATGTTAATAATTAATGCACAAACAAACAACCAACGAAACAACAACTTTACCCCGCACATCAATACGGTGGATTTTAAATATGCACAACAATAACAACAACGGTGAAATGCTCATAGAAGCATTAGGTGAGCCAAAACTCATTTGGTTATCAAAACCAAAGTCAAAACAAGAAACAACAATTCCAAAACTTTAATCCTAATAGCAGAGTTTGATCGAATTTTAGGCACTGATACACACCTAACCAACAAAATAGAATTACAATCCCAATTCTTATTGTGGTTTCCACGTCGAGGGTCGCGATACTTAGAATGTGTGTCGTGTTTATAATAAATTTATGCAACGCTTGCAGGAAGAACAAAGACATTTCTTCTCCATTTGATTTTGGTAGATCCCGATCTCATCATCACCAAATACGCTCGTAGGCGCTATGTTTCCCCTCGAGAATGCCCCTCGAAGATCTTTAACGATCCGCTCCCAAATCATGATAGCAATAGGCTGAATTTTATATTGGAGCAAACAAAGGTGCAAACGGGAACCCAATGATCATGAAGCCTCGACTTCATTAAATCCATGAAGGCAATCACTTCACATTAAGTCAACCGAGACCTAAGATAGTCGGTTTGGTGAATTAGGAAGGTATACTATGAAGCTATAACAAGAAACGCGAGAATATTTCTCTCAACCAAGCTCAAGTCAGCGCGAAACAGATAAGAGTCAAAGAAATAGTAGAAAAACACGTAGGTGCACATGATTTAATTCCAATGACCTAACAAAGACCTTCTCGCACATCTCATTTTTAGATTTACTAAAGAATTCTCCTCCTCACAACGGAGTTGCTCTTTTAGAAGCATTAGGTCTAGTCATCTAATTAACATCACTCCACCTCTGAAACACAAGTAAATCACGTAGATTTTGATATCCACCCTAGGGCAGCTGCGAAAGGATGTTGAATTCATATTCGAAATAAGTAAAATGCCCAATGTTCTTGAGATCATATGTCGAGGTGATAGGATATTTACACTTACAAGTATGGGTTTATAATAACTACGAAAAGCAGTGATGATTGATGATGGGGCCGCGATTAACATAGTCCCTTTCTCTTTCCTCCAAAAACTTGGATATGGGGAATCTCCACTACTCGAAATACATTGAGAGGCTAAATGATAGCCTTAAAGCCACTTGATAGGAACTATAATTCTTACTTCACCTTAGGGCCTAAAACAATCCCATTGAGTTTTATATTATGATCGGGAAACTAATTATAATATGATACTCGGTGACCATGGATACACCGAATGAAGGCAAAATTCTACATTATTTAACAGAAGTAAGATTCTTGCATCTAGGAAGGTATTTCAAGTAGCCAGAAGGCAATCCGAAACCTTTCGATTTGCACCTAGCTGATTTAAAGAAAAGATTAAATTTAAGCAAGGCATTTGAACTTCAACAAACCAACTTAATAAACCCATTGAAAAACCAATTCAATAGTAACTTGACATCACGTTTTACTCCAAGTAATGAGTTAGAAGATACCCGAGTTCACGGTGTCCATTCGTGATGAGCCATTGATAAAAATAATGAAAAATCCCTTTCAAGTGGAAGTGAATCTACCACCCCAGACCACGTCGATAATAATATGGCCACTTTGGAATACTTAAACGCCTATGCGGCATTACATCTCTCCTATCATATGCTAGATTTATCTTTAATTCCACATTCATCTTCCTATTTCGGGAATCCCATGATGGATTTCCCCTCACAAATGGAACCTAGCATATACGCAGTAGACAATGGGGAGGGTTTGGATTTACCTCCAGCACCACCTGAGTTCGAAGAGGGTAACGCCTCTTTGATCGAAGAAACAATCGATGTCAACATCGGGACAGAAGATGAACCGAGAATATTGAAATTAGGATCATCCTTAACCCCAGAAGAAGTGGAAATACATACTCAGATTACGAAAGAACATCATAAGGCGTTTGCATTTAATTATAAGGAGATGACAAGAGTCACGCCCCACATTACGGTGCACAACCTCGTCACTAAATGGGATGCAAAGCCAATTAAACAAAAATCAAGACCCATGAAGCCCAAAGTAGCTCTCATGGTAAAGAGGAGGTAATAAAACTCCTCCGGGTAGGGTTCATCAAACCAGTCGACTACTCCCAATGGGTATCTAATATCGTCCCGTTCTCAAGAAGAATGGAAAGATACGCATCCGCATAGATTTTCGAGATATCAACAAAGCGTGTCCTAGAAGCGACTTCCCATTACCATCCATAGGCGTTATTGTTGATGCAACAACTGGTTTTGAACTTTTGTCTCTCATGGATGGATTCTCGAGATACAATCAAATCGAATATCTAAAAGCAAGATCAAGCTAAAACCACATTTATAACTCCTTGGGAACCTATTGCTCTATTTGTTATGCCATTCGGTCTCAAAACGGCCACAGCGTACCATGACCATGACATACATATTTCACGATCTAATTCATAAAATCATGGAATCTTACGTAGATGCCTTATCAAGCTAAAGCAAGAAGCGTTGTGACCATCGAAGTACTCCGCGTCATTCTTTCACGTCTAATAGAATACGGAGTCACACTAAACCCAGAGAAATGTGTCTTTGGTGTAACGGGAGGGAAGCTCTTAGGTTATATCATATCGTCACGAGGGATAGATGTTGACCCAACCAAAATTCGGGTTGTCCTCGAAATGGTTCCACCTTCAAATGAATCTGGAATCAGATCATTTCTCGGAAAAGCTGGGTGCAATCCGAAGATTTATCCCGGACTTAAGCTTCGCCGTTCATCCAATCAACAATTTACTCAAGAAAGACTATAGCATTGATTGGACTGAAGATTGCAATGAAGCTTTTGATGCAGTTAAGCGTTTCCTTTTATCACCACCTACGCTAATGCCACCTAAGCTAGATCACCCGTTAATTCTATATTCACGAGCTACCAATGTCTCACTGGCCTGTATGTTGGCCCAAGAAGACGATAACAAGAGAGAACGTGCGATTTATTTCATTAGCCGAATGTTGCTCGACTATGAAACACGCTATACACAGGAAGAACGAGAATGCCTTGCCATAGTCTTTGCTACTAAATGCCTAAGACATTATATGTTGAATCAAGAAACGAAGGTCATGGTAAAAACGGACCATCTACGGACTTTCCTCACACAAGGGTCATTGTCTAAAAAGGCTGGACATTTTATAACCTTAATGGGAGAATTCGAATTAACGTTTGTAAACCAGAAGTCAGTTAAGGGACAAATCATCGCGGATTGGTTAGCTGACAACCCATTAGACGGAGGCGGTCTAGTAGATTTAGATTTTCCAGATGAATGCGTATACTACATCGAAACCCGACCCGCTATCTCTGAGTGTCCTTGGTACACTGATATCATTAACTATATCATGGACCATACGTACCGGAGGCAGTTACACCGCAACAAAGAAGGCGGTTACGCATAACCGTAGCTAAATACGTCATTATAGAGAGTAGGTGCTCTATGAAAAGCATTCGATGGAATGTTCTAAGGTGTGTCGACACGAAAGAATCCAAGAGGATTCTACATGAATCTCACGGTATATGTGGAGGCCACTTCGGTGGCCATGCCACCGCTCGAAAAATACATCGAATGGGCTATTTCGCCCACTCTGAGAACGTGACGCGATAGAGTTTGCATGCGAGTGTCATAAGTGCAAGAATTCTCTCATGAGATCCACATGCCAAGGCCAAGCTTTCAACCAATCGCTACTCCATGGCCCTTTTCTACATGGGGTCTAGAATTAATAGGGAAATTCTCTCCCTCATCCATAGACGGCCATAATTTTATAATCACGGCCCTTCGAATATTTTACCAAATGGGTGGAGGCCATGCCTCTTACTACTATACAGGTCGTAATCGCCAAGTTCATTTTGAACCAAATCATTTACGAGTACGGTATCCCGCAAATCATTATCTCGATAATGGAACTTCTTTAAAAATGAATAAGTTCGCGAATCGTGTAGTAAATTTAAGATAAGCCATCATACGGCTTCCTTGTATTATCCCCAAGCCAACGGATAAAGGTTTAAAGCGACCAACAAGACATTGAAAGCCATTCTCCTTAAAAACGGTGAAAGAAAACAAACGAGATTGGCATTTGAAGTTATATCCGGCCTTGTGGGCCCACGAGCCTCAATAAGAACACCACAGGAGCAACTCCTTTCTCGCTAGTATTTGGGGTAGGCAGCTGATTCTCCCACTTGAGGTCGAAATACCCAGTCTCCGCATTTCACTGAGGATTCGGATGAAGACGCTTACAGAGAAGCACGTCTTTCCCAACTAGAAAACCTAGATGAAACTAGGTTAGATTTGCGCAGCTTGACATAGATTCTATCTTGCCGGATGTGCAGCAAAGAAGAGCAACAAGAAGGTCTATGAACGCGACATATACGAAGGTGATCTAGTCCTAAGGCTGCAGTACCGGATCGACAAGAAGACCGGCGAAGGAAGGAAATTCCAGCCCAAATGGTTGGGCCCATACCGAGTCATGAAGGACTACGGAAATGGTGCTTACCTCTTATGTACGCTAGAAAGTGAGGAATTTGGCGAAGCAATCAATTCCCTTCACCTCAAGCGATTCTACGCATAAGCAACTAGCACTACTTGTATAATTATCTACATTGCATCTTCATATAGATTAAGATCATTTTGTCCACTTGTTTCTTACATAAATTGTGATCAAGGAATCTATTCTCAAAGCAATTCATTACAAACTCGTGATGTTTTTGGCATAAAGCTCTTTAATCATACCTCTCCATTTTCGTGATATCATCAAATCATCTCAGAATCTTTTATCAAATAAATCAAACATGACAAAGTCTTAACGGTAACCATACCAAGATCTGCAAGTTTGTTCTCACTTTGATTTCTTCTTAGGATAGGTGTCTTGCCTATGGTACACATTCAGAAGCTTCATGGTGTCACATCTATCCCATATATACATCTCTTTGGAAATAAGCATATTGACATTTTACTCAAATAAGCAAGTCAAAAAGTGATTAAACAGAAAATTTTATTTTTACACATTTCCTTGCCCCACCAACCTTCGGTGATGAGCTTGCGTCTCTTACTAGTGACGTAGGGTTGGGAAAGGATGGAAATGCCCTTACTCGCCTATGCCTTGCCCACGGCGATAAGCCCACGCTTCTTACTAGTAGCATGGGGCAAAGTATGGGGGTCCTCTTGACACACAAGAACGTTAAAAGGTCATAAACAAACAAAACAAACTTTGAGTCAAAAATGAATGAATCGGATGTTCAAAATTCCAAGAGAGTTAAAATCCTAAAAACACAGATCTTGTCTACTATGTGGCCATCTACGGGTCTAAGTCTAGATAAACCACAAAGCAAGTGCATTTATGTTTTTGGTCCCTGGAATAGTGTTTTTCCTTTGTTTATTATTTAGGAGTTCAGTTTGGTTTTGATTTTTGGGTGATTGAATTCCTATAAATGCATGGCTTGTGCTCAAACAAATGGCCTGATTTTGAAGACTGATCTTTGCTCTCATCTCCTCATTTTAGTATTTTAGCTTGTTATCTTGTTTAGAAGCCATAGTTTCAATTCACTTGCATGTTTAGTTAGTATTGTTCAGCTGTTGGTAAGCCACATACCCATCTTGTGCAGGCAGTGCTGTTATTTCATCCAATCCGCTCTGAAGTTTGTCTCGGAATTTCTCTTTGCATTAGATTTAGCTATTATTTTGCTTAGAATACTTGTTTTAGTTCATTTGCATGCCCAAATTGTTGGTAAGCCACATATCCGACATGCTGGCTTGAGTGTTGTTGTTTTATCGATCCATTGGAATAGAATAGCTTAGGAAGCCATTAAAGTTAGGTTTTGCTCTTGAATAGGAAAGTTTCATGTTCTGGTCACTTCATATTGCATGACTCACAAGTAAAATCCCGCTAGGAATCGCGAAGCCAAGCTCTCTACTCTTGCGCTATCCCTCTCCTACTCGAATTTTCGGTCTACATTACTCGAGAAATCTGTCCTTGTCCCAATATCTACTCCTGCCGATGCTAGCATTACACGCTTTTCTAGATCCACAAGAACACGAAAGAACGAGGAGATCTGCCGAGGGGACAAGATCACACACGCCATCGGATTCGCCAGCGTTACTGCGGAATCCAGGTTTTAACTTTCAAAGTTCTAGTTAGAATCATATCAAATAGAGTAGATAATTGCTTCATTTCAGTGAATTCTATTCTCGATATTGCCAGGGAAGCTGTGAGGATTGATAGTTTTTGAGAAACTATGATTCACTCCTCACTTCTGAGTTAGGATCGAGAATCTTGCGAGATAGATTAGGCGAACTATTTTATTTATTTAGAATAAATCTACAAATTGCAGTGATAACTACACTCGGTTATTTTATGCATTTTAAATTATTGTTTAGTTGTTATTCCTAGATACGCTTAAAATAGTTTGCTTTCCTTAAAATTCTTGAAAGATTTCTTAGAAGAATAGAAGTTATATATATGTTTTAGATTTATTCACGTAGTTAGAATTTGCTTACATAGCTTAGATTTACATTTTATTTTTGTATGACAATCATGGGACCTCGGGAGCCCGGAGAATATATATTTGAGCCAATCGTGCCTCAACCAAACCTCGTCACAGCCCTGATAGTTTACATAGACCAAAATCTCGAATACAAGTATTCCGAACAACCCGGATTTACAATCGATCGGTTCTCAATTAAGAAGGTTAAACATAGAAGGCGACCAAGGACACACGTTTTGGTCAAACCAACCAAATTACTGATTTCCCTAGGTAAACACTCACATGACTTTGTATAAGGGTTCAAAGAGAACAAACCTTTAGTTGTGATCCTTTGGTCCCACAGCGAGGTGTAGGAGACACTCTCATAGATATAGATACCAGTCTAAGGATCCAGGTTGCACGAACGCCTGTGAGATATTCTGAGAAAATCACACAGTTGTTGGTCATAAATATAGAAGCTGAGAAAGCATACGATTATTGGATACTAGGGATTAGAACTTGATTTCACGCATGACCATAACAGGACTGCAACAACCAAGAGTCTATGGTTGTGATCCACAGATCCATGACCCAACGAGTCCACAAGTCAATCGGATATGACGCGGCTTACGCACACTAGTATTCCAATCCACTCCACTTCCACCCATCATCATCGAACAATTGTCCTTACTAGATATAGCGGTACTTGCCGAAGCTAGAAAATTTGAACTAGGCGGAGAATCGTCCCAGAGTCAATTGTTTTCACCATCCACCCTATGACCTTATGCGGAGACATACACGAAACTATCCCGATTCATTTTCCACATATTCCACAACCCATGATCGAATCACGCCATGAGCTCGATATTGATTGGAGCCTTTGGCAGATCATCCTTCAGATCGATCTATCACACCAGTCGAGTTAGAAGGGCCTTCTTTGCCTTAGATTCACAAATTCCACTAGTGCGTGTCGAGGACATTAGATGCCTAACTAGTTTATGCTGAATCCAATGCATATTCTACCCCCACAGTTGTCTCGGCACGACCTCGAGAGGTCGGGCACGTGGAAGAGTCACTTGTAGATTCTCACGCCGCCTGTCGCTTTCGACGTGAAACAAAAAAATTAGTGAAGGCGACGTAAACTTCCTACTTTCTCGTTCGGAGTCATAATATCACGTGTCCTTTCACAAATCACCTTCGCTCCTTCCCATTATTCTACGGGTATTCATATACCCCAAATATGTCGGGATTCGATGCATGTATGGAGACCCCTCTTGAGTCTTGAGGCATCCTATTCCCAGCAGAAGACGAGCAATCATCACCCTCGCTCTTAGTATGGGGCGAAAACTATTCAACTAATCGATTTGTCAACACAAACCCCAAGAATCGATATAATTCGTCTTTTCAAAGCGATTACTCCTAAACTTGCCACGTTAACTTGGGTTTCATCATGGTTAATACCTCGGGTTCTCAAATAAAGTGCTTGTATTATTATGCAAGGAAATGACAAGACTAAAAGGCATTTAGGATGTGTCTCTCTCTATGTTCTGTTTGATGGGTGAATATCGCCACTCCAGTCCGATTAACATGTCAAAAACTACACCCACTTACAAATTTATGTTGTCGAGGTAGGGGCACTAAATAATTGGGGCACTCGACCAAACCGGTGATTCCTATATCGAAATAAATGTTTTATAAATTCATGGAGATGTACTTGTTTTAATCGTGGTTCTAGGCAATCACATTTTCTATCGGGAAACAAAGTAGCGAATGCCATATCAAGTAATGCTAGTGTCACATACTCATTTATAGGAGATGTTCCTATCACGACCCGATCAATCGGTGCTCGAGGTCTGCATGAGGGTTATTTACCCATGCATGGATTAATTCCACCTCCCTTGGGGCATTAGGTAGTTTAGAGGCCATTGATGTTGTGTGACTAATGATATTTCATTCATCTATCTCCATGGTAAAATTTGCAAATACAATTTCATTCATGTCAGAATCAAACTCCATATGGATAGAGTTTAAGCGGTCAAATACATTTTTATCGAATGAGGTGGAAGTTCATTTAGAGCATTTTCATCAATCGAACATCTAAATATAACTTTTCATGTTTTATTTTATATTTTAGTACATTGTAAACTCGCTCTCTATTGGATTTGTAAAGTTTTAATTTGTTCCATGTTGATCTCTCTTCAAACAATAATCATTGAAAAATCTTTCAATCTATGTGGAAAAATACTAGAAATTTCTTGTACTTCTTGAGGAAAATTTACTATGTGTCCTTTATAGTTATATTGACCTCCGATTGCATGTGTTACTTGTAGGATTGGGTTGACATGAGCTATCAACATTTTTTCAACTTGAGTTAAGTTTGCAGTTTCGGCGGTTGTGGCAGGATCCATATTATTCGATGCTGAAAAATCGGTGATGACCTTTCTCTTGTCGACATCTAGTGCACACAGTCCTTTGGTGTTTGAGAAAATTTTATTCGAGTAGCATTCTTGACAAATATAGCATGATTGACGATTTAAGGTTATCAATTTGTGTTGAAAAATCATTTGGATGGTATTAAAATCTCTCCCAAGTATTCCATTGGGATCAAATATGTTTTGTTCTCTCTCAATTTTGCGAGTCTTGCATTTTCTTCTTCTTAGGTTTGATTGTAGGCTCCTCTTATATATCATTGTTTTGCAATCTTCTTCTCGTTGATCGTATTGGTTGTAATGTTATCTCCTCTTGCACCTTTGTTATTCTCTACATTATTTCTAACATCGACATCCATTATATCTTGGGCCATGTTTTTCGGTGTCTCAAGCATATTTGTTAGGGTTTCAGTGGAGATTTGTTTGCCATGGTAAGTTTTATTTTTTATTTTAAAATATGTTTTTACTATTTATTATATTAAATGTTATATATAGTATGTGTCGATAATACTTAATTTTTAAATAAATCATCTATATTAAATGTAAGACATATTTTACATAGATTTATACATTAAGTATATCAGCAATACGAATTCAAGTACTTTAAAAAATGCAATATTCATATCAATTATACTTAATAATAAAATCATTCAAATATGGAAAACTAAAAAAATTAAGTATTATTTAATAAGATTAGTATTGGTGATGATGGCGACAATCTTGATGATGGTTTTGGCGATGGTGGTGATAATGATGAGGAGGATGACGATGAAAAAGATGACAATCACTATGATGGCGAAAGCCCAATGATGATGGCGACATTGGTGATGCTCACGACGATGAACACCAATGAACTACGTGGGTAGGGATCCTTATTGTTAATAATATGAGTCTTGAGTCACCAACTTGACGGAGTTCTCATCAAGTGAAAATATTTTTATTTTCAAAATTAATTGTTGTAATTTTTTTAACGTTTATGTAAATGAATTACTTATATACTTTCTATAATATATTTTTAATTAATTATTTGTTAGGGTTTCCAAGTGGAGATTTGTTTTGCTACGGTAAGTTTTGTTTTTATTTTAAAATCTATTTTTACTATTTAAATTATATTAAATGTTATATATATTCGAGATAATACTTAATTTTTTGTTTTTCAAATTTCAATGATTTTATTATTAGGTATAATTGATATGAATATTACATTTTTTAAAGTACTTGAATTCTTATTCTTTGATAGACTTAATGTATAACTAGCATACTTATCTTAAATAAATCTAAGTAAAATATGCCAAAAGGTATCATTCTTGAGGCGCCTATTCCATCTATGTCTTAAATTTAATATAGGCGCCTCAAATGATACCTCTCGACATATTTTACATAGATTTATTTAAGATAGGAATGCTAGTTAAATAATAGCACTACATGCAATCATGTTAGTGTTAAATTTCTTTATAAATCTCATAAGTTTATGTAGTACCACCCATTTCATTAAGACACTATTAAAGTAGCGAGAAAACAAACTAATCCTAAAATAAAATTTCTATAATTATCCAAATAGAATACAAAAGATCTTGTCCAACAATAAAAAATAGTGGAATATGACTATAAAACATCTTAATACTTGGTTAACAAATAAAAAAATACAATAATTTTAAGAGATACTAATAGAAAAAGATAAAATTGGGATCGTATCTTATATGAATTTAGAAGAGTAGAATACCCTTCAAATTTTTACATTAAATTAGAAAAATATAAATTAAAATCGAAAAATGTAAATTAACACTTAACATATACACTAAATTTTTACTTTAAAAATACACTTAATTTATTGATTTTTTAAATAATTAATATAAGCTACTCTATTTTTTTAAAGGTACACAACCAAATTATTATATTTAAAAAAAATTAATATAGTCAATCAGTTCCCAATACCCCCATAGTATGACTTATTCCACTTTATGGTCATTTGACCGGGAGGGGAAATAAATTTGCACCCAACTCTATCTAAGATAACAGATGTAACACAACTTGTAAGCTATATAAAATGAAAAATGAAAAGTGCAATCACCATATAAAATTCCATCGAACATAAACACACAATGAAAAGAGCAAAGCAAATCCCTTAAAATGGTGATTTGCACATGCATTTCAATATGCAATGAAATGATAATTTAGGGTAAGCTTTGACTAAATCTCTTGGTCATTAAACTAGCAATCGCATGTGGTTCATGAGATGTGAACGCCGAACGGTATATGTTATTTGATTTAGAGGTACATTATTATTGATCCACTTAATCAAGGTTGTTTGTACATTTCAAACTTGTTATAAATTGCATACATGATTACTTGTGATATTGTTTTCGATAGTTAATCAATTTTATAGTTGATGTTGTTAGTTGTGCATTGGTTGTTCAGTTGGTGTTTTGTTGGAGAAACATTTATTATACAATTGATAATGTGTGTGATTGATAGTTGTAGTGTAGGACTTTAGTTGAAACATTACATTTTAATGTTGTATGTGTACATTTAATTATGTTAGAGGTTTGTACTTTTAAAGTTGCATACCATATTTCCAAACATAAAATAAATGTAGGTATACGTACACGTAATGAGACATGTATACGTTTGCAGTATTTATATCATGAGTGGTAGCCTTTAGTGGGCAATTTTAGTTTCAATAAACTTGATTACATTTGATATCCCTTGAACGACCCGATAGAAGAAATGTTGAGTATAGTAGTATTTGAGGTGCTATGAAAGCAGAAGCTAGTATTTACGATGGGTTGAGTGATAGTAGTCTTGCTTCCTCCTTTCTTCTTGCTTCGAGTGCTGGTACGTGCGCCATATTTGAGTATCTCTCGAATGAAAAAGTGGGTGAAATGCACAGATTTGCAAGCGAGGGTACTCTGGAGAAAGCTGTGAATGTCAGACCCTGCCTTTCAGTGGTTCCAATGTCGACGGTTGCTCTGTGCAAAGTAAGTCCTTGCGACTTGTGGATAGTTAATCCCTAGGCCATTTTAATCGGCAATTGTCTTCGATTCCCTCTCGAAATAGGGGGTATGGGAATATGTAAGGGGTTGGAGGGATCCCAACATGGGCCGTTGTATCTATCAAATTTTACAACAACAAATAAAGGTAATGTTGGTGGTTGCATTGATGCGTCGTAGACAATGTCTGTGATTGTTCCTGTGGCACCATTCACGAGGCCTGCATCAACCCATAGATTTGCAATAAGCATGATTTTTTGTTGTTTGCATAATGAACATTGTGTTGCAACTGATCATCATCAGGATTTCCTGGTCCAGTCCGCCTATTACTTTCAGCAATGGATTGGGCGATCGGAACGTTCAATGCCTTCAACATCTATAGGTTGTGGCATGCCACTTGATCATTTTTTGCAAACAAATGTGGTGCATCCTTAAAAATGTTGAGCTCCTGCTGAGTTAGGTGTGTGTCTATGCGAGACATCAAGAGTTCCCAATCCTCAATTAAAGGGGTCGAATCTCGCATGTGGAGCAGTAAATTCCAGAATGAACCTGTGCATTGGTTGTTCCTTGTTGCCGAAATATTGTTCGCAATGTAATGGAAGATTGAAATCCCTTCCAAAGGGTTGCTCCATAGGAATTACTTGTGTAAAGAGGACTGTCCAAAACCAGCGGTAATTGCTCGAGGTCACCGAGGAGGATGACTGATGTGTTCCCAAATTCAGATGTTCTTAAGTGTGGGAAAGCTTCGCGGAGCCTACTGTCAATTTTACTTAGCAACTTTGGCCTAATGAAACTCATTTCATCAATAAGAACATATTCTATATGTTTCAGCGATTCCTGAAAAGACGATAATGCACTACCTTCAAGGGGTTTTAGCTCTTTGATTGGAATACGCATGGCTGTGTGGATTGTGGATGCAGAGATGTTGAATGCTAAAACACCGGTAGGGGCGAGCACAAGTAGAGGAGAGGGAGATATGGTTGATGCTGTGAATGAATTCAGATTTTATTTATCAAAAATGATTTTCTGTGCAGCCTGTTCCTTGAATTATCAATCTTAGTGGAGGTAGAAGGGATTTGTTTGTTGAATGGTGTAGTATGGTATCAAGAGCTATTTGTTGTTCTGGAGACAAAGGAAGTGTGGAAGATGGTGGTGTGGCATGTATGTTGTTGTTAATTGTGTCTGCCTTCTCTCTCTCGATGAATGATGAACCAGTTATCTGTAAATCATGGGGAACGTCGTGTATGGTCCAATTATTGTGTATGTCAAAATATCGTTTCCCCAACATTTCAAGACTGTCTAGACCCGTGTTGTTTCTAAGGCGAAGTTGTGCAAAGACCTGCCATTCTTGTAATGGTTCTTGTTGAATACTACATTCGGGCTCTGAGTCAGAACTAACATCTATTGCAAGTCCTGTGTCTGCGGTAGTGCGTAGAACATGCCACGGTCTGTAGTTGTGCTTGTACATGTCCCAAGTGACATTGATGTCATGTGGGGTTGAGCCAAATTCAAACGTGATATTTCTGAAAGGCTTGTATAATAGGAGTTCTGACCAACAGAAAAGGTCATATGACGTTGATTCTTGAGCAGGGACATCCACAAATCTCGGGTGGACCCGTACAATTGCTTGTATCGGTCGTTTTTTCCATTTATCACCTTTACGGTGCTTGTTGTAGCTCCAATCTTGAGCAACTTGAATAAGTGGTAGGTGTTCCATGGTTGTTGGACGAACTTTATATGCATCCAAGAAAGCGGTGGTTTGTTGTGCATCGGCGTCACTTTCAACGACACGTCTCAGAATCTTTTTTCCAACATTTAATGATACGAATGGATGGTTGCACATAACAAGTGGCATTTTTTGCAGCATGTGGCATGTTTCTTGTGTGCTTATGTCATGTTCAACAACGCTTTCTGTGAGCATTTTACGGATCGCGATATGTGCTGGAGAATCTGCGTCTGCATCTCTTGAAACTCTGGATAGCATTTGGTGATATGTTTCGAACATTGCTGCTTGGCTTTTGAAGCATATTTTGCAATATACTTAAGAACGGCATGGCGGGAAAGTACCGGTTGGCAATCGACATTTGCTCTCCATATGTATATCATTGTTCGATTGTGGATGTTCAATCTGTCATCGTTTCTGGAAGGGAGGTACTTTATTTTCCTGTCACCTTCAATGTGTAAGGAAGAAGTAGGTTGCATGGCCCAAGGAGCGTTGTACCTGCACTGCAGCTATGATTGCTTTCTATGCAGGCATGTCTGCTCTGAACATTTAGTGTGGCGCTGAACTCGATTAAGTAGTTCTTCAAGGTCCACATGCGGGGAGGTGGATAGAATTTGTGTTGTATCTAGCAAGCAAGGGTCATCTAGGAGTGACCTGCGAATGAAATCCAAGTGGTTGCAAGCCAGGCGGGGGTTCCAGGCAGACACGAACTTATCAAAGTATTGTTTTGTTGCCTCAATAACTGTTGTGTCCTCCCAGTCCAGTTCGTCTACCTTTGGTGCATTCTCGAGCCACAATAAACCGTGGACATGTGCAGAGCCTCTATGTTGCCATTCGTACCTGTGAGATGAGGGAACATAAATATTAGATATGTAGTTTGGGAAAAACTTTAAAATAAGTAGATTTGATTACCTGTACCAAAAGTCTACTGCTCCAAGTTCCTTCTGCAATATTTCTTCCCGAAATATTGTGAATCGTGATGATGTGGTATGCTGATACTCGATGAGGGTTAGAGACAATGTTAAGTGTTCTCCAACGTTGGTGGCTCGAGGATCTGTTGGGCATTCACCAGACATAATATTGTGGAGATCTGGCCATTTAGTGTCTGCAGCACTTAGAGTGAAGAATAAGGTTGGCGTCCCTAATTGTTCCACCATATCGAAAGCTCGCTTCTACTTTTGCCCAGAATGAACGTGTCCCTCGAAGGCTCGATCCAAAGCGCATTAAGCTATCACGGGAGGTTGTCTTTGGGGCATTCCAAAGAGTTGTCTTCGTAGCTCTCTAATTGTTGGAGGTATTCCAGATTCGGTGTTTTGTTTCATAAAAGCTGCTGCCATGGACCAAGCTTCTGTGTCGCATTATGAGGTTTAGAAGGAAGTAACAAAATATTGGGTGGGAACCGAAATGCCCATCATGGTAACGCATCAAATGAAGTGCGTATTCATGCAATGGAACTTCTTTAATGCGGGGTTGTTGCCACATTGCTTTTCTTGTCGGAAATAAAGTTGGGAAAGCCATTAAGAATAGGCCCTCGTATTATATTCATTTATTGGCGAAAGCCCAAGCTCTGGCCATGGCATGGTAAATGGAGTGTTACCATCGTGGTTGAGCAAGAACTATTCGATTTCCTCTTCTTCTATTCCTGTATTGTGAGGTGTTGGCACGAAAGACAATGAGTGTTCATATGTTTCATCAAAGTGGGTGGGAACACCACTACCATGAGTTGTAGAGCAAGTTTGCATTTGGGGAAGTTCCATTGTGGCTGTGTTGAGAGAGGAGGAAACATTTGACGACTCGGATGGTAGTGAGGAAAGGGCGTCATCGTCGATTAAGACATCTTTGTAATAGGGATCGTGTTGGATTTTATATTGCAAGGCTGCAAACACGAGATCTACTGACGTAGAAATCATAATTTTTTAAATTAGATCCTTCCCTTTGTATGAGAACTATGTCCAAATCTCAAGGCGGCGGGGTAGGGTCTTTTTTATTGAAGTAATGTTTTATGGGAAGCTTATGGTGTGTCCTGAGTATTTGTATTGCCCGCCATGTACTTGGGCGACTTGCATGAATGGATTAACTCGTGCGATAAGCATCTCCTCGATTTGGGTTAAAGATGCAAGAACGATAGGTTGTTTTTCAGGGTCCATGTTGTTCCATGAAGAGAAGCGGTGGCCTTGTTTTTCACTTGTGCATCTACATTACACGAGGGAAAGTCTTTGGAAAAAAATGTTTTAATTCCAGGTAATTTTCCAAACAGATTGAGCAAGTTTGGGTGTTCACCAACAAATCTATTCTTTTGCGAAACCGACGTTGGGCTTCTAAATTCAGTGAAGAGAGCGGGGATATGGGAAATATCTATGTATTAGAAGGGGTGGGGTGTTCTGTTTCAGTCGTTTGTGGATTGCAAGGTGGAAAGTAGTCTGAAGGAGAGGAGAAACCGGTTGTATATGTGGGATGAACTGAAGAGAGGTCAGTACTTGAGATAGTTTCATGTGGCATCCTAGACATTTGGGGCAAAGTGACAGTTGCTAGCAAAGATGGGTTCATATGGAAGGAAGTGGCATGCTCTTGAAAGGTTTTTTCCATGGAAGTTACATGCGGAATGTTGGTTGGCAATTCTTCAGTAGTTGTATTTGATGGCAAGATTGGAATGTTGGGGGATCGTAGGTTGTTGGTCGTTGTAAGTTGAAAGATATTAGAGATTTTCGTTGTTCTATGCTCTAATTTACGATGTCGTTGCTCAGCAGTTATGTGTACTTTATTTTTTGTGTAGTTTTCTCTTCGTTGGGCTCGTTTTGCAGGAGTCGACATGATTGCGAAGTCACAGGATTATGGAGTACCACCTGTTGGATAAAGATCATTTTGGGTTAGCAAGGAACGATACATAGTTTGATGACAAACAAATGCAGAAATAAGTGAAAATGTAAAACTAAATTCAATTGTAATGCATGTGGAGTTCCAATGGGAAATACGCATAAGAGGTAACAATTTGAGTTTTGAGAAACTAATTTTTTTATTAAGGAAAAGAGTATTAGATATATAGAAACATACAATGTGTTCACATACTACAGAAGGATGTAAATATGTACATAACAAAATTGCATTTTTTATATTTATTTTCTTAAAAGTACTAACAATCCACATAATAGAAGGAGACAATAGTATGTCAGTGTATAAGGGAATTCAATAGTTTTCTTTTGAAGCGGGGGAAAAAAGTGAAACATAGATATGAAATAAGAAACATAAGCAGTGATAGTTCAAAGTATAGAATGGGATGAGTGATGGTGTAATGTTTGAAGGGACGGGTGGGTTGGAAATCCTAGCGTAAAGGTTATGGAGGAGTTGCACTATTTTTCTTTCTTTGAACTAAGGATGACACATTTCAATCTGTTGTTTCGTAATATGTCTCTTTTTCGGTGAAAGTGTGAAGCAAAGATTCGTTCCGATGACATTACTTATAATTTCACTAGTCGCATCTTCGTCTATAGTCAATATATGGAGGTCATTGTATTCAACACCCATGATTAACTCAACTATCTCATCAAAAGCGGAATCGATTGAAGTTCTCTGTTGGGTCCTTTAGATCGATTCTGAGTGCATATCTATAATCATAGTTTTGCACTTGTCTGTTGCAACTTGAACATAACCATGAACCATTACCATTCTCTTTCACCTTTTTCCTGCATTGTTTGTCACCTTTTTGAAGAGGACATGCCTTGTAAAAAAATTGTCCATGCTAATATTCATGATTTCTGCAGTAACCATGGCCCATTCATTTCCTCTTGATGTTCCCCATATTTAGTACCTCCGAAATCGTCATGAGAGGTCATGCTTTTGGAGGGCCTAGAAATTGGCGTTGTGATAGAGGCGCCGGAAGGAAGTAGTCATCGAAATCAACCCACCATGAAGTGTATTTGTTTATGAAATTTTAGGGTTGACGTAACATTTGGTTCTTGAAACAGTGTCACTTTGAGCTTCCATTGGCGGAGATGCGGGCAGCTTTCAAGGCGAGGACCGGAAGTGGCGGTATAGAAAGCATGTCTTCAAGTTCGTTGCTTATATCATCTAAGTGATGTCCCCACAATGTGACACTTACACTGAAACTCGACATGTCCTTTAACTGCAGTGTTCTTCTCTTTGTTTAGACTTGTCATACCGATGAATTGTTGAGCATGGTGACATCGTAACAACAATTCCAATCAAATCAATGTAGAACCTTGGTAACTTGCAGTAATTCCTTGATTTTGGTGAAGTGAAAGTTATGGGAAGGTCTTGTATCTTCATTTGCTATGAGTGGAGATATGGTTGAGGAAGGTTGCAGGAAAATCTCCAAAGCATTGTTCAAATGGTTATAACATAGCTTTGCATCAATGCAATCCTCGCAATCCTCCCATTGGAAATTGTATATAGCTTCCCATTCTCAATCTGCTCATAGAATGCTTCCGCGGCCTCGTTGAAACAAGTGATGTGGATTTCTCCTCCTTCACGATCAACAAAATCAAACCCAAACACGGATCCATTTCCCTTGCATTGTGATATTGGCGAAGGGTTTTTTTGCTAGGGCACGACCCTCTACGGACCACATGTGCATAGATGTATTCAAAGCACTTATTTTAGTTGGTGTTCTCACAAAATATTTGTTAACCCGGTTTGCACTTGCATCTGTTTTGTAGCGGTAACTGACTGTGTTTGAGAGCATTTGTTGGTAGTCGGATTGGAGCACCGATTACCAAATGTGTTTCAACAACAACATCCATTTCAATGATAAGAACGGTGCTATAATGGAAAAGAAAAATAGGATATAATTAGAACTGAGCAACGGATGGAAAAAATAAACATAATTAAATTTTAATTGATATAGCGAGTTTATGTACATTGGTAATTGAGCAAGAGATGAAGCTTACAGTTCACTTTTGATCATTCTAACGAGGGATTTGTGTAAGCACACGATGGAGCCTTCTTGTATTGAATTGTCGGTTACACGACTTACAAATTTGGAGGGTAGAAGTGTTGTCTGAAAATGTATCCCATCTGAAAGGTCAACATGATGTTGGGCTCCCGTGTTGAGAATGGACCTTAGAGAGCTCAAGTGCAGTATCTGAAATGTGGGGTCAACATTGGAACCACCCTCAATCAATTGAGAAATGCCTTCGTGTGTCAAATTTATTTCCATGGCAACTAAAAGATGCTCGAGATTGTGAGAATTCTGCAAATATATGGTGGAAAATGTAAACTTGTAGGGCAGTCAATCATGAAATGAAGGATTTGTTCAGGAAATCATGCATTTGTAAAGAATGAGAACCTTTAAAGTTGACTTCCTTATTATTTCATATTTTCTAAAAAGTGCAAACATGAAGTCTAACCCTTTAACAATTCAATATGCAAAAAAGTGATATAATGTACAAAGCTTTGGTTGAAAACAACTAAAATTTGTATGGTTGTTTGTCGGCATTTTAAAACTATATGTATTTGTGTGCAAATATTATGAAGTACACATTAAAAATGCGTCGTTGGTTTACATAAAGAAGCTCGAGCAATTGTATAAAGGAAAGATATAATGAATAACTCATTAAAAATGTGTTCTTGTTGTTGTTGTTGTTTGTTGAAAAGTTAGATTTTGTGCCCCATATGTTCCGCCGCAATATATACATGCATTTATTTGAAATGAATTACATATTATTATGTTAAGCAAACAGAATGGAATACAATAAGAACAATATGTACACTTGAAGTGAGAAGACTATAGGTATTTGTATGGAAACACAAAGATAAAGAAATTAGGAAAGCATAGTTGTTGGATAACAAAAACTGAACATGTGTTTGATAAGTTTGATTCTCTGTCGGATATATCTTTGTGACAATACATACATGGAATATTTGGAACGAGTTACAGTTTATTTCAAAAATACTTATAAACAAACACTTATAAACTAACCACTACAAGCTATTTTTTAAAATCAAATTTCTTGTTTTTTTGTGCAATTTTCTTTGCACGTTTCTTGTAGTTTTGTCGATTGCGTAGATGCCTCGATTGGAATTCCCATTCTCCTCAATTTGTGGGGTGGTTCATATTTCAAAGTGCATCTTCGTTCGAATCATAAATCAAGCAAAAGCCTCGTGAATGATCTCAATCATTCGGATTTTGGAGAGAAAAATTGGGGATGTTGGCATCGAGTGGAGGCGATCTCTCGATCATTTCAGCTATCAATTGTTTTAGGTGGTTTCGGTTACCTACTGATGCAAAACATTAACAACACATTGAATACGCTTAAAATTTTCCTCCTCTGCAAGTGAGGCGTAGTTAATGTCAATCCCGTTGTGGGGGGGAATTGTGTTTCTAGTCTGCATCATATTAAATTGGAGAGGGAAAATAAGTATGTTAGTCCACCAAGATGTTCTTAGGTATGACGGCACTTTAAAAGCCTTGTGGCCGATAAGTCTAACGTCCAACTTGGGACGCTTCGAAATGGCCTCATTGGGGAATGAACCCCTCAGCACATAACGAATCCTGTCATTGATGAAGGCACGTGCCCCCACATGTCACTTCGGAAAAAGGATTGGAGTCTAAATATAAATGTAACAATCAAAAGAATATAACATGAAAGCTCTCTACAATAATTTTTTAAACCATAGCATGCAATAAACGAAACAAATGAATAAGCACTTGAATCAATATTAAAACCCACCTCAAGTTTGTTTAGAGACGACGCTCTTCTTTACCGCGGGAGAATGAGAATCACAAATAACCTACAAAAAAGTGAAAAAGAAGTTAATAAAACTAAATATATCTATACAAAAATACAAAATCAATACCTATGCACTACTTGTTATCATGGTACACATTGCCATGCATGATATAATTTATGATGAGCTTGAGAAATGCCGAAGTGATGGAGACTCACAAGAGACACATATACAAACAAACATATATAAACTTTCTCTCTCACGTACACACACACACACACACACACACACACACACACATACATACATAAAAATATATACATATAAATTATACACATAAAATATATGCCATTACCATTTAAATTATATTTTATCTTTCAAATAATATATTAAAGATTATTAAAATACATTTTTCACTCGAGTTAATCTATACTTAAGATATATATTTAAACTATTAAATATGAATCTAATCCACCCTTTCGTCTTTTCCAAACTACCATTTCCTCGTGATTATTAAATTGTAAATATAATCCAATTACAACTCCATTATATATGTAATTGATTTAATTCAAAAAATTGTATACACTATAATTTATTATTACATTTTAATCAATTATTTTCAAAACTAATATATCATAGTTATACACTTTTCAAATAGGAAATTACCCCAAATTTAAAAGTAATAAAATTAAACAAATGGACAAAATGCTATTTGGAAATAAATCTCATTAATGTGTTTAAATAAGGAGCTTTTTCACATTTAAAATAGCCACCGACGTGCGTGTCGGTGTAACTAACAATAAAAATACTAAAAAAGCAAGAGCGCAAACTTGTTTCTGAAGCGGAGTTGGGCATGACGCCATTAGTGGATCCAATTTAAGGTAAAAGTAAAGACATACTAATCTGAAAAACTCTCAACTATAAATACAAAGTGTTATGAAATACCCATTGAAAATCAACCAAAATTTGTTCAATCATGGCTTCATCTTACGGTTGCTTGTTATTTGTAGTGGCAAATCATGTTATTTGTAGTGGGTAGCGTAACACCGCAACCCGTGCATTACGAGACAATCCGTATCGCTGCAGTGCAGATTAATCCCACATACTTGGTGATCCCACATACTTGACGGATCCGTCAACTCCACTAATGTTTATATATGTATATATGTTTGTATATATGTGTCTCAAAAATTAAGAATTTATTATAAATAGTGAATTTGTCGATTAATGGTGATTGATATCATTGAATAGGAATTCACAATTTTCAAGACAATAATAGAAAAAAAAGCAAAGAACGAAACTCAACATCAACCAAAACCAAAAAACAAAAAACTCCTTACGGCAAAATTTATCTACAGTACCTCAACTTTAACGCTCGCTCTACACAAATCAAATCCGTTGAATCTGTAACGTTCTGACAACATTTCGTGTAAATCGGTGAGTAAAATAAAATACGTGCGTTCTTCCCGCGGAGGCAGAAAGCAGCGACTAAAATAAAAGACGGGCGTTCTTCCAATAAAATAAAAGATATCGGATCCCTCTTTCACAAAAACGAACTGATTATTTGATGAGATAACCAATACAAACTCCTTATTTATAAAACAGGGCGGAATCTAAAAACAACAAGTTAAAAATAGGATTTTAAAAATAGAAACTCAAAAATTGCATGCAAAGTAAAAACGACATGCAAACAGTTGTCAAATTTAATCCCGTTTGAAAAACGTCTAAAAGGCTGTCAAATTTAGGACAGTCGTAGAAACGTCCGGAGGTCCTCTACCATAGGGGGAACGCCTTCGGCGTAAATATTTCAGCAAATCTTTTAATTTAGTGATTTGCACGTGCACTAATCTGCAATGAAATGCTCGATTAAGGTAAAGTTTAGATTAAATATCTTGGTCATTAAAATATTTTAGCAAATCCCTTAAAATTGTGATTTACACATACGACAATATGCAACAATGTTAATGTAGTTAAATTGAAACACTTTCTTATTAATGAGAAAGGACATTTGCAATATAATTAATTAACGGAATTTCGAATTTTTTATGATGTAATATTTTTTTATTTTTTAAATAAATATATAATTTAGATAATATTAAATTATACTAGACATTATATTTGTATATTCAAGCATTATATTTATAATAATTATAAGATAAGAGTGATTCATTAGATATTATATTCACAAATTTTTTTGTTAATTAAAAAGAGATTATAAAAATTTGAATTGATGTAACAAATGCTTACGACACTTGCATAATAAAAGTCGTCTTAACTTATTATTAGAAATATCATTGAAATAATGATTATTCATAAAAACTATTAAATTAATAAAAAAACTTAATAAACAAAAATACCACAAAAAGACATTATCTAATATTTATAATAATTATTGTAATACAATCTGAAATAACTTTACCAATTAAATTGTTCAATAAAAAAATAATTATCATTCCTAATCTTTATTTAGTGGCTATCAAATTTATAAGATGTATTGTTTTTTTGCCATTTCTTACTTTTATAAAAAGAAAGCACCCAAAAAATATTGAAAAAATATTGTGCACTCAAAAAAAATTCAATTAAAAAATGATACTATCTTGATTATATGGTGGAGTTAAAAATATGTCAAATATTTTGAAAATAAATGGTGCACCTAAATGATAAGTTATTAGCATACATAAAAATTACAAGTCATGGGTTTGATTCAATGGTAGACAATAGAAAATAATGAATAATTATTTGGGTGGATTCACAATCATCAAAATCTACATAGCCCCTTGACATATAGACTTTGTGTGATTTAAATCGGTTGTTTAAGTTTTTAACTATGCAAATAGATATTTTATAAGGCAGTGTAGGGTGGTAGTGCATTGTAATGTTGTGAGTTGTTGAACTTCATTGACATTAGTAGCTCACTAGAAGTTTTTCAGCCTTAACGTTTATTAAACATCAAATACAACAGAACACAAGACAAAAAGTATCCCACCACAAATACAACAGAACACGAGGCAAAAAGTATCCCACCATTTTAACGGAAGAAGATTGTATCTTCCTATTATTAACACGTCAAGAAGTGTGCCAAGTTACTGGATCGTTAACCCCTGTAGTATCTAAAAACAAGTTCCCCCACCAGAAAGTTCAGAGAAGTTTTTTCTTGTTCTGAGCTGTATTAGTAGCCCAAATAGCTCCAGACGGCCCATAAATAACAACATTACCATCGCCCTGAAGATTGAGCTTGTAGGAAGCAAAGGCTCTGGAGGTTCTACTAGCCCATACAGGTGTGGTCGCCGCATATATCACCAAATTGCCGTCATTCTGCATACTCAACTTGCAGGAGGCGGCGCCGCCTTTTCCATTTGTCCTTGACGCCCACAACACTTTCACCTTGTTTGCATACAAAACCAGGTTGCAGTCGCCTTGCATTACCAACATATATTGAGCGTATTGCAGAGACTCTCCAGCCGCCAGTGATTCCCCGCTTTTGAGAACAGATTTTGATGAGCAAGGATTTGCAAACGTAAGTAATATTACCAGCGCTACAATGGCGGCTGTAGTTACAGATGATTCTCCCATTATGTTTGATCTGTTAGCGAGGCTAAGCTGCTGATCTGATATAATGGCGATTGAGAATTGCGTGGAGTTTGGGATACATATGTTGGTATTTATGGTCAGTGTGGGCTCGATATGAGAGATAAAGCTAAAGGTTTTTAAATTCACGAAAATACAACTTGGAGGGTATCCAATGCGCTGTCTTTAATGATTAATTATTGTGCGGGAGTTCATTGCACGTTGTAAGATATGGTTCGCCCAAGTTGAAGAGATCTCGACAAATTACGAGTCAAACAAGTGAAACGGGTTCACTTTGTTCCATCTAGAAGATTCATTTGATATATCCCATTCTTCTAGCCTAATAATGGATAAGATTGGGTTGGATTGGATTGTTGGGTATTGAATGAAGCCGCTACGTTTGCATCTGGGCTGGGGGTGGAGAATCATAGTATAGAACACGGGCGGAAAGGAGAAATGGACTCCCGGGGCGTGGCGCCTTTCTTTATTTCAGTCACATTCTTTCAGCGGTGTTGTTCTGTTCTCAGATATACTTACCCATCTCGCTCCCACTTCCTATACTATACATCTCGCTCGCCATCTCGCCTCATCTCAATATTCATTCGAA
This sequence comes from Taxus wallichiana var. yunnanensis, assembly GCA_018340775.1. Taxonomy (NCBI): domain Eukaryota; kingdom Viridiplantae; phylum Streptophyta; class Pinopsida; order Cupressales; family Taxaceae; genus Taxus; species Taxus wallichiana. The sequence continues at coordinate 928,270,149 of CM031239.1, read as the reverse complement.
TTCATGTTTGAAACGGGAACTTGAACTCACACTCGTATGGTGGTCCCGTTCTGGGAGATGTATGCAGCACCGATCAAACAGGAGAGGTTGGGGGATGGAGAAATGACACAGTAGAGCCAGTGCAACGAATACTACTAGAAGCTAGAAACCTTGGGTTTTGATGGCGGTAGCCAACTATGTAAATACATGGGAAATCCTTCAACCGTGTTCAATTATCAAGGTTTTGTTGAGCATTTGCTTCGTTGTCCGCAGAATTGGTGTGAACGAGGAAAGCAAGTGATTGGAGCAAAGCAAATCATAGGGTTGGTTGGGAAATAATAAGGAAATGGAATAAAGGCTGTCACACTACTTTATTTAGCTTTGGGCCCACCCGCTTCTTTCTATTGATTGGTTACGCACTAAACCTCTTATACGTGAAGTTTAAGAAAATGTTACCTCGTGGGAGAGGATTGGATGACATATATATATATAAATGAGGTACAACCCGACATAAGAGATGCCAACACCACCAAAGAAATGTGGGACAAACTTGATACTATCTTTGAGGAAAAGAATGAGATATCATTCTCCGGTTGTAAATTCAATTGCAAAATTTAAAGTTGAAATCCTCAAAATCTGCGAAGCCTTTCTACGGAGAATTACAACATTGAGGGCTTTTATTAGCAAATGGAGGAGAAGTGTCGAGAAAACTCTCATACCTATTGTGTTGGGAGGTCTTCCACCCTCATTCAAGATGTACGTGACCATACTCAATATCGCAAAAAAAAATCGATTCTCCAAATGTTGGTTAACTTGTTTTGCAATGAGAGGAGTCCATGCAAGATGAAGTAGATGGTGATGATTGCGTACATGCTTTAAATTATAAGGGGAAGAACAAACAAAAGTTCAATAAGAAGCGTGCAATGATCAAATCAATGCCCAAGCATCGGAAGCAAACCAAATTTTCCTATTTGCTATAAGGGGCATATCATCAAGAATTGACAAAGTATAATGGGTTGGAAAACAAATCAAACAACTCTAATATCAACCAACAATAATAGTCCAACAACAATAAGTACTCATAAATATTTCTCTCCGAACGATGGGTCCGTAGTTGGACTCGAAAGGTCAAGATTTAATGTTTCAAATGCAATGTATCTAGAATCTCATCTTTCAAACAATAAGTAGTCTTCTAAACAATTGTCCCGTAGATACAATAAGAATTAGAAGAAGAAGCACAACTCATGGCAACATAGCCAATTAGGAAAATGATGATCACTCAATGAAGATCAAAATATTGGCTATAAAAATAGTGGATGAATTAACCTACCACAGTTCCATCTAGTATGTAGACTCATGTATAACTAGGCATATGATAGGATGCAAGGATTAGTTCACCACACTAAGTCCATCTAAAAATAAGTTTCCTTGGGGAATGACACTTCCTATAAAGTTCAAGGAGCTAATGAAATAAAGTTGCCTCTTGACAATAGAAATTGTGCACTCACAAATTTCCTTTATGTTCCAGGATTAACCAAGAATATTCATTGATTCATTCAGTTATCAGATCACAATCTTAGATTTGAGTTTGACTACAAAAGTGGAAAGAAGACGTGCCTCAATTGAGATAGAAAATAAATCCAAAATTATTGTGCGGGCATCAAGCATCAATAAGATGCTTTAAATAGATTTTGTGCCACATGATAATCAAGCACTCATTTCTAAGGACAACAATTCTACAAATATTTGATATATTTGAGTTTATTGTTTATTGATCCATTGTTGTTTTTCCTATACGATCCTACACATTTCTCCTACATAGTATCAAAGATTGAGGATTCATTTGTTGAGTATACCTATTTTTGTAGGTTCAAAATGTGTTTGGGTTTTAGAAGTAGGATTTGCATTCTCGCTTTGAATTTTAGTTGTGGGTTACTAAGGGTTTACCTAGAAAGAGTTGTATTATAGAGGTTGGTTTGGATTTTGTTGAAGAGATCTTGTTTAGTAGCTCAAGATCTCTGCAAAATAGGCTTGTGCTTGTTCTTCCTAGCTCGAATCTTTTTCCCTCTTCTATTCTCAACCCTCATGCTTGGCCTCTCGTTACTTGTAATCGGAACATGACCGAACTAGGATTTAAAAAATAAAATGAAATCAACCAATCCAATTTTCAATATCCCAATAGTATGTTTTACATTACTTTATTCCACCGAGCATTGTCATAACAACATATAATACAATCATTAGATTAATAGATCTCGTATACAACATTTTAATTATGCCGAGAGACATCCTATATTGGCATAGGGTGTGTAATGGCGCAAGTTGTTCATTTTTACGACCGACTTATAAAAATTTAAACATTAAATAATAATTAAAGCATTACAATGCCGACTTAAAAACTAAAGATTAAATAATAATATATGTATATATCTAAGATATTAGTGAGGAATAGAAAGTAGTTTTCCAAACTTTGGTTTCATTTTCAAAATTAAGTGAGGTAGCTTTTTTACTATTTATTATAACAAATCATTAGGATTTTATTTTCAAATTAGATGCCATAATGTTTTATATGTTATGTATTTATTACATTCAATGTTTTATATATTATGTGTCAAGTGTGGCAACTTTAAATATAGTATGTTTGAAATATTATTTTAAAAATTAAGTGCGGTAACTTTTTCACTATTTATTACAACAAATATAAATACATTTGATGTGTGGTAAATTTTTCACTATTTATTATAACAATTCATTCATAATAAATAAATTTAATATTTGTATAGGAAATTAAGTGGGGTAACTTTTTTTTTACTATTTATTATAATATATTATGAATTTATTACATTAAATGTTTTATATAGTAGCATACATATTTATATAAATAAATGTAAATATATGCAGGTATAGTTCGCAGGCGCCTATTCCACTTATGTCACAAATCTAAAATGGGCACCTTGTGAACTATACTTCTCGACATATTTTACATACATACATTTATATAAACGTTTTGATTAGTTTATATACATGTATGTATGTAAAATATGTTGAGAGAGTATAGTTCACAAGGTGCCTATTTTAGATGTGTGATATACGTGGAATATGTACCTTGGGAACTATACCTCTCGACATATTTTACATATATTTATATAATATATGTATGCTAGCAAGAAGATCCACGGAGTTGCATTATACATAAAATGATACAAAAGAAAAGTCGGGAAAAGAAGGTGGGCATTTAGTTCGTGCATTTAATAATCTTTTCTAATATTCATTCCGATAAAAATGTCACAAACAACAACTAAAATGAGAAAATGTTAACAATTAATCCTTTTAGACTCAAATATCTTACAAGGGACATCATAAATGCATTTAAAGAGGGAACCATCTCTCTTAAGAGAATAAGTATGAGTAATAAAAATTCTATGTCTATAATACACAAAGTTCTTATGGATTTTATTAGTAACCATATTATCATGTTCAAAAAATAAATCATTATTTCATATGAATCAAAATGCGAAATGTACATCACATGAAATGACAAAATCATAGAATGAAATGTGTGTTACATAGGGGACATTATTTATATTCCAAGGACTTAAGTCTTTCTTCCTCTGCCTTCCATTTCGAAAGTAGTTTTCCCTTCTTCATCCTTTCATAACGTTGAAATGTAAATGGAGGAAATATTCTTAGACTTTCATGATGACTTTACTCGAGAGATAGCCACAAATGTTAAGCCCATTGTTCGCTTTGTTCAATATCAACTTTAGCCTCGGAAAGAGTCAAACCTTGGGATTTATGTATTGTAATGCCCATGCCAACCGTAAGGATAATTGGTGTGTGCGTCCCTCCGTATTGGTGTAAGTTGGATGGTGCATGGAGTTTTATATTCAAATGGTATTCGATGTAACCATCAAATTCAATCATTACATATGTTAGTGGTTTTGGTGGACCCCTACCAAGTGTGTATATTATGCTTTGAATATATCCCAGAGCTCCATTTACAAGACCTGCTTCTATCCAAAGATTGGATGTTAAAATCACCCTTGCATCATTAGAAATTAATAATTCAACATGAAGTTCATCATTCGGACCTCATGTCGGGTGTCGGTACTTGTTGTAGTCAAGTAATGATACGTGCAACATGTCTTTTCAAAGAATGCAATTTTTTGTTGTTGTGGTCATTCACGCTACTCTTTTTCATGACCAAGTGAATATAATTATCGAATTCTTCATTGATATCTTTGTTTTATGCAACATTTTTCTACTCATTAACAACATCCAATCATCTAATGTCGGATTCACATATCCGAGATTAGTTATAAGTTATCGAAATTTGTTTTAGTCTTCGCTTTCTCCTTCTTGTCTAAATACTTTATCAAGTGTAATGAATGTCGTGAATGCTTTGCATAACAACTTTGCACATCTATTAGTATCATATGGTGGTTTTTGGTAATAGGAGGAAGTTGTCCCAATTCTCCTACCAAAATCATAGAAACACCACCAAAACTAATGTTTGTTTTTAGGAATGTTTGACAAAGTCAGGAGTCTATATTTTCTAGAAAACTTTGTCTACGATGAAGCTTATTTCATCGATCAATATATAGTTTATGTGACATATATCTTGTTGGAATGTTGTAAGTCTTGATCCTTCTAATTATGTAAAATATGTAATAGGGATTCGAAGTTGTGAATGAATTATTGAGGCACGAATATTAAATGATGCAACTCCTATTGGTGTAAGTAATAGAGGAGGAGAACGTTCAAGGAATGATGCATCAAAAGTGCTTAACGAATTGTACTAATCACATAAGATTTTCCTGTTCTTGTTGTTCCTTAAACTATCATGAGTAATGGCATGTTATTTTGAAGTCGATTATAATGTGCGATATTATATCAAGTGTTTATTTTTGTTTAGCACCCAAGGTGTCATAATTGAAATTTGGGGCTAATTCATTGTCTATAACCAACCCATTATCTTTCATTATGTTTATGAATTTTATTGCTTTACTTGTGTATTCTTCACCTAGATATTCATGATTTAATTGTGCTTCTCTCAATATCTCTTCTTCCCAACATATCTATTTCAGTCACTTGCAAAATTTGACCATGGTGAAGCCTAGATATGATTTCCCATTCATGTTTTGTTGTATTTTCTTGAATATGTCGATTAACTTCATCTTCTTAATCATTGTTATTATCAATGTATTCTATAGTAGTCCTCCTCTTGACATGCAATGGATTATAATTTAATGAATCCCACTTTGAACATATTTAATCAAAACTAAGTCCGATATCTCTCTCATGTCACGGCTGATGTAGAAAGAACAACTTTGACCAACAAAAATCAACCCATTTATGTGATTCACGTTAAGGGATGGAGGAAAACCTTGGGAATAATCTCACAATAGTTGCCAAAATCCTAACCTCCCATTTGTTATCTCATTTTCTCCTTGGATTATATGTCCAAGATCTAGTGACATCAATAAGTGACACACTTTCCATGGAAAATGGCCTATTTTGTACCCGTCAATGAAAGTTTTTACATGTTCTTCATGGTCATCTTCATCAGTTGTTGTTACCGGTTTGAACACCTCACATGAAACATTCAAATTGACAAATACTATACAAACTCTCTATCAATGGAAGTCAGAACAACATGTGACATGTTTCTCAGGCGCGCTAAATGTCTCTTTCAACGATTGTTTTAGTTAGAAGTCTCTTATAGGATATTATGCCATTTCATCCGGGTTTTCAATGTTTGCAATCTGCATCAACATTTGATGATAAGTTTCAATCTTTGCAATCCACAAAAACATTTATTCTCTTGTTTTGGTACATACCTTCTACAATGTACTTGATTACGACATGTTTGGAAAGAACGGGTTCCTAATCTACGATTTCTCTCCACAATTGTAATATGTAGCAATTGTGTGTATTTACTCTATCATCATTTCTCACAAGTTCAAACTTTTTATCTCCTATCTCTGAGTCTTGATATAACTTTGATCCCTCGAGATTCAATGGCCATAGTGCATTATACCTGCAAAAGATAATAATCCATTATTAGTTCTTCCAATTTAATTATTCAAAATTTTGAACATCTTACCTACAAACTATTCTTCCTCTTTTCTTACATAGGCGTGCACCCTCTACACATCGTATGTCGCTCTACATAGTTCATAATCTCTTCGTAGTCACGTTTCTATATCCACTTGTGTAAGTTGTCTCGTATTTTCAAGACACTGATGTTGTGTAAAATTTTGGTAGACTTGTAATTCATAACACATAAGAATTTATCATATATTTTCAGAATGTAATAATTTTATATAAAACATAGATTCAATGAGAAATGATAAATTACGTGTATATTTCGTTGGTGTGGGTTCTCCCACGGATTCCATACATGGACAATAGAATAAAAGTAATTTTCTACATTTTTTTGTTGAAAAGCTTTAGTCCAATCAAGGTTGTCCATATTTGGTGCCCCTTCTAACCATATGAATCTATGCACATGTGGCGAACCTCTATGTTGTCATTCATATCTAGACCAATAATTTTTAACTTTTATTTATTTTGCAATATCTCCTTTCGTAAAAGTGTACGTCAGAGGTGAATGTAGTGTGCCACTATATGAGGATATTCGATGATATTTTGCCTTTTTCAATTTTTTTGCTTCTCGTGGATTATCCAGGTGGTGTTTCGAGGCATTAATGCTCAGTAGATCGTGCCAATACATATTAGTTGCACTTAATGTGAAAAATGGCACGTGATCCAATTTGATGCAACATGTCGGGTCAAATCATTGTGACAATTTTCCCAACAAGACCTTATACCCCTTAAGGATGTTTCAAACCGCGTCAAACAATTGACCATATATGAATGGGGCACATTTTCCATATGCTCACATAACTCATTGATGATGATTGGCATATCTTGGAGGCTTTCCTCGACAAACACTACGGCAGATGGATTTTCTGCATGATGTCTCATGATCATGTTCATCATGTAATACCCGAATGTCCCCACCCACATTTTACACACACAAATAAAACACAAAAATACTAGGATAATTTTTTTGGCTTACATTGCTTGATACATGACACCACATGGGATCACTTAGGTTAATATACAACACACGAGATGTTTGATCAACCATGGACCAACATATATAACATGAAACACATGATGCACATCAAAGCCACTTTTTCCAAAATGACAAAGTAAGACATGATCCCACTACAAAATACACTTACCGATAGGAACTTTACTAGAACAAAGCATTTTCGTGGTTACATATTTATTACAATCCTATTTTTATTAATAGACTATTATTATATGAAGGACACTTAACATTTGGCTCTTCATCCCTCTTAAAACTTTTGCACGCATTTTCATCATTTTGTTTAACATTTCACCTATAGAGGTTCCTTTCGAATTTTCTCATTTCTCTTATGGAAATAAATTTATATAACATGATTGATTTTAGAGCGTTTATAGACACATGTGTGTTCCAATATTTGTCTTAAGGATTTGTTTCTAAGATTCATGTTTACTTGGTTTGGAAATATACTTTCATTTCAAGATGGAAAAATTCATGGGAAGAAAAAGGAAGGTTATTAGACAAATAATATACCCATCCCGAAGTTCTTTTCATAGTATTGTTTGAACACTAAGGGTGCGCTCTTTTTCTTCAAGTTATTACAATTAACCATGTAGGTTAACTAATTAATTTGTATCGCTTCTTGCTTCACAATTCATTTGCTCCAATAAGGAATCCATATTTTCACAATCATGTTGCCCATTCGAAGGGTACATCTCACCCGTGTTAACATTATAAAGGTCAACATTGAGTTTAAGTGATGAACCTCACATTTCTCTTTACTTCAATATTCTTTAAAGATTCATTCTTGAAGTTACATTTAATTATAGGTTTCAACCAAAAATTCTATTTCTTAAGAGATTTACGGTTTAATGTGTTCCCATCTATAACCAAGGTTTTACTATCTTTACAATTAAACTAGTGTGCTAGATTCTTAACTCACAAGACCATGGACTTAGCCTAAGGATTTCCATTTTCCAGGCTTCATGTTCATTATTTCATTAACATCATTGTTTAACCATGTTTACACATACAAGGCATGTGTTCATGCCTCATATTTGGTGCTTTCGATTTAATAGGTTGTTTTAGCACTAGGCAACACTCCTTTATTTCATTCACTTATGAGCACATTAGGCATTTATTTGGTTGACACCGCTAAGGGCATACGATCTTCATAGTGATCATTACAAATTTTTATTCTTGTTTACCATTGTTTTAATTACACTTACGCGCGGTTACTTTGGTCAAGAATTGACATCGATTAAAACAAATGAATTCATATGCTACTTAACTCTACACGTACGGATTCCGTCTACCGGAGTGTGATTCCTTTTCTTAAGATTCATTTTATTTTCCTCAGAAACTCAAAATTTATACACGTAATAAAAGTGGGACGTTCAATAAAATTTATGTGTTTCAAACCCTTCTAAAGAAATATTTACAATCATTGGTAACTATACCTCATAGCTTATACCCATACTACCTATGCTCGGATCTTGGTGGAACTAGACACGGCTAAAAACCTTCCTGCAACCATTGATCTCAGAGTGCAAAATAGAACTTGGTCACAACCTTTAGATTACGAAGGTCTTCCATTCCGATGCAGAAGATGTTTCTGTTTAGGTCACACCTCTACTAATTGTGGGATGGCAAAGCACCAACATGAGAAACGCAGCTGGTGGAAAGATGCCCTCCAGAACACTTGGTTTTCGGTGCAAAAGAGGACCTAAAATCAAATTCAAATGCAGAGGCTGAATCTGATTTAGTCCCTGAAACCCCTTTATCGGAAAATCCTATTGCCGGCAAAGAAGGAAGATGCAATAAATTTATCTCATTTAGTCCGTGACAACAAGGAAAATCATCTCATGAAAACAATGATGTTGTTTCGGTTGAGTACTTTATTGCAACTATGGAAAATACTCCTCCTTCTAACCTCAATTCACTTGGAGACATCATCGGGTTGGGTAACTGTTCAAAAAAGAAAAAGTTTATTTTAAAGAATGCCACTTCTCCGCCTCGATGATTTGTCTCTCTTTGTTGTTCATTGTTCTTCATTGTCATTGTCTTTGCCGAACAATGGTTTTGGATCTCTTAAGGTGCTGCGGTCTTTGCATCAATTGGTTGTTGTTTTTAGCTATTTTTTTTGAAATGATCTTTGGGTGTTGGTACTTTTTTCACTGCAGATTGTTTTCTTTGTTGGGCTTCAATGATTCAATCTTGGCTTTTGAGCCTTGATGTACAAGGGTATAGTCCCTTTCAAAAACTATTTTCCAATAATAAAAAAATATACCTCATAGCTTCTTTAACCATCAACATCATGAGAGGTCATGCGATCTATTACATTCATTACAGCTCGAGTGTTTCTACACTGTACTTATAGACGAAATTTGAGTAATCAAATGTCCTTATCTTTATAAAGTCTTTGTGCCACTTGAGGTATTCCAAGACTACATGCCCAGTAAATAACTTGTTTTTGTAGGAAATTAATCGTTTGATGCATTAGTTTAATGCATAGGAAAGATGACGCTTAGAATATCCTTTCCTTAGTTAGGTCCTCAACGAGATAAGACATAGGTGAAAAAACACCCCAAACTATTCCCACAAGGACTAGATTACACACTAAAGTGTTATAAGGACAATACACACCTAAGCATAACAAATTTCCCATGAGGTGATTAGATTTACGACACCTAGAAATGATGGTCACTCTTACCCCACGTATGATAGGGCACTCTTAATAGCCATTTCTTACACAAGGTTATTTAAATTCGGAAATGGTACTTGTAGGACTTGTATGAGATGTAAAAACAAGAAGGCGCTTAATGAGATTAGAGTATTTTATTAACATGATCCGATTTGATAGTCTAAAAAAGGATCAATTGGGAGGCGATAGTACAATAAGGATTATAAGCTCATTTTTCTATTTTGTTAGTTTGACTGAGGTAAGATTCTACGGGAGACAAATAAATAATTTACATAGTAAAAGATTAATTTAATCTCTTTATAACATAGGTACAATAATGAGTACAACTTCTCATCCATTTCGACACTATAAAAATATAGCCACATCGATATTTTCTTTTCAAAATATACAAAGAACATTTTTTTGTACAACACCGCATATCATTTTTCTATGGTAATACACATATTACAAGATGAATATGATTTACTGACAACAACTCTATAAATACAACAAATCACATCACTCGAATTCCTCTTGTTTAGTAGTACCTGACAACTTGATGTAGGGTTAGTCCTATATGATGGCATGGAAATCCCACTACTTAAGCATAAAATCCATGTATCCATCATTTGAAAGCAATCAGACGAGAAAGTAGAGAGATATAGAGAGAGAGAAAGTTAGTTTATTCACACATTCACATTTTCCGTATTCTATTGATTTTTTCTAGTGAAAAGAGTAAGGAAAAAGAGAGAAAATCTAGGATTCATGTTTTCTTTTCAAATCACCATATCATAACCACATATGTCTAAGTAACTAATTTTCTTTTCATTTCTAACTCATATACATTTGAACCCATTTACGGTTTCAAAACCAGGTACCAAATTCCATAATTACTTGCTAGAGTAGAGAGAAATTCTAAAAATTCATTTCTTTTCCAATCACTATAAAATAACCACATACATCGTGTATCCAATTTTGGATTTTGTTTCAAACCCATATACATTTTTAACCTATTTATATTATCAAAACCCGATCAGAAAGTTTTCATAATTATTTCCTAGAGAGATACATCATAATTTCCTAAAAAACCATTCATACAAGAATTTGATCAATTCATACTAATATGAAGTATAAAAAGATATCTCGAGGTTTCATGAGTTAGTTGAGTGAAATGAAACCCTTAGAAAGAGTCAGTGTTTACCTATAATTGCAATTATGAAAGATGGGCTAGGCTTGGTAAAGTGCTTACAAGTGCGCGCTTAAAAACACTCATTTTAAGTTAGAACACTAGGTTTGATGATTCTACTTACTCGCTTACATATCTGAAATAATTCATCATGTCAAACGGAAGTTCATTACAATGAAGTTGAGCTCAAGTTAGAAGAAATGACTCTAGGGCCTAAGATTATCATAATTATATATAAACTGACTCTTTGTTTTGCCGCACATTATGGGCCCTAAAAACTCCACTTGAAAAACTAGTCTCCGAAAGTGTTTTCATTGAAAAGAATGTTGGTTACAATTCTCTTGTTGGTAGTATAGAGGTAGGTGGCATTTACGTTTTCATCTTCTCTCAAAAGAACTAGCAACCAAATTGTAAGTAGGAACCGATCATGTTTTATTAAAATGCTTACACGTCACTCTAGTGAATGATAAGCTAAATGAAGCTTTGCGACTTGACTTTAAAATACATAAATGAGTTTAAGCAACTTTGTTAAGGTTCCCATTGCCGTGTCCTATGTTACCAGAGGATCATGCTATGAGTTTGGATTTATGGTAGATTTGGGTGTGGCTCAAAATGCTGCATCATGATCTTCGGGTTTGGAATTTTAAAAAAAAATCTTTTCGTAGCTTAGATTCGAGGCTACAATTTCATCATTTGTTGGAATTACATCTCTACTATTCAAATTAATTTCAAAAGTTTTAAATGAGCAATACTGCAATGGAACGAAGTATACTG